>ML778489.1:414550-498592 GCA_009831015.1 Picea engelmannii
GTCTTCTTAAAAGTAAAGGGGGTAAAGTAATGAGGGGGTTAATTTAAGTGAAACCCATGGCGTTTAAATTATAAAGGAGAATTAAAATTATTAAAGAGGGGAGTATAAAAATTAGGATTTCAAAATAATAATAATAATAATAAGAATATTTGTTTATATATTGAAAAGAATATTAAGCGCATTTATCATTTGGGGGTTTAACAAAAAATAATAATAATAATAAATAATGGAAAGAGAGAAATAAAAGAAGAAAAAAAAATAAAAATAAGGAAACTTGGAACAAGGAAACTTAAAAATTGGAAAGTAGGAGACATAGGGTAAAAAGCAAAAAGGAATCAACATTAAAGGAATTACTAAATTTCAGAAACTTCATTTTTGGAAAGTGATTAAAAGCATGAGAGGGGATCTAGGAACCCTAGGAGAAATTTAAGGAGCGATTTTGGGGGAGTGAGGGAATTTAGTCTTTTACTTATTAAAAAGAATTTAATTATTGGAGAACCCTAGGGATGAGTGACACTTGGACGACGGAGATTGTTTAGAGGTTTGCCATTAAAAATTAATTAATTAATAATTAGGAAAGTAAGTGGGTCTCATTTTTCTATAAAAGAAAGGGAAAGGAAGGAAAAGGGGGATGAACGGTTAGCGTAACGTTACGCTGTTGAATTGTGGTTTGACAGGTTTTCTTGTGAGGAGTTGGGTTTATCTCAGCTGTGTTGGAGTGGTAGCTCAGCCGTGGAGGCGAGCTGAGAAGCTAGTGTTATCTCTAGTTCTGGTGTGGCCCCTTTGCGGCTCGAGGGGCTAAGGGGCAAGCAGAGTACCCCTAGCGTTTGGCTGGGAGGTACCAGTGAGCTTTCTGTGGTCGGCGAGCGGGAGCGGCGGGGAGAGCGGACGCGACACAGAGCGCGGGACGTCTTCCGAAGCGGGCGAGTGGCTAAGGTATGATTTTAATTCTGGCAAAATTGTAAGGAATGGTTAGTGGCAACTTGTTCTGGTGATTCGTCTTGTTAATGCTTGCTGAAAAAAAGAATTTGTTATCTCTGGAATACCTCTGTCAATTCCGTTTCACCTTTGGCAAATTGTTATCTTCTGGTAATCAATGTAACCTGGAATGCATTTTATCTTCTATCCTTTCGTCATCTTCTGGCAATGCTTTTGGGGGGGGTTTGCGCACCCGCCAAGACATCTTTGTTTTTCGTTTTTCTTTCATTCGGGTCTGCGTTTTTAAAATACTCTGTGTTCTTTCATGATCTGTGTTCTTAAATGATTTTGGGCATTTTTCTTTACCTTCAGTAGACCATCTCTACCCTGGATTTCCTTATATTATTGAGCGTTTCTCTTTTCTACTATGGTTCAGCATTCGTTTTATTTTTTTCTTTCATGATCATGTAAAATCGTTGCCATGGCTCCAAGGGTTCTGCGTTTTACATTTGGTTAGGGCCAGAGTGGACGTTTGTTTCCATCGGTGTTCTTTAATTATCTGTGTTGTTAATCATCTGTGTTTTTCAATGGCATTGGGCGTTTTCTTAATTAATGTTGGGCGTTCTTTAAATTTCTGCATTTTTATTATTATACCACGAGCAATTCTGATTGGGCTCTTAGCCACTGCGTTGGGGCGTTTTTTTTTCATTGACATTGGGTAGATGTTGTATTAGGCATTGAACTACATTGGCTGGCTAATAAGCTGCGTTTTCTTTTCTCTGAATGACCCTTGGCGTTGCCAACTATTCACTTAATGATCTGAGTTTTGTTTTTGTTATTGGGCGTATTATTTACACGGTGTATTGAACGATTTTGCTTGATTCCTGGGTGTTTTTAGCCTCTATGTATGTAGCAATTTTTGCATGGATTCCTGGGCGTTTCCAGCCACTGGGTAGGGAGCAAATTGTGCTTTACGCTGAGTCTTAACGTTTTACCGTGGCTATCATAAGGGTCTGAGTCGATCTGCGTTTACTGTATAAGTGGCTGCGTCTTACTGGCTTTAATTGGGACATTTCTATCTGTGGTTTATATCCATCTAAACCTGCGCTGGTCTGCGTAGATATACCTAACATTTCGTTCCATATCTCTGCGTTTAATGTTCCTTCTTTTATTACATCTGCGTTTCAATATATATGTACAAACATATATGCATAAAAATCTATGCTTCAATGTATATTTACATATTAAATCTACGTTTTAATTTGTATTTACAAATGTATGTGTATAGGGTGAACGCCAGCTACAGAATGTTATATTTAAAAAAAACTGTTGGGTAGCATGAATTTATATAAGGACAGTTTAATATTGTTGCTTTTAAACTTGGGCTTTTTTTATTTGTTAAATCGGGTCCTATCTAATTCTGTCATTTAAATGCATCGCTTTAAATGAAGTCCTTTAATTCTGCATGTAGTCTTTTAATCATGAAGTCGTAAGATAGTTTAAAACTGATGTTAAATATAGACTTGATATTGTTATATCGATGACAATATGTTTTGCTCCAGCATTGTAGTGGAAAATACATCGCCATTATTTATCGTCCCTTAAATGGATTCCTTCCATGATGACCTTTAGATTTTGGTCATCGGTACACATGACCAACACATAACCGGGGCGCCACATTGTTGTTTCATTGACCTAAATTATAATAAGATGTTTTTATCATCCTGATGAGGGCTTAAATACTATTACTTTTAACGTTGTCATGATGATCATCGATATTGATAAATGTGTGTCATTTTAAATTGAGGTTACCATGTCCCTTTTAAATATGATGACATTTATAATTGAGGTCACATTTAGATGCTATGACCCATAGACATTGCCACGTTTTATCATTGTTATTTAGGTGTTGTCACTCTAATTATAGTGATACATTGTCATTCCTTGGGTTACAGTTATGGTGTTAGACTTGTATGTTTACCATAGGGTAAGGGTGTCGTCAATTAGTGAAAAGGTTACAAATAAATGGTGTGGTTAAATCATTACAATGACATTAAATTCCTTTATATTTCAACACAAAGGTAAATATTAAATTATTTTATGTTATCATCTTGTTATGACATGTATAGTCAAGGGTGTTGAATGACTTCATTTCCTTTGTATTAGAACAACAATTTCGTCAAATTACTATTCATTCACTAGTACATGATCTTCCTACCATGATAATACATTGAAATCAATCTAAATAATATAATCTTTATTCTTCTTTAATTACTCTTGTAGAATTGTAAACCTTTTGCAAATAGTCTTTTTCTAGATAGTCACATTAATCAAAGAAAACTTGAGGTCATTGTCTGTTAACCTGAAGAGTAGTTTAGAATATAAAAGTAAGGATATGGTTTATTTTCATGATATCCTATTTGGTGTTAGCAAGGTGTAAAGGTAATGATTAGGTAATGTTTTCACCGGAACACGTAAAGGAATGTCATTGATGATGGTTCATAAATTCGTAATCATAATATGTTGTTGAATATGTAATTGTTTGTTTTGGCCCTATGAATAATTGCAAGGTTAGAGTTGATATCATTGGGAAAGTATGCTCATTGTTTTTATTGCAATGTTAGTAGGAACGTAATGGTATTGACATCTCACAGAAAGGCTAGTGTACACCATTGTTATCGATAAAACTTATATGGTGGAATGTCCTGGATTTACGTAACCTACTTACCCAAGTTAGTATATCAGGGTGGTTGTTCTTTAGATTTGTGAACTTGGGTGTTCGTTGTCAGAGTCCTTGTCACGCGCCTTCCGTAAGGGGCGCATTTGTTCTTCTTATTTATGTTGTACTTGATTGTGGTCAGTTAGTGCTTGGTCTGTTGTGTTGGGCGGGATGTAGACACCTCCATGTTCCTTAGAACAGTCGCCAGCCATGAGACCTTAAATGGTTAAAAGCGATGGGAACCCGGGCTTGAGCGTTGATTATGTGTCTTGGTGGTCCTAACCTTGCAGGGTAGGACGGGCGGGAGGTCAGTCGTATTTAGCAGTCAGTTTTACTTTGTCGTGTGATCATCATTTATGCACGTGGTTACGTATCGTGCGTCCTGGTCATCTTCTTAGGTTCATCCTGGTTGCATCGTATTCATCGTCGGGCGGCGACGCAGAGTCGAATAGGTTGTTGTTGTTTTCTTGTACACACGCACAGGCACACTTTTAAAAACAGAAGAAAAAAAAGAAATTTCCCCTGTTACTAGAATGGTTGTCGTAACGAGGCAGTTCGTTACAACCCCTGCCTAAAGAACCATTTGAACATTTAAGGAAAAAGTTGGGAGTAATCTCCCTACAATAAAAAAAGGAGGTCATGATGATACGGGAGAAACGTTGACATGGGGAGCTATCAAAAATAGAGGATGGAAAAATGTTCACTGAAAAAATAAAAAAATAAAAAGTAAAAAGTAAAAACAATAAAGTGTTGTTGACATGGGAAAGCAAAAAAAAAATGACAAGTAATATCACTAAAAACAAAAGAAGGCTGAGAAGCAAACAGTTGGTGATGAACCTCATTCTAGTATCAGAGGCCTTGACATTGATATTAAAGGGGGATAAAATAATGGTAAAACAATTACTCATTGTTAGAGGAGCATTTTGTTTTGCGATGTGTTTCCATCAATGCCAAAGGGGGACATTTATGGAAATATCGTGTTGGCATTGATGTCAACATGAAGACAAGAAGTACCATAGTGGAGTATGAAATGGAGTTGCAGTAAAAGCTACACGAATACAAGGAATTTCCTAGTTGAGTGATTTGAAATAATGAAAGAATGAAAATAAAAGAATGATACAATTTCAATTACTACACTGGTTGAGCTTAGTTGTCCTGGTGATTGTATATTCTATTGATACATGATCGTGATGAACATAATGAATACTGGCGATTCACCCTCTTGAATAATTTCTTTTACACTATCATTTTAGAGTGTAGTTGAAGGGAAATTTGTTGATGCAACACTAAGAACCCTTGATTATGAAAGATCAACATGGTAGTTGATATTTCATAGAAATTTTTGGTCATCATTTTTTCCAGGCCAAACTTGGATGACCCTTAAAACTCAAACAATTTCCAGCAACCACCAATGGTAAGTTCCCTCAGGAAGTCAATTTTTGACTAAATTGTCATTGATTTCAAAGGTTAATAAGTTATCAAATATATTTCAAAGGTTAGTAAGTGATTAGATATAAATGTGACTTTGGTATCACTTTAATAAATACAAAAGTGGAAAAGTTAAGTGGAAACATAATTTACATAAAAAAAAGTGGAAATGAAAGTGCACTAAATATGAATATGACTTTAGTAAATAAAAAAAATTGAAGAGTTGGGTGGAAGTGGAGTTTATATAAAAGATGAGTAAATGTGAAAGTGAAATAAATAAAAAAAGAAAAGTGAAATTGGATTAAAGAAAAAGGTAAAAGTGAAAGCCGAGTTAAAGAAAAATGGAAAAAGTGAAAGAGCACATGGTATTTTCAAACCATGATGGTATATAGCTATGGTAAGATAAAAAATGAATTAAATCATGATAGCCAAAATCTATTGACCCAATTTAAAACATGACTAAACAATCTGAAACCCATAATGGTTCATTGACATTGTATTAATTAAAATATTATGATTAATATCTCATATTGAAAATGCACATACTTATAATGAAGAGATACATTCCTGTCTTGAAGAGGTGAAGTTGTCTAGCTGTACATGACCATTGGAAGACTATATAAATGAAAATTCTTGTTGAAAGAGGGTGTGTCTCTATGCTTTAAATATGAATATCAATAACAGATTCAAAGGTGAAGAAAGTAAATGAAGATATGCAGTGAAAGAAGACTATAAATATTTGAAGATTGAAGTACTTATCATAAAAAGGGAGGTTGGGTGGTTCTAGGGAAGGTTGGACCCTGCAATGGAGGTTGTATCCTCCTTCCAGTTGAAGCTGGTAAACCAAGGTGTTGCAACGTATTTTCAGTTATAACTGAAGAAATTGGGGAGTTGGTGATTCCCTCCAGTCGGTGCTGGTAAAATCTAGGGGGTTGCAACCTCCTTCTAGTTCCTTCTAGTAAAACAAGGAATTAGTGTTTCCCATGAGTTGGAGATCATAAATTAAATGTAATCTTTACTGAAAATAAGAAGAACATTTATGAAGTTGGGTTTTCCACGTTGAAATTATGTGTACTATAAATTTTTAGTTGATAATTTGTTTTGATTTGATAGAATTAATATTTAAGTGGTTTTAAATTGATGAAAAAGGATAATACTCATTCACCCCCACTCTTGGTATTAAAAAATATTCAAAAACCGATAGTCAAATGTATCCCCCGAAGGCCGACTACGAGTTGGTAATATTAGTGGCATTTCCTAGGTATCTATAGAGGTGAGTGTGGGGTAATTCCCATGGTACCCGGGGCAGACATCGTATCACGCTTTCAGTACCCTTGGAGGTTGACCTTGTGAATTGAGGGTTTTCTATGTGGAGATCGGGGTAACTGCTTCTCAAATTTCCGTTGACGGATTGACATCCCATCTTGGGAATATCCTTCTATATACTATTGTTTGGTTGATTACCTATAGATTTATTAGGGGTGTGTTCAGTCAATATTTGTAGTTGGCCTTACGGATTTTTATTTCCTTTCATTGTGGTTGACCACGGTATTCACAAATCTCATTGAATGCAACGATTACCTCATGAGGGGAAAGAGCTTCCAAAAAACCCTTCTACTGAAGGAATGGTCGAATGAATGACTTCTCAAGCCGGGAGTGTAGCCCCTGGCAGTGACCAACACACCAAAGGACTGGTCACAACCTTCATGAAAGGCATGGTTCCTCATTAAAATCCCCCCTTGATTGATCCAATTTTCCCACTACTCATTCAACAACCATCCATGACACATTTTGATGCTTTTTCATGTTACCGTTTGTTGGAGGGATAAAAAATTCCACCTCGTCTATCCAAAAGCCTTCTAGTTGATCATGCAAGAGAACAAACTACTAGTACTCGTGCTTCTTTTTTATTAGTAACATCTATGACCCAGGTTACTCTCACACAACCATTGGAAAATACACCTCTCTTTCCTCATGGGTTGGGTAATATTCTTTCTTCACTAGTCCCACATATGCAATGACCAAGTTCTTTACTTGGTTATTCCATAGACCAGATGACTAGAAATCAAGTCATTCACAAAACCCTAATTACACAAGCCACTCATCCTACATCTCCAACTTTACAAATGGGGAGTTATTTTATACCCTTAATTGGAATTCAATCTACAGTTGGAGGCCAACCCTTTGTTGAGGGGGGACTTCCAGCCAGAGGGAAAACTTCCCCATGGGGACAACAAATAGCTAGGGGGAAACAATATGTTTGGAGACAACAACTAGTTGGGGGGAAACAAATTGTTTGGGAACAATGACTAGTTGGAGGAAAACTGGTTGGTGATGATCAACAACCAGTTTGGCGACAATTCCACACTAGAAATCAACCTCAACCATGGGGGAAAAATGTTCCAACAAACCCTACAATTATTTACACTGGTTTACTGTATCGAGGAGTGTCAAATAATCCATGGGATCAGCCCACTCTGGAGGGAATCTCTCCGTAGAAAGATTTTCCCACTCAAGTGATAAACCCCATGTTCCCCACTCCCCAAACCACTCAACCATATATGGATGGACTATCAGGTTTCAACATAACATCCCAACCTGCGTATGGTCCTACTAATACTCCGATGCCACATTCGCACTACCAATATTCTCAACCAAACCGACAACTTTCTTTCTTGGCTACCTTAGATCTAACAGATTTTTCACATTTGAAAAACGATCCCATCCAACATGCCTCGTTCTAGCCCCCTATCCCTGCCAAACTACTGTACAACATCCCAAAATTTTATGGAACACTTGAAGACGATATTCATAACCACATAATGACCTTCCATCTCTGGTGTTCATTGAACTCCTTGATCGATGATTCCATTTAGTTACAACTTTTCTAGAATGTTCAATTACAAAATGGTGTATTAAGCTGCCACAAAACTCCTTTGTCAATTTTAATTTTCTTTCCATGGAATTCCTGACTCACTTTCAAATTCCCATTCAATGTGAAACTGGTATAGAGATTTTAACACTCACATTTCTGATCATATACATGAGTGGAGGAGGCGGTGATGATTAATTAAAGCTACCATTCCAAACCAACTCTTAGCATATTGGTTTACGCAGTAACTATTTTTTCCTATCGGTAGATATGTCGCTACAAGAGGTGTTGTTACTGAGGAGAAGGACATCATTCATGCTCAATTTTGGATGTGGTATATTTCTAGTTGGGAACATTATATGATCTGATCCCTCATACTCCTCAATCGTTGACTTATCTGTCAAAACCATCCCCAAGAACCCATGTTGATGGCATAGTGGATTAATAAAACTACATTTTTCCACACAATCATAGAATGGTATCAATACCAAACCTCCTCCCTCTCCTACACAAACCTCCCAGGTGAATGTGGTCTAATTCACTTCATCTCACCCATTTAGAGGTAAGAATAAAAACAAGTGTAAATCTAAAAACTCTTATGACCAGTAGGAGACTACAAAAACCCAATACCCAAATGTTGGGGAAAAAAACAAAGAAAGGAAAAATATCCTTTCATGCTATGTAAGGAAGACCACTTCATAAAATATTTTCCCCACCTTTTCGAGGTTCATTGATATCTTAATTGAGGGGGATATCCTTCAAAACCAACAATATTAACCAATCCTCCCCCCCCCCAAAGAAACAAATGATCACACAAGTTCTTTCACCCCCACCTGGGGGCAATGTAGAGTAATCAACCACAAATGTCATTATGGTTAAATCCATGATGGAACTAACCACCAGAGAAAATAAATATGACTCTTAATAAGGGTAACCTTCATCTAAGGATTATCCATTGACTACTCCACCCATTGACCCTCTCACATTAGAGAAATCAGATTCTGAACCTGCCATTCACCCTCTTAAAGGGGTACATCGATGAACCTCCCACAATCTAAATTCTTGGGTAGCCCAATACTATAGCATAGAGAAAGCTCTTTCCCAGGCCTCATGTGCCATGTCGACACTCAAACAATGTCACTACAATCTTTCAAAATCATCTGCATGCTAATTCTTTTGTCGTGAATATATATTTAAACATATAAATATATGTATGTCACACCATCCTCGTATATTAATTTCACTAGGGTGGAATACTACTTCCCAACCACTACCTTGACCTTGTCAACGTTGAATGTAACCCAAGTTCTCATGGTTTTCTTTTCATTCTACTTCTATCATAGACTGGTTTTCTTTTCATTTTCTTCTATCATATATTAGGTTGAGAATACAATGATCAATATTTATGTAGGGATTCTATCATAAACCCCAATTTTTTCAAGAGCTCATTTGATCAGTTGTACTTTAAACATTTTATGTTTTAGTGTTTTTTTTGGGACATTATTTGTTTAATTTTACTCAAAAATTGTCGAGAGATTGTTGGATCTGCAGATTTTAATTGTTAAGTGTATATAACTGAGTGTCCCATGTTTTTTTAGCATGCTGAATCCATTTATGCATTAAAATATACAATTTAAGAAACAAAAAAATGTGATTTCACCCAAATTTATATCGTCAGATTCTAGCAAAAAATATCACCATTTTATCATCCCACCAAAATTGAACAATAAAAGAATGTTGAGTTGTACATAACTTTATAGAGGTTCAGATGCCTCCACATCATATACCCCCCATGGAAACTAAAAATGAGTTCCTACTCATGAAACCAGAGTAATTTGGATAATGGCCTATTGACTCAAACCAACACTTTTTGGTTATCCATGTGACTTATTTTAAGCCTTTACTATCCCAATAAACTAAGTATACTTTGGTTTTTTAGCTCTAGTCTCACTGCAACTTTTTGTTCTAAAGTATTTCTAAATTTATTGTCTTTATTGTTTCGAATTTTCTATTTCCAATTAATAATTTATTCACCTTCATCTACAATACCTTCATGGTACTCATACAAATATGCTACATTGAACATTGGTAAGATATACAAACATTTTTTCACAACTCTAGCACATATGTATTCTATGAAATTTCCTTCAATATTTTAGGAGGTCCTAATTTATTTGTCTTTAGATTGTTGTATTATCTTCATCTCTAGGACCTTTCTCTTCTTAGGTGTGACACCAAGTATTCTTCCTCGAATATATTTATTCTTTTTTTTTTATCAGCACTTTTCTAGGTGTGACAACAAGTCTTATTCCTCAAATATCTTTATTATTCCATCTTACCAAGTCTTTGTTTATATCCTTGATTTCCTCATTGCAGTTTTTGTTTTAGATGACATTGGACTTGTGCATCCACTTCCTTCACATTCTATCCAAATGACTCTGTATCTATACTACTCTTTCTTGCACAAGGAAATCTTAACAAATCCATGGCTACTCTTGATGACCTACCATTCACTATATAAAAAGGACTATTTCCCTTAGACCTATTCACTAAATCATTGTATGCAAATTCTACTCACAATTCACCAATTTAATTTGTTCATGATTAAATAAATACCATATATCTATAGTACATGACGATAGTACATAGTTCATAATGTAGTCATGATTTTTAACAATATCATTAGTTAAGCACACATATTTTTATATACACAAAATATGGTTATGTCATAAACGATGGTTGATGGACTTTGCATGCGTATGCTTGTTTGCCAAGTTCATTTTCCTTTATATGGGGTATGGGGTTTGCATAGATAAGTGGGTGTGAAACAAATACACCTATATTGTAAAGAATTTGAATAACTTAAGCCACTATAAAATCTCACCTCCTCTTCTATTCTCTTTATATAACAAAAGTATATTAATATTACAAATTTCTTAGATACATAGATCTAACTCAAGCCATCGATATAATTGGTATACACACCACTTAGATTTTTTTATGTAGAACTATTATAAGCCCTTACTGTGTAAATTAGTAACACACATGTTAACCAAATAGCGGGGTTTGCATAATAGAACACTTTTACATGAGGGTAATTTATTTAGTCGCATATTCAATGGGTAATTGAACCCTAAGGTAAGGGTTTATCCACCTATCATATGTGATGTTTATTTCAAATGTGTGCATAATAATACATCAATGATTTAATCATCGTTTTAACACTTAGCTTACTATACAGGGATTCCTCAAAACACTTTGGGTGAAGTATGATCCGTGAGGATGTTGAAAAAGGTACTTGACTCAAAGGATAACCTGAATCTCTTGCACCCATAATTTATTTCTTCTTTACCTTTGATATCCACAGATTTTTATTTAAGTTCTTACTCTCTTCATTTTACTCAAAAATTTATGAAGTCCACAACTATTACTTAAGTGCTTTTTAGTTTAAATTTTATTATTTTATTTTTATAAAGTATTTTTCTTAAGGGTAGACAAAATTTTCCCCTAGAGAAGTTTTAGACTTAGAAATTAGATTATGAACTGGGCGACATTTATTTAGGGAAGTTGTTTTTTTTTAAATTCTTACCGTGTTAATTGTCTTAGGGCCATCTAGGTTTGTTCCTTTATCACCATCATCACGACGTGCCCTTCAGGACACACTATGTGCTCCAAGGGTTCCACTCGCCTCTAGTGTTTCTTTTGTGTGATGTGCCCTTCAAGATGCACCATGTGCTCCAAGGGTGCCACTCGCCTCTTGTGTTTTTTTTGCGCGACATGCCCTTCAGGATGAACCATGTGCTCCAAGGGTGCCACTCTCCTCTTGACTGATTGGTAGACATCAATAACCCTTGGAGTCAATACTCCACCAGGTGAACTTGTGGGAGACTAAAATCTTATAAGTAATAAGGCCCCTACCTTATTGCGTGCCCCTTAGAATCATCGTGAGCGACTGTCGCAGTCTGCCCTCACGGAATCATGGGTCCTCTCGAACTAGGTAATCATTAGCCAACAGTTCGAGCCATAGCGGAAGTACTAGTAGGTTGTGGCAGGGATGTTATCCACACCTCTCCCTCAACCTCTCTGGTATTCGTGTGTGGCCCCTTTACTCCATATGTGAGTCTGGTCGGAAAGCTATTTGATCCAAAATCGGATCTAGAAGCTTGACAGGGCTTGAAAAATGCTCAAAAATGAAAGTGCTCAGAATCCGATGAAACCAACGCCATTGTGTCTGTTTCGTCTTCCTGATTCTGATGGTATATTTACTTTGTCAAATGGGCTCCATATGCGAAAGTTATCGCGTTCTGATCGGAAGCCCAAACAGGTAAAAAGTCAAAGGTCAACTAGTCAAAAGTCAACGCTGATGACATCAGCATGCTGACTGTGCAAGAGATGACGTGGCACTCTCTAGATGATGGTTATTGGGCAGGTTCACTGACAAGGCAGACATGTGGCAGGCAACTGGACCAGTCAATAACTGACAAGTGGCATTAATCCGTCAAATGGGGAGATGCCACGTGGCCCAGTCATGGGCAACCACATGGCACCCAGTCATCAGTTGAAGTGGCATGTTTCAAAAATTGTTTTGGGGTCCATGGGATTTGAACCCATTACCACCACCAAACCCAACACCTTAAGAAATGGTCTTTTGCTAATACACCAAATTAATTTTTATGTTATGAAACGCACATTATAAAATATATTGCAAAGTATTGTATGGAGAGGGGCCAGCGCTTAGCCCTTTGGGCTAGCGCTTGGCCATATGAACCCATATGACCCTGTCAAGGGCGCGCGTGCTGGGAAAAAGGGGGATTATGCCCAAATTTAACTATAAAGTGGGTTTTATAACCAATTTTTGGGTTTTAATGGTAATTAAGCCTATTTTTAATGGGTTTTCTCCATTTTTAGGAGTTATTGGGTAGTTTTGGAGCCTAAATTTTGGGAGGAAGTTGGAGATGAGCAACCAACTTCCCAGCTATATAACCTAGGCCTGTTTGAGGCCATAGGGGGAATTCAAAGCATAATTATGCTGAAGAGAAGCCAAGCCAAAGCCATTTTGAGGCAGAGAAGCTTTTGAGGAGGAGACGCTGTCGGATCATTTCTCGGAGCTCCGGACGTCCATTTTGCGTGTCGTTTTTTTTGCATGGTTCTAGAGATCTGGAAGAACATGACCAGATCAGTCTTGTAGCCATTTGGCATTGTAGTGATGTACTTTTGAGTTTTTTAGCAGAAATAAAGAAGCCTCCCCCATAGAGAAAAATGCCCGGAGACGTAGGCAAAGTTGTGCCGAACTCCTTTATCAATCTGCGTGTTATGGTTTGTTGTTTATTCTTTCATTTCAGATCTGCAAATGTATATATGGCTGTCATAATTCCTCTTCTTTCCTCATTCTTTCACTAAGTTTCTCAAATGGTTAATTAACGCATGCAAAATTAAAACTCAACCATAAGTCATTAAAAGATCCTGATGGATCAAGTGGTATCAGAGCTAGTTGACGTTTGGATTTGAGTTTTGCATGTTAACCAGGGAAAAGCTACAACGTGGTGAAGGAAAGCTTGTTGCAGAGAATCCATTAATTGGATTGAGAAAAAGAGTTTCTCACAGTGAGAAGATGGCATCGGAAGAAGGGATTTCTCAGGATGAGAAAGAGTTCCGGAAAACATTTCTTGCCATGTCGGAGATGGTGAAAGTCTTGTACGAAGATTACTTGGAACGAAAGCGACCAGTTTTGGGTGATTCTTCAAAGGGAAAAGGTGAAGAGGAAGAGGACCATCCTTATATTCCTCCACCTCCATCAACACCTCCTTCTTCTCCTTCTTCTTCAAGTTCAAGTTCTAAATCTAGTGGAAAGAAAAATGTTCATAAGAATAAACATGAAATGCCATTTTTAAAACTTGATGTAAAATTTGAGTTACCCATATATGATGGTGAAGTAAATGTAGAAAAACGTGATAACTGGATCAGGCAGATGGAGGTATACTGCAGTGTGCAACAGATCGAGGATGAGGCCACATGAATCAAGTTGGCATCTTTGAGACTTGAAGGTACAACTCTTATCTGGTGGCAGAGAAAGCTGCAAAAAGGAACACAAAATGTGGGTAATGTATTTCCATCATGGAAGGATTTCATTTTTGCACTTAGGAAACAATTCTATCCTTTGGGTTATAAAGAAAAAACAATAATTGAATAGCAATCTTTAAAACTAAGAAAAGGACAAACAGTGCAAGAATACACCGATGGATTTAGAAAAATGGCATTAATGTTAGACATTCCTTTGCAAACACAATAAACCCTTATGAAGTATATAGGAGGTTTGCACGCGCATATTAGAAACACAGTTTTCATGTTTGGACCCACTAACCTTGATGAGGTTTCTGTTTAAGCTACGTATATTGAAGTAGGGAAAGCAGGTGTGTCAGGGGAATCATCATCTTCAAGGAAAGAGGACAAGAGGAAAAGGCATGGCAATGGAAAAAATGAAAATGCAGTAACAAAGAAGAAAGGAAATCCCTCTTGCAAGCATTGCAAGAAAGAGGGACATGATGAGGACAGATGTTGGCAGTTGCATTCCGGGAAGAGGCCAAAGTGGTTCAAAGAAAAGAAGGGAATGCAAACAGTGGCAACGACATCAAAACCCACAGACTTGGGATCGGATTCAGGTGACGAGTCAAAGATTTCATTGGTTGGTATGACAGGTAAAAATGGTGAAGATATTGATTGTAGAAGCAAGTTGTTTCATATAAGGGTAATCATGTGACACACTAAGATAGACACATTAATTGACAGTGGATCTCAATCTAATCTAATCTCAGAAGAATTGGTTAAGAAATTGGGATTAAAAACACAAACTCATCATAAGCCTTACACACTTAAATGGATTAGCAATCATCATCAAATGCACATAACAAAACAGTGCACAATCAAATTTGCAATTTCATCTAAGTATGTGGACAAAGTAACTTGTGATGTTGTGTCGTTAAGAGAATGTGGAATGATCTTAGGTAGTCCATACTTATTTGATCGTAAGGCAATCTTCTACAGGACAAAGAATCAATATCAATTCACTAAAGCAGGTCATGATTATGTGTTTCATGCTCATCATGTTAAGGCAAATAACACACTTCAAACATTGGAACAGTTAACGAATGCAGTTGTTTCAAGTGAAGTAATTGATCTTAAGCAAGAACAAGACATGGTTGTTGAATGGAAAATCAATCATAAGTTGCTTCAACATAAGCTCATGTTGTGAAAATATTTCAGGTATATCAGCTCATTTGCAGTCATCTTTTTGATGCTATCATTAGCAATGTTTTCTACATGGATGATAGTAGCTTCAGTAAGATGTAACAGGGTTCAAATGGCTAACAATATACTATCAATTGTCATGATTGTGTTACAGTTGATCTTGATGAGACAGGTGCACAGGACAAAGTTTAGAGACAGAGAGCAAGCCGGGTGGCCTATCCCGAGCTTGTTGACTGGTCAGTAACCTTTTGGGGACCAAAAGGTATTATTGTGGGGAGGTGTGATCTGAAATCGGATCCAAAAGCCTGACAGGGCTTGAAAAATGCTCAAAAATGAAAGTGCTCACAATCCAATGAAACCAATTCCATTGCGTCCGTCTCGTCTTCCTGATTCAGGCATTATATTTACTTTGTCAAACGGGCTCCGTATGCGAAAGTTATCACGTTCTGATCGGAAGCCCAAACAGGTAAAAAGTCAAAGGTCAACTGGTCAAAAGTCAACACTGATGACATCAACATGCTGACTGTGCAAGAGATGATGTGGCACTCTCTAGCTAATGGTGATTGGGCAGGTTCGCTAACAAGGCAGACATGTGGCAGGCAACTGGACCAGTCAATAACTGACAAGTGGCATTAATCTGTCAAATGGGGAGATGCCACGTGGCCCAATCATGGGCAACCACGTGGCACCCAGTCATCAGTTGAAGTGGTATGTTTCAAAATTTGTTTTGGGCTCCATGGGATTTGAACCCATGACCACCACCAAACCCAACACCTTAAGAAATAGTCTTTTGCCAATACACCAAATTAATTTTTATGTTATGAAACCCACATTATAAAATATATTGCAAAGTATTGTATGGAGAGGGGCCAGTGCTTAGCCCTTTGGGCTAGCGCTTGGCCATATGAACCCATATGACCCTGTCAAGGGGGAGCGCACTGGGAAAAATGGGGCTTATGCCCAAATTTAACTATAAAGTGGGATTTATAACCAATTTTTGGGTTTTAATGGTAATTAAGCCTATTTTTAATGGTTTTTCTCCATTTTTGGGAGTTATTGGGTAGTTTTGGAGCCTAAATTTTTGGAGGAAGTTGGAGATGAGAAACAAACTTCCCAACTATATAACCCAGGCCTGTTTGAGGCCATAGGGGGCATTCAGAGTAGAATTATGTTGAAGAGAAGCCAAGCCAAAGCCATTTTGAGGTAGAGAAGCTTTTGAGGAGGAGACACTGTTGGATCATTTCTGGGAGCTCCGGACGTTCGTTTTGCGTGTCATTTTTTTTGAATGGTTCTATAGATCTGGAAGAACATGAAAAGATCAGTCTTGTAGCCATTTGGCATTGCAAAGATGTACTTTTGAGTTTTTGAGCAAAAATAAAGAAGCCTCCCCCATAGAGAAAAAGGCCCGGAGACGTAGGCAAAGTTGTGTCGAACTTCGTTATCAATCTGCATGTTATGGTTTGTTGTTTATTATTTCATTTCAGATATGAAAATGTATATATGGCTGTCATAATTCCTCTTCTTTCCTCATTCTTTCACTAAGTTTCTCAAATGGTTAATTAACGCATGCAAAATTAAAACTCAACCATAAGTCATTAAAAGATCCTGCATCATCAACAGTCATGTCAGAACATGTCCACATCATATCATCTAATCAAATGTACTAAAATCACAGTAAAATAGTCAAACCCCAATAGCACACTCCCTGACTTGATCCAGATTCCAAGGGGTTCCGTCGATGCCTTTGCATCCTCACGGTCCAAAACCCTACACACTCAGTAAAACTGAGTCAGTAGCACCTGTCTATGTCAGTGTAGTAAAGCATCACGTCATCTACCATAATGCATCATAATCAAGGACAAATGTTTTAATATCATAATAGTTTGGATCACTTGCGAGCAAGTGTCCTCATAGAATATGTTTTCTCAGTGCAACAGAGCGGGATGTTACATAAATGGTTATGATGTACTAGAAACTGATCCTTTAGATGCAACTAAAAAGAAACTCTGCAATGATAATTCAAGGGTTGTAAATGCAATTCTGGGTGGATTAAAAAATAATTTTCTTCTCAAAGTAATGCATTGTAAATCAACAAAAAAGATTTGGAACAAACTACAAATCATCTATGAAGGATATGCCGAAGACAAGAAAAAAAATCCTCAAACGTACAGAGGATGATTTGAAAGATTGAAGATGAAAGAAGAAGAAAACATTACAGAATATATTCCAAGAGTAGATGAAATTCTCAACATAACCAGAGGACTAAGAGAATAATTAGATGTAAAATAGCAGTGCAAAAGGTACTAATATGACTCCCAATGAGATATGATCCCAAAGTATCTACCTTGTAATATCGATAGAATCTTGACAAACTCACAATGGATGAACTACATGGGATTATCACAACCTATCAAATGAGAATAAGACAAGAAAAACCTTCAAAGGTGAAACAACCTTGAATGTATCAAAATGAACTAAAAACCATGAACATGTATTGAATTAAAGAAAACTTAGACAAATCCGATGAGGAAAAAGAAAACTTCATTAATAAATTTAAGAAAGGATGTGGAAAATTCAAAGGGAGGTTACCTTTCAAATGCTTCAACTGTGGAAATATTGGACACTTTTCTTCCAAATTTCCTTATCCCAAGGAAAATGATAGTGATTATGAAGAAGTCTACAATTAGAAAGAACATAAAAAAGAGTAAATCCCAATATAAAAATAAATTCTATAAGGAAAAAAAAACTATTTTAAAGAGCACATTAGCTCATCTGACATGAGTGAAGATGACACTACATACGTTTTGTTTATGGGAATAGAAAATCAAATTGATAATACTGAAGATAATAATTATGAAAATGAATAAGTTATAGAAATTGAAGGAGAACTCATTTGTTCCCTCAAAGAACTAAGAAGATATAGAAGGAAGAACAGATTATTAAGAGAAAAATTGTTAGATTATAAGGAATAACAAAAATCAAGAGAAGAAGAAGTTTCAAAAAGCATCAAGGAAATAGAAAAATTCACTATTGATTTAAAAAATCAACTACAATAAGAAAAAATAATTGAAGAAATCTTAAATAAACGACTTAATGACAGGGAAAAAAACTTTGAAAAAATAGACGTTGAAATAGTTCTTCTAAGAAGGAAACTTCAAAAAGGAACTAACCTTTCAAAGTCTGAAAGTAGTTCTAAAATCTTGGATGACATCCTTAACATTCCAAGACCATCAAGTAATAAAGTTTCACTGGGCTATGATCACAAGGAAACTAATAAAGGATTAAAATCTGAAATATAAAAAAATGATACAAATCCAAAGACTTATGCAGATGCGCTTCAGAGCTCCCTCAAAAGAGAAAAGAAACGGATAAACATTGACTCTACTCAACAAATGTATGCACTCTCTCCAAAAATAAATGATTATAGAAGAAATACTACTCCAAGAAGAACTCTTGCAAAAAGGTATCAACAACTCTTTCTTGGCTACTTTTTTTCTTGTCATAATTTTGGGAATAAAGCATTAGACTCTAAAGATTATAAAAAGAACTATCATAAAAGTGTTCAAGGATATGGCCACATGAACAATACGTCTAGTATAAATCAAAGGATTAGAAACTAGAATTCATTTTTTCTACTACTAGACTACGACATCGAATGTTACAAATGTAACAATTATGGTCATAAATCTAGTAATTGCAAATTATTAGAATCTACCATGAAGACAAATACTTCAAATTTTCTAAAAGAAAAACATTAGAAGATATGGAAAGAAAAACAAAAGGAAACAAAATGTAAGGTAGCATTGTATGACAAAGATAAAATAAGTCAATGGCATGTTGACAATGGGTGTTCAAAACATATGACAGGAGATCAAAACAAATTCCTCAACCTAAAAAAGGAGAAGAAAGGAAAGGTTTGGAGATGATGCCTTTGCCAAAATACTTGGTAATGGGACAATGAGTCTGGGAAATGAAAGAACTAAAGAAAAAATGTACTATTAGTTGAAAATTTGAAACCTAATATTCTTAGTGTGAGTCAAACATGTGATCAAGGACACATTCTCATTTTTTCTCTAAAGAATGTGAGATTAGAAAATAAGACTCTGGAAAATTAGTAGCTACAACAAAAAGGACACCAAGTGATGTTTATATATTAAATAGAGAAAAAGGAGAAAAATGTTGCATGAGTCAAATAGATGAAAATTGGCTATGGCAAGAAAAACAAAATGACAAGTACTCTCACTCAAAACAAAAGAAGTTTGAGTAACAGAAAATTGGTGATGAAACTCATTCTGGTATCATAGGCCTTGAAACTGATGTAAACGGTGGAGGAAAAAATGGTAAAAAAATTACTCATTGTTAGGGGAAAAATTTGTTTTATAATGTGTTTCTATCAATGCCAAAGGTAGACATTGATGGAAATATCGTGTTGACATTGATGTCAAGATGAAGAGAAGAATTACCATAGTGTATTATGACATGGAATTGCAGTAAAAGCTACACAAATACATGGGATCTCCTCGTCGATTGATTTGAATGAATGAAAGATTGAAAATAAAAGAATGAGACAATTTCAATTACTACATTGGTCAAGTTGAATTGTCCTGGTGATTGTATATTCTATTAGGATAGGATCATGATGAAAACAATGAATACTAAGAGAGTCCCCCTCTTGAATACTTTCTTGTGCACTATCATTTCCGAGTGTAGTTGAAGGGAAATTTGTTCATGCAACACCAAAAACCCTTGAGTATGTCAGATCAACACGATAGTCTATATTTTGGACCAAGTTTTGGTCATCATTTTTTCCATGCCAAACTTGGACGACCTTGAAACTCAAACAATTTCCAACAACCACCAATGGTTAGATCCACTCAAGAAGTCAATTGTTTAACAAATTGTCATTGATTTAAAATCTTAGTAAGTGATCAAATATATGTCAAAGGTTAGTAAGTGATTAAATATAAATGTGACCTTGGTATCACTTTAATAACTACAAAAGTGAAAAGGTTAAGTAGAAACATAATATACGAAAAACTGGAAATGAAAGTGGACTAAATATAAATATGAATTTAATAAATAACAAAAGTTGAAGAGTTAGGTGGAAGTGGAGTTTACTTAAAAGAGGAGAAAATATGAAAGCGGAATTAAGAAAAAAGTAAAAGTGAAATTGTATTAAAGAAAAAGGTAAAAGTGAAAGTTGAGTTAAAGAAAAAGGGAAAAAGTGAAAGAGCACATGGTATGTGGACATGGTATTTGAAACCCATAGTGGTATTTAGCTATGGTAAGGTAAAAAGTGAATTAAATCGTGATAGTCAAAATCTATTGACCCAACTTAAAATGTTACTAAACGATCTAAAATTCACAATGGTTCATTGACATTGTATTAATTAAAATAGTATGATTAATATATTATATTGAAAAGACACATACTTATAATGAGGAGATACATTCCTATATTGAAGAGGTGCAATTGTTCAGTTGTACATGACCATTGGAAGACTATATAAACGAAAATTATTGTTGAAAGAGGGTGTGTCTTTATGCTTCAAATATGAATATCAGTAATAGATTCAGAGGCAAAGAAAGTAAATGAAGATATGCAGCAAAATCCAAAGAAGAGTATGAATATTTGAAGATTGAAGTATCGATCATAAAAAGGGAGTTTGGGTGGTGCTAGGGAAGGTTGGAGCCTTCAAAGGAGGTTGCAGCCTCCTTCCATTTAAAGTTGGTAAACCAAGATGTTGCAATATCTTTTCATTTATAATTGAAGAAACCAGGGAGTTGGTGCTTCCCTCCAGTTGGTGCTGGTAAAATCCATAGGGTTGCAACCTCCTTCTAGTTTCTACTAGTAAAATAGGGAATTGGTGTTTCCCTTGAGTTAGAGCTCATAAATTAAATGTAACACTTATTGAAAATAAGAAGAAAATTTGTTAAGTTGAGTTTTCCATGTTTAAATTCTATGTACTGTACCTTTTTTGTTGATCATCTGTTTCCATTTGATAAAATTAATAAATAAGTGTTTTTAAATTGATGAAAAAGCATAATACTGATTCAACCCCCCTCTTAGTATTAAACAATATTCCAACATCGATTGTCAGTAGTATCCCCTGGAGGCCGACTACGAGTTGGTAAACTTAGTGACATTTCCTAGGTATCTATATAGGTTACTATGGGGGGATTCCCACAATACCTGGGGCAGGCATCGTATCACACTTTCATTACCCTTGGAGGGTGACCTCGTGAAGCAAGGGTTTCTTTCACCGAGAAGGGTTGTTACATGGATATCGGGGTAACTGCTTCTCATATTTTCGTTGATGTCCTAACATCTCATCTTCGGAAGATCCTTATATCTATTGTTGCTTGGTTGTTTACCTATATATTTATTAGGGGTGTTTTCATTCAACATTTGTAGTTGGCCTTAGGGATTTTTATTTTCCTTTTGATGTGGTTGACCGATTTATTCAAAAATCTCTCTAAATGCAAGGATTACCTCCTAAGGGGAAAGAAACTTCACAAAACCTTTCTAACAAAGGAATGGTCGAAGGAATGACTCCTCAAACCAGTAGTGTAGACTCTGGGAGTGACCAACACACATAATATTTTCTCACAACCTTCGTGGAAGGTGCGGTTCCTCATGGGAATTTCCCCTTGAGTGATCCACTTGGCCCACTACTCATTGAACAATCGTCCACAAAATAACTTGATGATTTTTCTTCTTACAATTTACCGGAGGAATAAAACATTTCACCTCCGCTATCCACAACTCTTGTAGTTGGTCCTACAAGAGCACAATTTGCTGTTGTTGGTGCTTCTTTTTTATTAGAAACATCCTTGACCTAGGTTACTTTGACACAAGCACTAGAAAACACACCTCTCTTTGCATGTGGGTTGAGTAATATTCCTTCTTCACTAGTCCCACATATGCAATGCCCAAGTTATTTACTTGGTCATTCCAATGGCCATATGGCCATCAACCAAGTTATTCACAAAACCCTAATTACACAAGCCATTCATCCTTCATCTCCAACTTTTAAAATGGGGATTTCTTCTATACCCTTCATTGGAGGTCAATCTTCAATTGGAGGTAAACCCTTTGTTGGGGGGGGACTTCTAGTTGGAGTTAAAACATCACCATGGGGACAACAATCAGCTAGGGTGAAACAATCTATTTGGAGACAAAAACCAATTGGGGGGAAACAAACTATTTGGGGTCAACAACCAGTTGGGGGATAACTAGTTGGAGGTCAACAACTAGTTTTGGGACAATCCCACACTAGAAACCAACCTCAAACCCGGGGGCAGAATGTTCCAACAAACCTTATATGTATTTACATTGGTTTACCATATCTAGGAGTGTAAAATAATCCATGGGGTCAGTCCACTCTGGCGGGAATCTCTCTACAAGGAGATTTTCACACTCAACCAATACACCCCATGTTCCCCACTCCAAAAAATCAATTATATATGGGTGGGCCATCAGGTTTCAACATGCCATCCCAACATGCATATGGTCCTACTAATACTCTAATGCCAAATTCACACTACTAGTATTCATAACCAAATCGACAACTACCTTTCTTGGCTACCTTAGATCTTCCATATTTGTCGAGTTTTACAAACAATCCCATCCAACATGCCTCGTTATGGCCCCCTATCCCTGCAAAAATACCTTTCAACATCCAAAAATTCAATGGAAAACCTAGAGAAGATATTAATAACCACGTAATGACCTTCCATCTTCGGTGGTTTTTGAACTCCTTGATCGATGATTTCATTTAGTTATAAATTTTCTAGAGAAGGCTAACAGGTTCGACGACAAAATGGTGTATTGAGTTGTCACAAAACTCCTTTGTCCATTTTAATTCTCTTGCCATGGAATTCATGACTCACTTCCAACTTCCCATTCGATGTGAAACCAATATAGAGATTTTAACTTCACTTAGGAAATCCTCTTCCACTCACATTTATGATCATATACATTAGTGGAGGAGGTGGTTATGATAAATTGAAACTACCATTCTAGATCAACTCTTAGCAGATTGGTTTACGAAGTCACTTTTCCTACCTATCTCCAGAGATGTTGCTATGGGAGGCATTTTTACCAAGGATTAGGCCATCAATCATGCTCAATTTTTGGACCTAGTATATTCCCAATCAGACACATTATATGATATGATCCCTCATTCTCATCGACCATCGAATTATCCATCAAAACCATCCCTAAGAACCCATGTTGATAACATAATGGGTTCCATAAAACTACAGTCTTCTACACAATCGTAGACTAGTACCAATACCAAACCTCCTCCCTCTCCTGCGCAAACCTCCTAGGTGAATGCGGTCCAATCCACTTTATCTCAACCATTCTGAGAAAATAATAAAAAAAAGGGAAAATCCAAAACATATTTTAACTGGCAAGGGACTAGAAAAACCTAAGACCGTAATGCTAGGGGAAAAAACCAAAGAAAGGAAAAATATCCTTGCATGGTATGTAAGGAATACCACTTCACCAAAGACTATGCCCGCCTTGCCGAGGTTCATCAATATCTCGAGTGAGGGGGATATCCTTCACAACCAACATTATTAACCAATCATTCCCCCCAACAACAAAAAATGATCAAGTTATTGCACCCCTACCTGGGGGAAATATAGAGTCGTCAACAAAAAATTTCATGATGGTAAATCCATTATGGCACTAACCACTAGAGAAAATAACTATGAATCCTAAGAAGGGGAACCTTCATCTAAGGATTATCCATTGACTAGTCCACCCAATGGCCCTCTCACGTTAGAGAAACTGAATTCTAAACCTGCCATTCACCCTCGTAAAGGTGTACTTCGACGAACCTCCCACAATCTAAATGCTCAGGCAACCCAACACTATAGCATAAACGAATATCTTTCCTAGGCCTTGTGTGTCATGTCGACACTCGAATAGTGTCACTAAAACCTTTTAAAAGCATCTACATGCCAATTATCCTACCATGATTATATATTTAAACATATAAATATATGTATTTCACACCGTCCTCATATATTTATTTCACTAGGGTGGAATAATGCTTCCCAACCACTACCTTGACCTTATCAATGTTGAATGTAACCCAAGTTCTCATGGTTTTCTTTTCATTCTTCTTTTGTCATTGATTGGTTTTCTTTTTGTTTTCTTCTGTCATTGATTATGTTGAGAATCCAACAATCAATATTTATGTAGGGATTTTTTCATAAACCTCCATGGTCTCAAGAGCTCATTTGATCAATCGTACCTTAAATGTTTTATGTTTTGGCTTTTGTTCGGCATATTATTTGTTTAATTTTACCCTAAATTTGTTGAAAGATTGTTGGATCTACATATTTGAATGGTTAAGTGTATATAACCGAGTATCCGAGGATTGTTTAGCATTCTGAAAACATTTATGCATTCAAATATACAATTTAAACAAAAAAAAATGTGATTTCACCCAAATTTATATCGTGGGATTCTCGCGAAAAATGTCAGCGTTTAGACAATGCCATTTTATCATCCCACCAAAATTGAACAACAAAAGAATGCCGAGTCGTACATAAATTTATAGAGTTTGAGATGCCTCTACATTATATACTCCCCCTCGAAAATAAAAATGAGTTCCTACTCATGAAACTAGAGTAATTTGGATAATGACCTTTTGACTCAAACCAACACTTTTTTGTTATCCATATGACTTATTTAAGCCTTTACTATCCCAACAAACTAAGTATACTTTGGTTACTAAGTATACTTTGTTTTTTTATCTCTAGTTTCATTGCAACTTTTTGTTCTTAAGTATTTCTAAGATTCTTGTCTTTATTGTTTCAAATCTACTCTTTCCAATTAATAACATATTCACCTTCATCTACAATGCCTTCATGGTACTCATACAAATATGCTACATTTAACATTGGTAAGATATGCAAATATTTTGTCACAATTATAGCACATATGTATTCTATGAAATTTCCTTCGATATTTTAGGAGGTCCTAATTTGTTTATCTTTAGCTTGTTGTATTAAGTTCCTCTTACAGACCTTTCTCTTATTAGGTGTGACACCAAGTATTCTTCCTCAAATATTTTTATTCTTTTTTTTTATCAACACTTTTCTAAGTGTGACAACAAGTCTTGTTCCTCGAATATATTTATTATTTTGTCTTATCAATTCTTTGTTTATATCCTTGATTTCTTCATTGTAGTTGTTGTTTTAGTTGTAACTAGACTTCTGCATGCACTTCCTTCATATTCTATTCAAGTGAATCTGCATCTATACTACTCTTTCTTGCACAAGGAAATCTTAGCAAATCCATGGCTACTCTTGGTGACCTACCATTCACTATATAGAAATGACTCTTTCCCTTAGACATATTCACTAAATCGTTGTATGAAAACTCTACTCAAAATTCACCTATTTAACTTGTTCATGATTAAATAAATACCATATATCTATCCTACCTAACAATAGGACATAGTTCATAAGGTAGTCTTGATTTGTGAATAATATCATTACTTATGCTCACATATTTTTATATAGAAAAAATATGGTTATGTCATAATCGATGGTTGTTGGAATCTTGGGTTAGTATGCTTGTTTTCTAAGTTCATTTTCTTTTATATGGGGTATGGGGTTTAATGGGTAAAGGGGTGTGAAACAAATACACCTATATTGTAAATCATTTGAATAACTTAAACCACTATTAAATCTCACCTTCTCTTTTGTTCTTTTTATATAACAAAAATCTATTAATATTACAAATTTTTTAGATACAATGATGTAACTCAAATAGTCGATATAATTGATATACACACCACCTAGATTTTGTATCTAGGACTATTACAAGCCCTTGGTGTGTAAATATTTAACGCACATGTTAACCAAATAACGTGGTTTGCATCACATAACCCTTTTACATAATAGGGTAATTTATTTAGTCGCCTATTCAATGGATAATCGAACCCCAAGGTAAGGGTTTATCCATCTACCATATCAGTTGTTATATTTCAAATGCGTGCATAATAATACATCATTGTTTTAATCATCATTTTAACACTCGACTTATTGTACAGGGATTCCTCAAAACCCTTTGGGTGAAGTCTGGTTCGTGAGGACGTTGAAACATGTACTTGACTCAAAGCATAACCCTACTCAGAGCCGAATTCATCATGGGTCAAATATGAAGTTGTATTTCATGCCTCCATATACGAACTCACTATTCATTCTATAAGTATAATATAGTTTCCTTATAGTTTTTAAATTCCATTTATTCTTGGTGACTTTAAACAATAGATAAGAATTGATGTTTAATACACCTATCTCATGAGTATACGTATTTGCTTAATTAGTTTATTACCAACAATGATAATAGTTTTACATCGGTTTCGGTGATGGTCGAGGGTTTGTTTGATGTAATAATTATAGTATTGTTATTAACTTTGATTCAAACGACATAGTTGTTTTCTCTAGGGTTTAAAAACAAATTTCCTCAAATATTTTAAGCTTCAAAATTCGATAAGAACAAGGGGAGCTGCTAAGTAGCAAGTCCCTGCCTTAAGTTGTAGTTTATCTGAAGGAATGCCTTGGAGCGAGTTTATCGATAGCTTGAAAAATAGATTGTTGTTGGAGGCAATTTCGACTTGAATAACATATACGACATGCATAGAGAATTGTTGAAAGCTAGAAGGAATGCAGAGTCACAAGAATAGGAGATCGAAATTATCCATGAAAAGATAAAATTTATCACACATGTCCTAACTGACAGCTTATGTAGTTATTGGACACATTGTTGTATAATATAGATGAAATTAATAAAGGCTCTTAGAATCCTATAAGAAATCCCGACATTGTACAAGTATATATCTTTAGAGAAAAAAAGATAGTAAGAATCATAAGAAAAACGAAGAAATGAAATTGATGCTTATCAAATGCAAAATTCAGATAGTGCAGGAACTTATTAGAAGCTCGCTCAGATGAAGGGGCATTGGTGATTGTCGATCGAATGTCGGATTGATGTAACGTAATATAATCAATAACAAGGTTGCACTCCGACATGATTTCTCCGACGATAAGTTCAGGATGACATCAAGAAGGCAAGGAGAGGAGACGACGCTCTTGTATTTGAAATCCCCGTTGGATCAACTACAGGTGTGGTGCTTTTGAGTCGTTTTTATAGAACAAATTTGTCAAATCTGTGTTGGGATCAAATCAAACGTGAATTTGCTACTCTTATATTCTTCCTCATTATTTTCTGGTTTTACATAAATGTCTTTCCGCATGGTATAAGGTTCACCTGTTATTGTTTCAAGAAATTCAATGACCAACGTTAATTATAATTTTATTTGATACCAAAAACTTAATTTCCAACAACTTTCTTTTACCACTGTTCACTTTCAGCGGTCCAGCTAGGTTAACAGAAGTGTGTGCCTTAGTGGTTCGAACCTGAGACCTCGCCATACAAAATTACAAAGCATATAAACCCACCTGTATCGCTTTCCGGAAGTTTTTAGGGTCGTTTTGATCTTCGAACATGTACGCTCCCACTAACATCGCGTACAGAGTAACTCTACAAGACCAGACATCTGCAAGTCCAATAAGTAGAACATAAGCCTCCTAAACTAGAAATCTCTATACATCACTAAAGATCTAAATCTCTCTAAATATAACTATATATAGATTGATACTCTAGGCATGACATTTCTAATCCTTGTTGGTCATATCAGTTAGTAAAGGGCCCCTCAGAAATCTGAAAAAAGAATGGGAAGATGAAAATTTCTTTGAACCCAATGCATCAAATACAGAGTCAAATTTGGTATTCAATCACCTAATTTATTTCACCTTGTAATTTATGTAGGGGTCGAATGGAAGAGGGTTCGAATGGAATAAGGACAACCTCCAAATTGGAATTAATCCTTAGCCTCAACAAAGAAACAATGGTGAACCGTAGGCTGAAACTGAGGCACTAGGGGTTGAAAATAATTAACACCATAATATCCAAGAAGAGTCGAGAAAATGAAACTGAGGCACTAAGGGTTGAAAATAATTAACACCAGAATATCCAAGAAGAACCCAGAAAATATGGACATCGACCAGAAAACCCAAATTGAAGAGAGGGATGTTGGTTGGAGGTGTCTGAGTGGAGGTCGGTTGCAAAGTTGCAACTTTCTTCTTCTATTGTGGCTTCTCAGGAGGATACAACAAAGGAGGGTACTTTCAACAACTGTTCGGGAGGATACTCCCTGGGGAGAGTTGTTGTTATTGAAGCTGCAGGAGCGGTTACATGTCCAGCATACTCATGAGTTCCATATCCCTAATGAGCATAATAAGTCACAGAGATAGCAACAACCACAATTGATGATCGAGTTGATGATTTGTGGCACGAAGGGTCTGGAAGAAGATGAGCTTATAGAACGATGATTTGTGGCACGGAGGGTCCGGAACAAGATGAGCTTATAGAACAGATTTCCCCCTTGACTATGAAAATAGAACAGTCCAAGGTGCAACTATAGAGCAAGGTGCAACTATAGAGCAGACAAAGTTCATCCACTCGAGTGTTCAGAATTGGGTGATCATTGTAGAAAATAGTGAGCAACCTGCACACGACCTTCATGAGGAGATGCAGTAGTTACAACAACAAGCAGATCTAGCCATTGATCCATCACAAAGGTAAGAGTTCCAAGAATGAATTGAGAGGGAGGACAACTGAAGCAAGAATAAAGGATACCTCACTTTCCTATGAAATAGAGAAGGTAAGTGTGATAGTTACAGAGACAGTTTGCATAACTATGCATGAGGCAAAAAGCTGGAGGGAGCATGTGTCAATCATTATTCAGCTAGGGATTATGGAAGGAGAATGTGTCAATTGGAGGGATTATGGAGGGAGCATGTGTCAATCGTTAGTCATCTTGGAGGGAGTATATTCAGTTTATTTACAAACTTTGGCTCAACTATCACAAAAACTATATCACATTTAATGTGAGGGAAGTAATTCTAAACTTATTTCTAGCATTACTTACCTTCAAATGAAGAGGATTTTAAACTAAAATTTGTTAGCATATGCCTCGAGAATAGGCCAAATAAGACCGTCATACTCAAAACATGCGACTATTGTAAACGGATTGGAGTTTTTCATTAATCTTGCATGGGAATCAATAAATTTATCCCAAAGTTTTAGATTCCTCTACCATTTAATATTGTAAACAGATTGGAGTTTTTCATTAATATTGCATGGGAATCAATAAATTTATCCCAAAGTTTTAGATTCCTCTACCATTTAATACTTTTTCTGAGCTTATCCAATAGCGACAACATGTTTCTTAACCAATGGAAAAATTTGAGGCCTTATTTGGCCTCATATCGATGATTGTTGATTTTAAACTTAAGAAAGTATAAATATATATATCCCAAGATGAATCAAGATGGATTAATGTTAACTTGCAAGTTATAATTAAATCCCAAACATTTAATGTTTAGGATATCACAAACCATAGTTCATAACTTCTATAGCGGTGCCCAAGAACATTGCATGCAAGGTTGCGATGTCCAACCTCTGTGTTCAAGAAATTCTATTTCTAACACCTGTAGAATTAAATAACACCAACACCTGTAGAATAAAGTAACACCTCTACAATAAAATAACACCTGTACAATAATATATGTTATCTTCAAACCTAATATAATAGACATTAACAAGTTGTTCCCTCCCCATTTCTGTATTCTTCATGATCGATGTCAATTACCCTCCCCATTTCGCTTCTTCATGACCCATGAAAAACCTTTCATTCTACCTGCAAACATTCAATGTGCTTGAATATATTAATATTCAATCTATTCGCTTCTTCATGGCCCCATGCAGAGCTTTTCCTCTCTGCCTGCAAACAATATGCTTGAATATACAAGAATGGTAGATTTGATTTGCTTCTCTGGAAGCTGTATTCCAGTCAAGATTACATGAAATTAAACTGGTGCAGTACACTTGGATGGGTGTATATTTGACAAGAGATGCTTAGACAAGATTTGATGCGCAACTTCCCTTTTGAAGATTGTACAAGATAGTTGTTTGAGTGAAGATTGAGTAATGCGAACTGATTACAAGTTGGTTTGTATGATTATGCCCACCAGAGTGAAAGATGATGTACCCAGGTATTGCACACCACCCAGACTAGCGTTCCTGAGTTTTCAAAGGCAACTAGTGAGTTCTGGTAATGGATACTTTAATGTTTAATACAACTCCACTTTTTACATTATGAAAATATATTTATAGAAGTTTGAATACCTTACATAAGTTCTTGGTTAATGTCTACCTTCATAACTTGTTTGGTACAATGCTCTAGACACTAAAAATTATGAGAAAGACAATGTGTTTTGCAAATTTATAAAAACAAAAATATATTTATGAGCATTGGTTATTTAGGATATATGTACCTATGCATGTGCCACCGGTAGAATTGGAACCATTCTTGTGAACCATCCATCTACAACTGACCCAAAAGTTCTATGGTGAGTCTAAAGTATTCTATTTGTTTTGAACAAAGTGAGCTTAATCTATTGCAAATGTTGTTAATTATCTTCATGGTGGGATAGGATCTTTTTTGTGTTACAGGAAAAACATGAAATTGATGGTGAGGTCCCTTAGTGGATCTGATGCTTGAAAGTATTGTCCATCCTGTTTACAAAACCAAGACTAATTTCTCTCAAATATTGTATCATTTAAAAATAAATGAAATTAACAATTTCAATTTTACCCCAAACAATCATTTCATGTCCTACTCACTGTAACAAAGTATCCCGACGCATGAAATACTTAAGGGATGAGAGGCGAGCAAGAAAAGGAAGGAAGACAATGCACCTACCTTAGACCCTTATTGATGTCGGTTGCTGCCTGTTGGGCCTTTCCCCCCTGTGCTCAAGTGTGCGACCTCAAATTTGTTGTGGAAATGCATATTTTGGGCTCTTGAATATGGGACACCCCAGCTGGTCAAATCGAGATCGGTTCTTCATTCATCCCTGTGTGCTCAGAAATCCCAGTCTTAACCTTGGTTCAAATAACATTGAGACTCTTATAATTCAACTTAGAATCTTTGTCTTGATAAACTCCTTATTTGTTTATACATTATTATGGTTGGCTTCGAACAGGCCCTATATAATTCAACTTCGAATCGTAATGTTTTTAGTTTTATAGTATATCATCTTTTTGTTCCAACGTCGAAAATATTACAATTATCAAATAAGAAGTGAGTATTTTTTCCATGTCAGAAATAATACTCAATTTCAAGGGTGAATGGATATGAAGAATCTATAACCTTTCCAGTTCTTCAGTGAATTAGACATTCAACGTGATCTTGTTTCTTCAATGAAATAGACATTCAACACGATCTTGTTCAAAATAGGGTAACAATCTAATGTCTTCACACAAGAATTACTTACTCATTTTTAAAGTTGAAAAATGCTTACCGAGGATACCGATATTTGTTGGTGAACATAACATACATCTAATAATATCAGAGCCGATTCGTACGTTAGATCCTCTGTTGAAATTATCAGAGCCGATTCGTACTTTAGATCCTCTACGGAAATTGATATGCACATTCGACATCTCTGAAATGTTGACAAGATGATTCATTCAAGAACAGTTCTTCAACCTTTCAATTCCTTGGAAACGTAGCCATGATAACTGATGCTCCAGGGCATTGGAAGTTTTTTTCATTGTCTATAATTACCTGAAAAGAACCTCCATGTGGTGCTTCACTTTATCTTTGAAATCTTTATCTATTAATAAATAATCTTGAATTCTTCCTACTCTTAAAATTATTATGTTTAAGAGGCTTTTCTTCCAACTCTTAAGCCTTTTTTATTTTTTAAAACACAACACATGGAATTTTTTTTTTAATACACATTTCATTCTCCCATTTGTCGTTATGGAATGTGGTGCCACGTAGATCTCTCACAAGGCATTGGCACTATCCAAACAATTTTTTTAATATAATTTTATTAAAAAACTTATTTATATGTGAACAAAGTCCACATTAATAATTTATGCATTGTTGACCATATAATACTTAATTATGAACCAAGAACCTATAGAATTATCCTAACCAAGCACCTATAGGATTATTAAGTTCAAATCTAAAAAAATTTAAGAAAATATCTTCAACCCAATTGTAAGAGTGCCTTCCTTAAAAAAATTTATAACTAATTTCTAAGAAGGATGATGAGTCATTAATTTGTACACTTAACCCTAACCTTAATTTCATCCTAGTCTAAGAAGTACGTTGATCAGTCATTAATGTGTACACTTAACCCTAACCTTAATTTCATCCTAGTCTAGGAAGTGTGGTTCTAGTTAAGATAAAATCCAGATGATGCGTTTTATTACAATAGAGGTCTCTTGAAATATGTTGATGCTGAGATTAAATATGATCGTTAGAAGTTCATGTGAGAGACCAACAATCAACCATCTGATCGTAAAAAGTTCGTGTGAGAGACCAACTAATTGATTTGAAAGAGCGTTAACGATGGCACTGCAGATACACCATACAACTGACCCCAACAACTGATAGCACCATTGATTGGATCCATTGAGACGTAATGCCAAAACCTAATTGGAGACCTCAAACATTTTGATCAAAATACTTTCGAATAGGCTCTTCCCTGTGTACCTACATCTATGCTTCTATATGTGTCTATCGGTAATCACATTGCTTTACTCACTCCCGGTAATCACATTGCTTTACTCGCTCCAAGGCTGTGAGTTTTGTAAACTACCACTTAAGATAGGGGCTTCCTTCTTTGCAGCTCCTCTTGTTTATAAAATATAGTTTCCTTTAAAATGATAGCATGCTACATATGTGTGAACACTTAGTGTTGCAACAAAATCAATAATAGAAGGAATACAAAAAATTCTATATCGAGTTATACCATTATTGCAATTTTTATAATTAGCTTTTAATGTACTATTTACAATTCAACAAAATAAGTATAAAGAAAATAAACGTATATGAGACTGATTCAAAAATTAGGAAACAAATTGAGTAGAGAACTAGTTCCTCCCAACAATAGACACAAACAACCAAGATTAGTTGTTCTTTTCACCCCAGCCTAAATCCTTATTCCACAGGGAATGAAAACTGTATAACCTTTTCCATATATCTCACACTTTAATTCTTTCTTAGAGACATCAATCTCAATTTACTCACAAATACTCAGCATTGTTATCTCATACTTGTATAAAATAACTTGACTTGGTCTTTTTAAAGTTAGTCTCATCCCTAACCCTAGGGATTCATTTTGGCCTAGCTTTGTGCTAGTTTGTTCCCTCACATCCAACACCTTTGGGATTAGGATTCCACTTGTCCCATGGAAAATAATTACTCTAGTGTTTTTTATCCATTTCACTCACCCATGGAATAATAATTTACTCTTTGTAATTTGATTCACCAATTAGTTTGTTTCTTGAACTAATTAAATAAATTAAAAGTAATATTTGCAAAAATATTCATCATCATCAATATTTATGATGATATAATTTCACATAAGTATTTTCCAATATAAATATAAAGTTAAAATGATTAAATGTTTGTAAATTGAGGGACATTACATCCTCTCTCACTTGAATTGAACATCATCCTCAGTGTTCCATTCTGAGCATCTAGAACAAGAATGGATATGTCTTCCTCGTGGCTTCTTCCATTTCCCAAGTAGGATCCTTGGAACTAAAGTTCCCCCACTACACTTCAATCTGAGTGATGGCTCGGTTCACAACATAATTTCCTTCTTGTCTAGAATACGTAGTGGTTCCACCTGAATCACATTCCAATTTACAATATTAGTTACCTCATGTACATGCTTCTTTAACAATAAAACATGAAACATATTGTGAAATTTTAAATTAGCCAGAACTACAAGCTCATAGGCCACTAGCCCCACTTTGGAAAGCACTTGAAATGACCCACAATGCCATGGTTCCAACTTGCTACTTTTTCCCAATTTTAATGAGGTTTTTATGGGTTTGAATTTAAGATAAACATGATCTTCTATATTGAATTTTGCATGTGTTATTTTTAAATGATCCAAATTAAACCATGCATCCTAAATATTTCTTTGATAAAAATCTCTACGATAATAGAGTCATTTTGTTTCTTAGTTGTATGCAGTCTTGTAATAAAATCCATGTTGATTACTTCCCATTTCCACTCATGAATGGGTATTTGATGCAATAATCCATGTGGGTGGCAATGCTCAGATTTAACTCACTTGCACTCAAGGCACCTAGCAATATATTAAGCTACTTTAGTTTTCATTATAGGCCATAAATATTCTTTTCTCAACGTTGTTATAGTCTTTTGGAAACCTAAGTGACCTGAATAAGGTTTTTGATGTACTTCAACCAATATTAAATTTTTCAAATCTGTGTTGTTTGGAACACAAATTTTTTCTTTATAATGTACTAAACCATCTTGATTGCATATGAATTCTGATTCTTCCTCAACTGATTTATTATTCTATAATTTTTCTTGTAATTTATTGCAAATTTCATCTTATTTTGTTGTTGACTTTCTTCTCGGTTTTAAATTAGTTTGCATATTGTTGTTAAAAATTACATTTAGTTTTTCGCTGAGTAAATTTGCTATTTTGTTTTCCTTTCCTTTAATGTGTTTTATCTCAAAATCATACTCACTTGGGATAGCTGAGCATATTTCATGTCTTATATTCAAGTTTTGTTGATTGAAAAAGTAATTAAGTCTAATATTATCCGTTTTCAACAAAAATCTCCTACCCAATAAGTAATATCATCACATTTTCAAAGCATGCACAATAGAAGTTAATTCCAGATGATCTATTGCATAGTTATTTTTATGAGGTTTCAATTTTTGTGATTCATAAGTAACCACACAAGCATCCTATAAAAACACTCCTGCCAACCCTTCTTTTGAGGCATCGGTACAAACCACATTTTCAAGGCATACACAATAACAGTTAATTCGAGATCATGTGTTGCATAGTTATTTTCATGAGGTTTCAATTCTTGTGATTCTTAAGTAATCACATAATCATCCTGTAATAACACTCCTACTAACCCTATAATGTGTGTCTTCTATATTCAAAATATGTGTCATGGTTAATAACTATTTCAATATTTGAAAGATTTCTTGACATTTTTCTTTCCATTTAAATCTGATTCCTTTTTTCTGCATAAAGGTTATTAGATATGCATGTTTTGAAAACCCTTCTATGAAACTACAACAATACCCAATGATTCCCATGAAATATCAGACATCCAACACATCCTTTTGCACTGGCCAGTCTAGGATGGCCTTTACCTTTTCTAGATCAACAGAGATCCCTTCACTCGAAATTACATGTCCCAAATACTATACTTTTGTTGGGTAGGCAGATTGGATAGAGAAAAACAAAAAGAGACGATGCACAACAAAAAGGTGAAATATCAATAAGATGAAGAGGATCAAGGAAGAAGAGAGAAGAAAGAGAGGAAAGAGAAGAATATGGGGGACAGGAAGAAACAAGATCCCACACAATTTGGGAAAACCAGTCGAGCATGAGATGTATCCAACTCATAATGAGTTTTCACTAACAAGAATGAGTGGGAGCCAAATCATTATGAGTTGGAAAGAAAAGTTGAGGAGAAAAACCTAAATAGAAATATGTTAGACAGAGGTTTAGTAGCGATGGGAGCTATCACAACAGAGACAAAATCGTAGAAGAGAAGTGGAAGAAGAGGAAGAAGAGACAAATTCTAACTAGTAGTTGTAGATGTAGGATGTTATGTATATAAAGAACCCATGAATGTAGATTGAATATACATTGTAGCACATAGAGAAAGAAGAATACATTAACTATAATAAAGAAGAAAATATTTTGTGGACATAGCCCATGAGGGGTTCAACCACGGTAACTCTATGTCGAATTATGCTGTGGAATGGTTATTCATGTTGTAATATGTTAATTCATGTATGTATGATGTTAATTCATTTTTTTTGCTACAAATGGATGCTTATATTTACTGATAATGTTGAAATATTGATGTACAGTAACATTAATTGTATATTTAACTGTTAAATGGTGAGAATATCGTTTGAAATGTGAAAGAGTCTTGTAGGTATGACAGAGCGCACCTCCCTTATTTCCCTCATCGTTGCAAAATCTTGGTTCCTACAGTCCCCATAAAGATACTTCCAGTGAGACTTCACCTTCTCACACGTGATGTTGAAAGGGTCGGTATCTTTAGGGTTTTGTTGGACAACTTACTTTGTACCCAAGGTCTTTAATCTATCCAAGTGTGTGCCAAAAAATGGTTCTGTTGTTGGGACCGAGAAGCTAGAAGTGAGGGAATGTTTTGGAGGCCAACAAGGAAAGAGATAACCAAATGGATGGAACAAAAAGAACAAGAAATTGCTCAAAAGGAGAATACAAATATGCATTTGAAGAGAAAGCAATGGCTTCAAAGGTATGTGTATACCGATTTACATGAGGTATTTTTCGATGGATTTCCTAATATTTTAGCAGAATGGTTGGAAACATTTGTGGAAAATAATGGCAGACATCGACCATCCATGCCAAAGAATTAGACTCTTGAACTAGTGAAACAAGTGGAAGTGATAGACAATAGAACATCTTGCGCAATGGAATTTTGGCTAGATAGTATTTTAGGAGGCTACATAACCGAATTTTCCATATATTTTACTCAAGCTTATAGTTTTTCAAAAAGAAACTTCTCTAAAGGTCCTCAAGGAAGATTACTGAAATCCTTATCTATTGGGATAAAGATGTTGTTATGTGACAGAGAAGTCATGAAAATGGAGTCAGATAGATAAATAACTTCACACACATGTAGGGAATGGTGTTTTTTGACCAATATTTTATTGGAGGATAGAAAAATGATCAGAGGAAAGGGAGGCTGAGAATGCAAGAGAAAGAAGGAGGGATATTATAAGAAGAAGACGGATTTGGAGTCTTGCGCAGTGGGAAAAGGTACAAGAAGTTGAGAATTGCAGTTGAAGAGAGAGAGCAACACAGTGAGTACCCAGAACATTGCACATACATCCATATAATAGAAGTGTAGTAGATAGAGGGAGAAGAGGAAGATATATACTTAAGTCCAGTCATTGAAGAACTAATAAGTCCTTTTCTAGCCGATTCCTAGCTCAAAAAAACAACCACCTGGACATCACGTAATTTTGGGGCAGCATTCAAAGATATTTCTAGAGCACTTGTCATCAGTAAAGGAAGTCATAGCAGTAGTAGCCATAGCAGGGGTAGCGATACAGGTAGTGAGACTCAACCAACATCACGAGGAAGGGGTCCCACATACAATAATATGGAAGGAGTAGATAATACATTGAGATTACCAGAGCTCAAAGAAATTGGATCCGAGGATCCAGAACATCATTTATTCATATGTGAAACTATCTAGACTACAAGGAATGTCCATGATGATGGCGCAAAGATCGCATAGTCGACCAAAACATTTAGAGGACGTGCTAGTTTGGTACATGAAGCTCCAAAGAACCATAATAGTGGACCAAACAAAGACTTCAGTAGATATTACATAAGAATTATTAAAATAATTTAAGAAACTGAAGTCTGAGTTGCAGTACATTACTAAGCTCAAAGAGAATAAGCAAGTACAGACTGAGTCAATATGGGAGTTCGATAAGAGGGTCAAAGATGTGATGGGAAGGTTAGAATTCCAAATACTCGATCAGAAACATAGAGAGTGGTTCATTTTAGTCTTGTTACCTCACATTTGCAGTCCTTTAATACAACAAAAGGTTATGTCGCATCCTAAGGTGATGGAAATTGCTATGAAATTGGAAGCTTCTCTGGTTGGAGACAATAGCAGAATGGCACAGTTACAGAACCAACTAGCTACATTAATAATTCAATTGGAAAAAATTACAAAGGGGAAAGGTAAATGGGAACATGTATGGTGCACCAAATGTAGGATTGAAGGTCACCACAAAGATGAATGTCCAGCCTTTGTGCAGTACTTAATAGCTGAAGCACCAAAATCACTACCAGAAGAAGGATACTATGAGATATACAAGAAGTGGGGACATAACCCCCATGAGTGCCATCTATTACATAAATATCAGCATACCCCAAGAATCTTATTCTATATCTTTTCCAAATCAGTGGGACATGAAGACAAATATTTTCATGCATTTGATCTAATGAGGGAGAGCATGACATACATATATAGAACTCAAGAGGAGAATGTTGCAATAGAAGGAGGAGGGTAGTATAATACTCCAAGAGGATTTAATCAAGGAAACTAAGGAGGATTTAATAGGGGCAAGGCTGAACAAACTTTAGGTGGGGAAGAGGCCCCATAGTATGCTATAACTGTAACCAACCAGGACACTTAGTGTGAGATTGCTAAAATCCCCAAACAACATGTACTTACTATCGGGCATTAGAACATGAAACACAGGACTGTCCACAACTCTTGGAAAAATGGGAGATCAGAGGGAATCAAAATCAAATCCTAAACATTCAGAAGATATTAGTTGAGATAAGGGATGAAGGACCCAAACTCACAGTCGTTACATGCAGAGGCACCAAAAATGGACGAGATGCAATCAACGAAGGGAAACATATTGAGAATTAGGTAAATAAATTAGAATCACCTACATGATCATTCGACCCATAGGAAGAGAAAGAGACCTATTAACAAGAAAGGAAGTAAATCTTGTGACAAGACTGGACAACACACACATCAACTACACCACCTATAGGGAATGTGCATCACACTGAGGACTAGTTCATAACCAAATAATCATTGGAGAAGGTAAACACCTTAGAAATATTTTGCAAAGTTTCCTCGAGTTGGTAGAAGACGAAAAGTAATTTTCATACATTATTCTCTATGATTGATCATTGTGCTCAAGGAAAGGCAATCCCTACTGAAGCAAAGTAGTGAACCAATTACTGCACTATAAAATAACCAACAAAAAATTCATGTTAATCGTGTAGATTGGAGAATACAACATAGAAAATGTGATATTGGACTTAGGGTCTGACGTGAACATGATACCTAAGAAGACATGGGAGATGATGGGGAAACCAAAGTTAGTGTGGTCACCTATCCAATTGAGACTAACAAATCAATACAAAATAATACCTATTGAGAGATTAACAGGAATACCCATGAATATAGATGGAGTGCGCAGTGTCATATATTTCGAAATTAACAAGATTGTGGATGATATCCAACCATATCTGGCATTAATGAGACTTGAATGGGCCTTTGATAACCAAACAATTATCAAGATGAAAATGCGAGAGATGATATTTGAAGTAGGAGACCTAAAAGTTATTGTGCCCTTGGACCCATTAGAAGGAAGGAGGTACATCGAACCAACAAAGAAGGATGAAATTGATAAAATGTACAACATGACTGTGAGGATGTAACACCCCTATTTCCCCCAGCTTGTAATTAATCATAAAATAGGATTACCATGCTAAGGCATTTGGATAATGTAAATATATTATTGTTAAACTACCCATAACTAACTGTTGGGGGGTGAAGCATTGAAGTATAAGCCATGATATCTCTAGAGGAAAGAAATACGTTAATAAAGAAAGGACTAGTGGTTGAATCATCAACCACCCCCATGAATCGAAGCATGTTCTAACTGTAGGATGTCAACTTGAAGTACCACAGAGACCTATAGACCCGAGCTTCCTTCTCATAGAAGGAACGAGATAGGTCAGAAACCTTCCATACGAGGGAAGGTAAGATGCATACAGAGACAAAAATATAGAAGACATTGGATGAGAGCACAAGCTCATAAGGGAGATGTGTGAACCCAAAGGAAGTGTTGAGAACATGGCCTAAAGGACCCGAACGTGAGCTTGATGCTGATGAAGCCTCTGATAAACCTCGCAGGGTCGTTGTGACAAAGAGAGTTTCTCTGAGAGATGGTGTAAATTCCCTAGTGATATCATGGCTTGGCACAGGGGTGGATAGAGTGATAAGAATGAATGCCTCTGAGCCTATGGTTGGGTGGAAAGGCACACCCACATTCAGTTGGTTGGATGCAACTTGTAATAGATAAGTATTCTCATACCCTCTGAAATTAAGTTGTAATTGTGTAATGAAATGGGATATACTGTGAATGACCTAGGGATGTGTATGTTTACTTAATGGTTATAATGTATCTCTTTATTATTGTTTAAATTGTGTATTTAAGAATGTATGGATTTGACATGTTTTTTATTCGTAAATGCTTGTGCCCTGTGGTGGCTTAAGCTAGATCCACTAACTGTGAGTTCGTCAACCTTGGGCATAGTTTCATGTACACATGTTGACAGTCCTAGTCATTCTGAGTCCCTTGGAGGAGGGAGTCTGTTAAATCTTAGGAGATATAGTGAAGGTATGCATAGGCTCTCTTTGAGGAAGGTAGAGACCGAGAACCACTTAAGTTCTAGAGTTGAGGAATGAGCGTAAGGGGTGCACAGAAGGATTCTTCTAAGTGTTAAGTTAAAGAGAACGAGTGCAAAGCTCTTAAGCCTTTCAGAGCTAACAAATATTAGTGAAGAGTAGTGAGGCTGAAGTATCGAAAAGGAAGGTTCACTTGTTTCGAAGACGAACAGAAAAAATATGTTAGGAAGAATCCACGGTGTTTTGTGACCGTTGGATATGGGAAGGAGTGTGGGAGTTAACCCTTGGAGTAATTCGAACTTTGTGAGTTCGGTGAATTGAGAAAGTTCATTGTAAGGGAGGTAAAATCCCTAAATTCCTGAAGTCAACTCTAAGCCTTAGATCTGATAATTCCTAGGAACCGTCCTGACCATCAGATCTAGGAGGTAGATGATAGTCAAGTCACCAGAACTACCCATGAATTAAGAATCTAACAACAGAGATGGATGTGAGTCGTTTAACAGGAGGAGAGGCCATCCCAGTCATTAGATTGACTCAAATACTCACTGGAGTTACTGAATCAAACACCATTAGTTTGTCCTGAAGATGGATCCTGATCTGGATCCGAAACGTCAACAATCTAATGACTACACCATGGCTTTTTCGATCAAGACTGAAAATCCCACCCACATCAATCTCACTCATCAGTTTGATTTAATCAATGATTGGGAATCATTGCGGAGTGTGAAGGTGAATTTAGTGGACCTGCTAGGTCACAGCCCACAATCAACCCACGTCGTTGATCGCGTTGGGGATGGAATATCAACGACTAGGATTAGACTAGAGTCAAGTGAGAACTTATCAGATTGCGGAGGTGGGGCCCCACAATTACTATGAACCATTGATCATTATCGACCCTTAATCTGAGTTTGAGGAGATCCCTAAAATGCAAGGAGTGTGTGGGAAATTAAAATCCTCAAAGAGATTAAGCTCAAAAGAGATAACACTTTTAGGCACAGAGATGAATTCCAAGAGACATACTTGTAGGAGGGGAAGAGTCGAGGCCTTTGAACCCTTAGCAAATATTCTAAGTCATAAGAGATCAGAAGCTCGGGAGGAGGAGCGATAGTGGCCGTTAGATCACATCGCAGAGGACCAATAGTTGCCTGATCGAAGCAAGGTACTTGAGCATTAATGCTTTGCACATGAAGGAGACTGAACTTACCAAAGTCCTGAAGTCCTGAAGTAGTTTGGTACTATTCATTGTTAGGAGAAGGATATCTTGACCATTCGTCGCCAAGAGACACGTGCCAACAAATTGTAATATTTAGATAATCGCTTTGAGAGGTTTTAGTTGAGATTTGAGACTCATGAAATATGGAGAACAAAGTAAATGACAGTCGTTGGATCCAAGGGATAGGTGGTGTAAGTATGTGGACTTTGGGTAAAGACCCAAAGTTTGTCTTAGTTGTTGATATCTAGGATGGGTGCGTGTATATAGATCAGAGTCTTTGGACGAATGCACTTCAAAAGGAAACGAGTGTGTAGAAGATTGAAACTCCCAAAAATCGAAGAACTGAAGTAGAGCCTGTATGTTGGCTGATAGGAGATACGTGTCGATAGATCAAAGACCTCTCAGAAAACTACTTTGGAGGTTTCCAAGTGAGTAGTGAGACAAACTCTCGAAACCCTGAAAGCTGAAGAGCCAGAACACCGAAGAGAATCTGGATCGTATATCTAGAAGGGCACATGGAGACAGATCATGAAATCTGGGTGGAAGCACTATGGGAGAAAATTAAGGAGAAGAATTTGAAATCATTGAATCTCAAACAACCAAAGTAGTCGGGAACCGTCGATCTGTGGGAGGACACATGTCATCAAATCGCAGACTCTAGGTAAAACCATTCCGAGAGAAACAAAGAGTGAGGAAAACTGAGATTTGATATCTCCGAAGGCTGAAGTCTCGAAAGAGACAAGGGTTGTTCATTTAGAGAGGAAATTCGTTAATAGATCACGAGCTCCGAGTGAATTGAACCAAGGTTTCATTTGAGAATTGAGATTCCCAAACCCCGAAGGCCCGAAGTGAATCTAGACCACCAAATCCATAGGGACGCGTGGCGACGGATTGTGGACTCCGAACAAATTGGTTCTAGAGTTTTTCATTGATATTTGAGATTCCCGAAGTCTGCAGAGAGGGAGAGATGAAGTAAATCTCAACTGTCTAATCATTCGAAGTAGATATCAGTCCTCAGATCGTTCAAAGTAAATCTCAAGTGTTGGATATTCTGAGGTGAATATAGACCATCTGATCCTGAAGAGACGTGGTGTAGATTGGTGGATTCTGGGTAAAGTCCCGAAGTAATTCATACCTATCATATCAAGAGGACATGTAACATAAATATGTAGATTTTGGGTGAAGACCTGAAGCAAAACCTCAACTGTCTGATTCAAGTGGACACGCGGCAGGAATCTGCTTACTTCGAGGGGAAGTGAACTTTGAGATTTGAGATCTTAGAAGTTTGGAGACCCGAAGGAAATCTAGACCATTGAATGAGAAAAGAATTGCATGACCATTGATCTAGTTGAAAGGTCAAACCACCGAAGCAGAGGCAGAACCACTGATTGAGAAGGACAACAATCTGCAAATGGTCGACTCTGAAAGATTGACATACGAAACAAAGGAAAGTTTAAGACACGAGAATTCCGAAGTCCAGAATTCCAAAAAAAATCATAGCCATTGATTTGAAAGAGGTCAGATCTAATCTGGAGCTTTGAAAAGGATATATCTGAGTCGTCAGCTCAAAGGCACAGTCAAGATCGTGAGATCAACGATCCCATATCATTTCGGGGATGGGAGATGCATGAACTTTAAAAAGTTGAGGGCAAGCCATAATCCAAACCATGGTTTTGAAGAAAGGACACATGGAGGATCGAGGATAATTGTAGGCCGAAAGGTAGTGTTAGTGTCAGAAGTCACTCCTGGATTGCTTGCACGAGCAGAGCCCAACGCACATCAGTCTTATGTCACGATTTGTTTATAAAGGGTGAGCAGATGGAGATAATGGCTCTAGGAGGTATCACTCTAACTCAGGGACTGAGTCTGGTACATAAAGAACGAGGGAGGTCTGGAATCCCAACTTCAGCCAGTGGGTTGATTTAAAGATGAACAGGTGGAAGACTTAGGAGAGAGTGAAGAAACAACTCTGGGTCATAGGCTTGCAGTGGTTTGTAGGAGAAAAACTCTGATAGCAGGATCCTCCTGGTTCAGGGATTCAAGAAAATGAAAGAAGACTTGACTAGATCCTCCAATTCCAAGTTATTCAACGTTAAAGAAATCACAGAAACCGATTAGAGGCTCTGTAACTATTACAATGATCCATTACAACATCATCCTATAATAGCTACGGCTCGACTGGATCCTCCAATTCCGAGCTGCTCTAACACAGTGTAAACAAAGACATGAAAGAAACTGGCATTCATAAGGCAAGAAGTCTCCAAAGCTCATACATAACCAGAATAACAGTGCTTCATTAAAACTTTACAACCGGGAGCTCTTCTCAACCATCGATGGATACCAAATGTGAGAAATACACCCTAAATACTTAGAGCAAAACCCATAGAAGCCAATTCGAGACATTGCATTGATGGCATTACGCCTGCGTGTTTACTGCACCTGCAGTCTCTGGATGTTCATGGACCTCAGTCAGACGCAATTGCATTCCAAAGGACCTATGAATGAAATGACCAGCTTATAGTCATTTATGGAATTTCCATTTATGGTGGAAACGATGTCCAACCACCATCAACCGCTGCAATAACTGTTTCATTGGGATCGGGAAAGGCCCCGGTCGACTCTGTATCAACAAGACATGGAGGCCTCTGGGATGACTGGGAGACTTGACACAGAGTGATGAACGGATGGTGACCAGGCAGGGGTAGTTGGACACGCTCGATGCAGATATGGGATGAGGAGAGGCCATGTGGATGGATGGGCAGAGGGAAAGTGATAGGGAAAATGTATGTGGCAAAAATCATGAGCTTTGAAGTGTATGAGCTGGGTGGACAAGACACAGGGGCCAGGAAGAGAATATGAGTTGGCATGACACGGGGATGGACGTGGCGGCAAGGAGGCGTGTGATGAGGCTTCTGGCTTTCAGGTATTCGAGATTTGGAGGTGCACGAGTTCCTTGCCTCCGGTATCTCCGATATCCCGATGTGCGATGAGCTCTTCCTCCTAGGAGCTAGCCTCTATCGGCTAGCACAAGATTCATGTGACTGGTCTTCGTGTGACCGTAGCTTAAATCCTCCATAGGAGTTTCGGTGTTCACAAAGACACGAGCACATATCCTCCGGACTAGCGACATCCTTCCACCTGTAACCCATTAACTCTTGCGGTCCCACACGCTAATACGGCGATTTCCAAGGTATCGCTTCTCGCGATCTCGCAATTCTGCATGCAAATCTTTGCAGCTTTGACCCACAAACCTCCGAGCTTGCGATATGCCGATGCCACTTGGTGCTATCTCCCTACAAGGATTGTCCTTTTGACACCTGTCCTCGACTATGATTCGTAGCTTCGTCGGGAAATCGGGTATCTGGATATCGCGATTCCTGTTGTCATGTGGATGGGACTTTCATATCTCCGATCCTGACTCTACAGGATCTCTCGCCACGTGCCACAGCTGACGGACGACTCTGATTCAGTGGGGCAATCACGCATCGCGATTCACTCATGTAAGAGTTCCCTGCCTTCAGAAACTCCGATCTTCTGATGGACTGAAATCTCGACTCTCCTTCTGATGTCTGACACGTGTCCTGCCAAGATCAACGGCTAGGATCCCATCGGTATTTCAAGACTCGAAAGGTCTCGGCCCTCTTACCCTTTAAAATCCTGATACCATAATTGTTACTAACATTAGGCTCCATGGGGGATAGAGTCGTCCCTGTGATGCTCTAAGAACTCCTTCTGCAGTTCCAGTCGCCTTTCCGTTGGGCTATGGAGTCTTTATTAGGCCGCAAAAATAAAAAAGAAAATGAGCTAAGAAACAAAGGATATTATTTACAAATAAAGATTCATCTGTGAATCAAACAAAACATTTTTTCAGGAAATGCCCATTTACTGGGCCGCTGAAAACTTCTTCACCTTCCAAATCTCGCAAACTGTATGTGTTGTTGGAGAAAATATCGGAGATTCTGAAAGGCCCAATCCACAGGGCTTCAAATTTGCTATGTTTGCCCTTATCTTGTTTAGGAGCATCCCACTTCAGAACCAAGTCTTCTATCTGGAACCACTCCTTCTTGGTCTTCTTATCGAATATTTTCTTGATCTTCTGCTGATGGTCCTGAATCCTGCCCACTGTCTTCTCCCTAGCCTGTTGGACCTCTACTAGCTGATGAATTCTTCTGATCATGTCATCAGGCTCCTCCTGATGGTCCTGGAGGAATTTTTCTACAGGGATTGATAGCTGAGAAGGGAAGACAGCTTCGGCTCCGTAGACTAACTGGAAAGGGGAGAGGCCTGTAGCTCTCTTTGTACTCACTCGATCATCCCATAGGGCGAATTTCATCTTCGAGTTCCAAGCCCTTTGGTTTTCTTCCAATAGCCTTTTGATGATTCTTATTAAACTTTTGTTGGAGGACTCTACTAAACCATTGCCCTGTGGATAATATGGGGTGGAGTGAATCAGCTTAATCCCGAACTTCTCACAGAACTTGGCTAAGGGCTTAGACCCAAAAGCGGCTGCATTATCAGTGACAATCTTATTTGGGCAGCCGAACCTGGTGATGAGGTCCTCCAAAAATCCAATGATTACCTTGTGGGAAGCACTCCTAGTGGGGATGGCTTCAATCCACTTGGTAAAGAAATCTGTAGCAGTAAGGATCCACCTGTGCTACCCACTGGAGGGAGGGTGAATTTCTCCAATGAAATCTAGGCCCCACTGTTGGAAAGGCCCTGAAACCACCACCGGTTTTAACGGCAGAGGCCTGAGCTGCTGCTTCCCTGCAAATTTTTGACAATTGATGTAGGCTCTGACCCTTTTGCAGACATCAGTGAACATGGTAGGCCATTAGTATCCAGCCCTGAGGATTTTGTGGGTTGTGGCTCTCCAGAAATGGTGCCCTCCACATAGGTCATTGTGAAATTCAGCCACAATCATCTCAGCCTCTAGGGAACTTATTCATTTTAGAAGCACCCCCAGGGGGTCTTTCCAATACATCACTTGATCGATCAGGCAGTATTTGACTGCTTTGAGCTTCAGAGCTCTCGCTTTGCTTCTTTGTAGGCCGTTTGGAGGTCGCAGCTCCTGCAAAAAGTATATGACATCCTTATACCAAGGACATTGAGCCAATGGGGGATCCCTTTGATGATCTATGTCAGATAGCCGATCCTGCTGAATATCTGAGCATCCGTTGATGAAACTTATCCCCAAATCTTGGCAATTTGCTACAACTAGCATCTTGGCTAAACCTTTCCCTTTGATCAACTTGGTGGGCCTTATTTCTAGGTCGAACTCCAATATTTTTTCTATCCATTTACTCCTTCTCCCGTCTATGTCAAGATGAATAAGAATATCTTTAACAATAGCCGAGGGGACATAGGCGATGATCCTTGACTGTAGAATGTAGGTTCTAAAATCTTTGAGAGCTTTCACTAGAGCATAAGCTTGCTTCTCCATAGTGTCATACTTGACTTCGGCATCCCTCAATGCTCGACTGAAGTAAGCAATAGGTTGTTCTAACCCACTGTCATTTGTCTGTAATAGAACAACAACTACTGTGTCAGGTGAGGCAAAGGAGAAAATAAGGAAATCCTTCGAGTAGTCGGGACTGACAAGCACAGGAGCTTCAGTCAGGGCTTTCTTGATTTGTTCAAAGGAATGTCGTGATTGAGGGGTCCACCTTACTTCATTCTCTTTCTTTAACATAGTTGTTATATGTTTTACCTCCTTAGCAAAGTTAGGCACAAACCTCCTTAGGAAATTAATTTTACCGAGGAAAGATTGGACCTCCTTTCTAGACCTCGGGATTGATAAGGCTTGTATCACCTCAATTCTGCTGGGATCAATCCTGACTCCTTCTGCTGATACTATGTGGCCTAGTAACTTTCCCTCCTTCATGGCGAATAGAGATTTTTTGGGGTTTAATGAAATGCCAAACTTTCTGCACTTCAAGAAAACTTTCCTGAGGTGGCGACGGTGTTCTTCATCAGATTTTGAAAATATTGTGATGTCATCTAGATAGACGACCATGAATTTATCCTTTTCCCCAATGAAATCTATGTCCATGGCACGCTGGAATGTCGACCCTACATTCATAAGTCCAAATGGCATCTTGGCATACATGAATGTACCCCATGGAGTGGTGAATGTTGTCTTCTCCCTGTCTTCAGGCAAAACAGAGACCTGATTGTAGCCAGAGAAACCATCAATCATGGACATCCTGGAAGCTCCTGTCACCATATGCAGTATATGTTCCATCTTCGGCAAGGGGTAGTTATCCTTCCGTGATCTCCTGTTCAAATTTCTGAAGTCTACACAGAGTCATATCTCTCCACTCTTTTTTCTTACTGGCACCAAATTAGCCACCCATTCTGAATATCTCAGTGGAACGATGATCTGAGCTTGAAGCAGCTTCTTCACTTCCCTCTCCATGATAGGCAGCAGCATGGGATTGATTTGTCTCAGCTTCTGCCTAAATGGCTTTGCCTCCTCTTTTAATGGAATTTTATGCTCTATGACTGAGGTGTCGTAGGTTTTGAGGTCTTCGTAGGTCCAGGCAAACAGATCAGTGAATTTCCTTAAAAGTACATTGTATTCGGACCTCTGTTCCTCAGTCAGAACCTTTGACAATTTGACATACTTGGGCTCACTCTCGGTTCCAATATTTCACTGAATAGTATTAGCATCCTCCTCCGATATATTTCCTCTTACCGACACATTGTTACTATCAATAATCCTTTCCAAAGGAACGAGTCCCTTGGGAATATGGTTGCTGGGCAGTTGTACAATGTCACACCCTGCAATCTTATTCAGAAGATTACCCCCATCAGGCTCTTCCTCTGAGACGACATCTTGGTCTATGTGCATTTCTAAAAATTCCTCAACAGTCTCCAAGAATCTCTTGACCTCAAGATCGTCCTCAAATACCTTCCAATGTTTGATGTTGTCAGGTATGGAGGGTTTGTATTTTACTTCTACATCATATGTGAATTTGGGTGACAGAAGTATTTTGAAATTGCTAGCCGATGCAACCAAGGAATCTGCCAAGGTGTTCTCCTCTCTTGGGATGAAAGAAATATTAAATGCCAAGAAGAAGCTGTCAACAAGGTCCCAGACCTCATTCCTGTAACTCTTGAGTCGAGGATGCTTAGCCTGATAAGAATTTCTGAACTGTTGGACCACCAACTCTGCATCACCAAACACCGCTACTTCCTAAATTCCCATTTCCCTCGCAGCCCTTAGTCTCAGAACAAGAGCCTCATACTCTGCCACATTGTTGGTATCTTTAAATTCCAATTTGCATGACAGAGATATGGTTTCCTGAGCAGGTGACACAAAAACTACTCCAGCTCCAGTGCCTTCTCGGGAACAGGCTCCATCAAAAAACATTTTCTAGATTGGGGTGATGGAGAGAGGAACTTCAAGGGGAACAGTGGGCTGTTTTCTGAGTCTCAGAGGTGGCTCTGGGGCATGGGTGAGCTGCAGTAGACTGGAGCCTAAATTAGTGTCCAAGGCAAAGATGGGATGATTGGTGGGGTTAGCTTCATCACTGATTATATAGGCCAACTGAGCTTCTCTATATAGCCTTCTATGTTCTCCTCCGAACACTGGGATAGTAGCATATGTGAGGTCCATCTGCAAGGTCCCCCCTGTCTTTTTATCCAAGATATTGATAACGACATACCAAACTTGGGGGGGACATTAGCTACTACGATATCCATGACTACACTTTTCATAGGCAGTTGAAACAAGGTTACAACCAGGTCTTTAATAACTCCAAGACATTGAACTCTCCTGGAGTCAAAAGAATAGAGGTCATGATAGGCTCTGGTAACTTCTAGTCCCAAATCTTCCATAACAGTTTTGGGCATGAGGTTGTGAGAGGCCCCTAAATCCATCAAACAGTTGTGCAACACTTTGTCATGTATGTTCAAGGAGGTGTATAAGGGAGGGGATGAGTCATCTCTATCTTCTACCATGTGACCTAGGACAACTGTTGGCTTTTCATCTTGGAGTTTTATGGAGTCCGAGGGAAGGCATGAGGATTCAGACTGTAAAAGCTCAGAGAAACGTTTTTTAAATTCGTCATGTTTAATCAGCTCAGTGAGGGGCACAGGGATTCTGATCTTTTGAATCTCATGCTCAAAATTAAAAGAAGATGTAGGCTTTGGAATTTCTTTTATTTCAGGAACACGATTATGGACAATGGAAGAGGGGGGGTGAGCTTCAACCTTACCTCTGTGGCCATTTGCTACTTCATTAGAAGGTCTCTCTGCTCTAATGGACTACTCAGGAATGTCAGGCACTGTTGTCTTTTTATCAGACCTTAGGTTGTACCTGCCTCAACCGCCACTAACCTTGTATCCCTTGCTTAGTTCATTCAGCTGACTGTCCATGAGAGACTCCTCGTATGCAGATTGGGTGAGATGCAGAAAAGGAGGGGTGTCTCCAAAGCAATAGATCTCATGATCCAACTCATCTGCTTCTCTTTCTTCCTCCTCGTCCATGAAATTGTTTTGAAAAGGGGCCTGAATCTGCTGGTCTTCTCTGTCTCTTCCCTTCTCTCTTTGCATATTCGAGAGAGTAAAATTATTTGGCCTCCTGAAACCTCCCTTGTTTTCAGCAATATGAGGGCCTTTATATGCCTGCCTTCCTTCCATCCTCATCCTCTCCATCTCTGCAGATAGAGACTTCGCCATCTTGGTTAGTTCGTCCACTTGAGGGTGGGATACCAACGATCCAGAGGTCGAGGTTTCTGACCTTCCCTTTTTCCTATCTGTATCGGCCTTGTTTCTCAGTCTGTCAGCTGCTAATATGTTGGATTCCACTTCTATGGCAGCATCTTGCATTTGGGCTAAGGAAGTGGCTCTTCTTTCTCTCAAAAACAGGCAGAAATCAAGGTCAAATGCACCAGCATAGGAAATTTGGGCGGATGCTTCTGAGGGCTTTATCTCTGCAGGGATCTTGTTATACATCTTGTTAAATCTTTTGGAGAATTCAGAGACTGACTCTCCTTCCATCTTCTTCAAAGACCCGAATTCTGTCATGTAATACATGAAATCCTTCCTATCTCCCCACTACCTCAGGAAAGCACTATCCAGAGCCTCAATCCCAGCAATAGATCCTGGGGCCAATCCTCTAAACTACTTCCTTACCTCACCATCCAAGCTCTAGACGAAAACTCTCATCCAAATATCTTCATTTTCAATGTTGAGGTTGTCTACATAACTGTAGAAAGCATCCAGGTGCTCTTCAACAGTTATGTCTCCTTCCCCAATGAACTTGGGCATGTATTTCAAGTAATCCCTAGCAGGAAGAGGATTCACAGGATGGGGTAGGATTAAGGGAGCATATCTAGCAGTGAATATGGCATCCATTCTATTCGGAGGGGGATTAGCACCGGCCATAGGAACGTTAGGTGGAGGAGAGCTGGTAAGAGAAGGAGTTCGCGAAGGGGCTAACGGGAGTAAATCTCGGAGTGGGGTGGGAAACAAGAGGTGATTCAAGGAACAGGCTACCGAGCTCTAGTCGGCAAGTTCTCCTCCTTGCACAAGAGTGGGGAAATCTTCTGCAACCCTGGGTCTACGCCAAGGTATAGCTTCAGGGGAGAGGGGAGTGAGAAAGTCTTGTCCCTCTTGTCCCAGACCAGGAGAGGAAAACTCAACAGGAACACTCCCAAAATTTAAGAAACGGGAAATTGCAGAGACAGGCCTGTCAAAAATCTGAGGAGGAGAAAAAGGGGCTCCAACAGAAGGATATGGTGGATTACCTGGTTCGGTGATGGACGCTTCTTCCTGGGCCTTTACCTTTCTGAGCACTGCCTCTAGATTTGTTTCGGGCGTAGCTAGAGGCAGTTGTGGATGAGACCGCGTATGCCTGCCTCTGAAATCCACAATTAACAGAGCAGGTTCTTCCTAGCGGAGTCGTTACAATGGAGTCGCCAGGTGCAGCTTAGCAATCTTGAAAGGCTCCGATAATCCGATGCACCTTCGGATTCAGAGGCTCAATGTCGTTCTACCCAGGGAAAATCTTCAATTTCGTCCCCGGCAACGGCGCCAGAAATTTTAGCGTCAGAAGTCACTCCTGGATTTCTTGCAGGAGCAGAGCCTAACGCCCATCAGTCTTATGTCAGGATTTGTTTATAAAGGCTGATCAGATGGAGATAATGGCTCTAGGAGGTATCACTCTAAATTAGGGACTGATTCTGGTACATAAAGAACGAGGGAGGTCTGGAATCCCAACTTCAGCCAGTGGGTTGATTTAAAGATGAACAAGTGGAAGACTTAGGAGAGAGTGAAGAAACAGCTCTGGGCCACAGGCTTGCAGTGGTTTGTAGGAGAAAAACTCTGATAGCAGGATCCTTCTGGTTCAGGGCTTCAAGAAACTAAAAGAAGACTTGATTGGATCCTCCAATTCCAAGTTATTCGGCGTTAAAGAAATCACAGAAACCGATTAGAGGCTCTGTAACTATTACAGTGATCCATTACAACATCATCCTATAATAGCTACAGCTCGACTGGATCCTCCAATTCCGAGCTGCTCTAACACAGTGTAAACAAAGACATGAAAGAATCTGGCATTCATAAGGAAAGAAGTCTCCAAATATCATACATAACCAGAATAACAGTGCTTCGTTAAAACTTTACAACCGGGAGCTCTTCTCAACCATCGATGGATACCAAATGTGAGAAATCCACCCTAAATACTTAGAGAAAAACCCATAGAAGCCAATTCAAGACATTGCATTGATGGCATTACGCCTGCGTGTTTATTGCACCTGCAGTCTCTGGACGTTCGTGGACCTCAGTCAGACGCAATCGCGTTCCAAAGGACCTGTGAATGAAATGACCAGCTTACAGTCATTTCTGGACTTTCCATTTATGGTGGAAACGATTTCCAACCACCATCAATCACTGCAATAACTGTTTCATTGGGATTGGGAAAGGCCCCGGTCGACTCTGTATCAACAGGACATGGAGGCCTCTGGGATGACTGCGAGACTTGACACAGAGTTATGAACAGATGGTGACTAGGCAGGGGTAGTTGGACATGCTCGATGCAGATATGGGATGAGGAGAGGCCATGTGGATGGATGGGCAGAGGGAAATTGATAGGGAAAATGTACATGGAAAAAATCACGAGCTTTGAAGTGTACGAGCTGGGTGGACAAGACATAGGGGTCGGGAAGAGAATATGAGTTGGCATGACATGAGGATGGCCATGGCAGCAAGGAGGCATGTGATGAGGTTTCACGCTTTCAAGGATTCAGGATTTGGAGGTGCGCGAGTTCCTTGCCTCCGAGATCCTTGATATCCCGATGTGTGATGAGCTCTTCCTCCTAGGAGATAACTCGTATCGGCTAGCACAAGATTCATGTGACCAGTCTCTGTGTGACCGTAGCTTAAATCCTCCATAGGAGTTTCGACGTTCACGAAGAAATGAGCACATATCCTCTGGACTAGCGACATCTTGCCACCTGTAATCCATTAACTCTTGCGGTCCCACATGCTAATACGACGATTGCCAAGGTATCGCTTCTCACGATCTCGCAATTCTGCATGCAAATCTTTGCAGCTCTAACCCACGAACCTCCGAGCTTGTGATATGCCGATGCCACTTGGCGTTGTCTCCCTACAAGGATTGTCCTTCCGACACCTGTCCTCCACTATGATTCGTAGCTTCGTCAGGAAATCGAGTATCGGGATATCACGATTCCTGATGTCATGTGCATGGGACTTTCATATCCCCGATCCCCGACTCTACAGGATCTCTCGCCATGTGCCACAGCTAACGGACGACTCTGATTCAGTCGAGCAATCATGCATCTCTATTCACTCATGTAAGAGTTCCCTGCCTTCAAAAACTTCGATCTTCTGATGGACTGAAATCCCGACTCTACTTCTGATGTCTGACATGTGTCCTGCCAAGATCAACGGCTAGGATGCCATCGGTCTTTCGATACTCGAAAGGTCTCGGCCCTCTTACCCTTTAAAATCCCGATACCACAATTGTTACTAATAGGTATTTTGGTTTTAAACTGCCTTTGGCTGCACACGCATTTGTGTTTTTGCGTGATGTTACTGCCCAAGGTCACCTCAAGGAGGGGCTTATCAGAAAAGGGGCTACCATCCAAACTTATATATTCCCCAAGCGCAAAGGGAAGGTCGCGGTACCATTAGACCTCCACCCGGAAGTCGAAAGGGTTTGTGTTTAATTACAGAGCGATACCATCAGGGTCTCAGAGAGTCGCTTGGCTTCAAAATCAAATATCCTTGACTAGGAGGTTGGAATGGTTCCCTGAATCTCCAAATTAGAAACCATGAATGGAGAATCTCTCCTTTAAAAAAATAATTTTTCTTTATGCCCTGTCATGGGTGTGTTACAAATTGGTATCAGAGCATGGTTACAACACTTGGCCTACTTGGGCTCATGTACGAGTCACGTATGGAGGTATTGTTATCTGCATTTACTCCTTGAGGAGAAGTATTATAGATTGAACCTGTGATTTTGGGAATTCTTGTTGAATTTCAGCAGAAGAATTTCTTTAGCCCTTTGTCAAAGTGATAACTACTCTTACCGAAGTAGGGATATGCTAATTAACATTTATAATAATAATTGAATGTGGATAGCTGAAGGTGGCAGGGTTCTGTCAAGAGCAGCAGAAGTCCGAAGGACAGATGACCTTGTTTTCGTAACATTGCTTCTAAGCATGGGTAGCTGGAACTTTAGGAACCGATGATGGTAGATTATATAATGGTTAATACCTTGTGGGATTAAAGGAATCTAATAGGATCTGGTAGGACCCCTGACAATTATAGTTACTACTCTATATTAGAATCAAAGTATATAACTCCTCATGACTAGAGAAAAGTGAGATGGGTAAAACCCTATGGAAGTTGAGACGAGAAGGTTTTCTTGCTAGACGTTGTCGCATAAAGAGGAAAGTGACCCTGGTTGGTTATTACCTTGAGAAAAGGCAACATCAATATGAGATATGACCTTGAGATTAGTCATGTAAGTTATTGAAATCTCAAACTAAAGGACACTAATGATGAAATTAAACTATCAAGTGAATGCATGAGGTAAAAAGGTGGAACGGATGCACCTACTTATACATGAATGTGTATACATGATCATAAGGATGATTGGAAGATCCTTGGGAAAAGGATATATAGAAGCTAGATATGTCCATGCGTGTGAATGACATGGAAAAATTGCAAGCAATAAGCTAGCATGATGAATACGTATATGTGTTTAATCATGCTTGAGTGCATGATTTAATGCATTGTGTAGCTTCCTAATATGAATCCTGATATTAATACCAGTTAGGTATGAATGATATTAAACGTGCAATTGATGCACAAGTATGATGTAAGTTAACAAAACCAGAATATGTATGGATACATAATTTGGGCACATGACAAAGATGCATGTTTATATTCCTTATGGGATATTTGGTAAACTGTTGAAGCTAAATCAAGGCTAAGTCCATCGCAAATATTGATGGATATGCAATAAGGAAGTTGCATGTTGAAGGATTTACCTGTGGAGGAACTATGTGAAGACTTTGTTAGGAAAAAAAAGTCACAACCTTAATGACTACTGAGAATTAAGCAGAGAGACACTAGCTTATATATATATATATATATATACCAGAATCCTAGATTACATTTTGAAAAACATCATGTAATGAATAGAAGATTAATAAATTAATATTGACCATTCTGATAACCAAATGGTAATGTGCAGAATGCATAGGTTCATGATCCATTATGAACAAAAAAAAAAAAGTTGTTATTAAAGCATGTTCTTGTATTCCAAAAAGGGTTAGGGTGACGCCTAACCAAGGTGGCTCAAGGAAAAGAGCAGGAAGATCCCAATAGGGAGTAAACCACAAAAGTGGAGAAAAGACAATGAGGCCTTAGAAATAACTCAGCTGGACTGAAAAGTCCCAGACGATGTAGAAAGAATTTGAAGAAGGGGAGATCCCTCAATTCATTTTTTGTTGTGTATTATGTTTTTTCTCTGGGATGAGAAAGCTAGTACGTCGATGAAAGTAAATGTTTTGACACCATAGTGATGAGTATTGTATTAGTATAGAAAAGTTGAGAACTGTCTATATTGCACTCATGAAAACATTAAGCATAATGTGATGAAGTGCATATAGATATGCTAGGACATGTTTGAAAATGTTTTATTAATTTAAATGCTATGGTACTTGCATTTTTAATTTACATGAAGACTAATGTGTTTATGACATAACTCATATGTAGAAAGAAATAGATTGGAACTATTGAGAAATACAGTTGCCAATAATGAACAACCACAATCAGAGGATGACTATGAGAAGGTTCTTGTTGAAATATTTTTGAAGGGACTTTAAAAGTCCCCATGGAGCACCAGTGATGGGATAATATCAAAGGGGGTGCTGACAGCCAAAACCGATATAAAAAAATGTTCATGCCTATGTGGCACATGGTATGAAAGGATTGTGTAAGAATTCCTTCTAAATTTTTTTATGGTTTTAATGTTATGTATGGAACGTTGAAACGCAGTTGTATGCCTTGGATACCCAAGAAGGGTATGATTTAGGAAGGAGTACCTAAATGATGGAGGTGTGAACCTCTGGTAGTAAAGACTGATTGTAATCCTCAAAAGAATTCATGAACTGATATGTCATGAATACATGGACCAATCAAGGAACGATTGGAAACAAAAGTGCTCATAGATAGCACGTTGCATGGAATTGCTTCCAGGAAATGCATGTTTGCATAAATGATAGACAATGGATTTGCCATTGAGGAAGGAGGACCTTTCAACATTTCTACTTACATTGTATAGGTGTTAGAGAAAACCAAATTTGGGTGGCCATGAGTGTTGGAACCCTAGTTATTAATGAAGGAGGAATGCTTAAAGGAATTCATGTGAAACTTGTAGTTTCATATGTACTAAATTGGGATCATGATCATCCTGTAGCCACAAACATAGTCTTGTTGCAACAATGAATGAGAATAAATAAGACATATGGTGGAAATCTTGGCTAAAATCCAACACACCATGGAAAAGTACTTGTCAAAAAGTATGGGAAACTTAAAATCAATGCAAGGGTGCATTGGGTATGAATGTGGCCACAAATGTTGACACATTCATTAAAATCAATTGATATCGGAATTACATTTTGAAAAATTTGGTAGGCTGAAATGATGCATAGGTAAGGGATGATGTATCCTTTCGCTTTGTATCCTTGAATAGATGAAAATGACTTGCAATGTTAGTATGCTTGACTTTGAATAGGTAATGCGGATGAAAACTAACAATTTGTTTGGCTGAGGAATGTTTAAATGGAAGGAATCAAAAGAGTCTTGAATATGGAAGCATTGTAAGACATAAGGAAGACCAATTGCTTGCTGAGACAAACCGCTATGGGAAGGAAAGTCCCATAATTATGAATCCGGTTCTTGTGTAAAACAAATATGAGAACAAAATGTGGAATTTGGAAATCTGCAGGTGAGATTTAGAAGAATTTTTTTTTGAATTTAGAATTTATGATGTCTCATGAATTTTTGATTACCTGTGATATAGGTAGAAAGGGAAAGATCTGCGAAGAGAGTAGATGATCCTGATTATATGAGAAGAACGAAATGAATACATATTATTAACAGGTGCTTAACACAAAATAACAGAGATACAGTAAAAATGGTTTTCTATTCATCAACGAAATAAGATGAAACTGTAAAATGCAGCGGAAGTAAGCTTGTTGGAATGGTGGTGGCTTATCTTTGAGAAGAGATGTGACGGTAGCACGCATTCGCAAGAAGAAGGTTACAATGAAGCTTTGAAGGAATTTTTAAAATAAGAAATAATTCCAAAAACCCTATACATCCAAAAACCTAACCCTAGGAGATGAAGCGCCAAAAGTCATGTGGGCCCTATTTGGATAAGTTAGTACATCAACTTCTCGGGGTCATAACTTTTGCATGCGATCTCAATTTTAGGTGTGTGATAGCCCATTGGAAAGGTATATTAGAGGAGATTCATTTTTGGGGATCAATATTTCTTAGGATATTATTGAGAAGTTCGATCCTGAAAAACCTTCATTTAGGCCCTCAAAATGGCCACGGAAGTTAAAACTGCTAAAAATAGTAAATTGCCAAAATTGTCAAAAACTTGTTTTGAGCCAGTTGGAAAAGGTGGGTGGCCAATGATATCCATATGGATCAATCCTCCCTCCTTAGGAATTAATTTTCTCCATTGTGTTGAGGTCCCCCATCAGATGAGGAAATTTTTGTTGAATTTGGCCTCGAGTTAGCCACTTGCCTTGGTGCAGGCGTTGCCTTTCTTTGACGACTCGATAAAGCTAGATCCTTTGTTGTCGAGTGCCCTTAATCTATCTGTCCACAATATGATCCTTGGATTCTTGTTGTATGCAGTCAGGGTTGAGATATGTTGGTGTCAGTTGTTCTGCTACTTCTGAGGTGTCTAATAATGGTGGGAAATAAGGGCGAAGGAGATCCACATTGAACACTAGATGCAAGCCAAGGAAAGGAGGAATGTTGAGCTCAAAAGAATTATCCCCCACAACCTTGGTGATAGTGTACAACCCATAACAGAGTGGGAGAAGCTTCCGATGGGGTCCTGTATGGCATTCTTTCTGCAAGTGCAACCAAACTTTGTCGCCCACCTGAAACTTATGTGGCACCCGATGTTGATCATGGCGTTGTTTGTACTTGTCATTAGACTTCTGTAGGATATCCTAAACCTGTTGGTGGATGTGCTAGATCCACTCAATGAACTGGGTAGCTTTGTCAGCTTCAGTTGGAGCAGGAGATGAGTTGGTCAAGGTGACCGCAAGGGGAACTGCAACATCTATGGGACCCAATGGTTGGAATCCAAACCCCAGTTGAAAGGGGTTGTGGTCGGTTGAGCTATGCAGGGCTCAATTGTAGCGATGATGGACATAGGGAAGGATCTCACCCCATGTGCAAGGATGCTTTGAATTATACATGCGAAGGATATGCACAATCATTCGATTTACAACCTCGATTTGGCCATTTGTCTGGGGGTGGAAGGCCGTGGATTTGGTGATCTTGGTGCCCAGCATTGACCAGAGGCTCGACCAAAATGTGCTGAGAAATAAACTATCCCGATCCGAGACAATGGTTTGTGGGATTCCAAAATGTACCCAAACTCGTTCAAAGAAGATCTTGGCAGTGGCCTCTGCTATGATGCTCTTCTTGCAGGAAACCAGAATCGCCATCTTAGAAAAGCGATCAACAACCAAAAAAACACATTCATTTCCCCACTTGGTGGATGGGAGGCCCGACATGTAGTCCATTGATATGTATTCCCATGGCCTATCATGAGTAGGAAGTGTGGTGTACATGCCTTGTTTCTTAGTGGTCGGTTTGGCAATAGCGCAGGCAGTGCGAGACCTGATATACTTGCTAACCTCCTATCAAAGTTTCGGGAAGTAGAAATATTTTTGTAGCATCGCCACTGTCTTTTCGATGCCAAAGTGTCCCACCACCCAGCTGTAGTGGGATTCCCAGATCAGCTTCACTCACTCACTTTATGGAACAAAGATATGGCCCAGATGAGACAACAACCCATCCTGAAGATGGAAATTATCGACAACTACATTTTCACCCAACATTTGGTAGGTGGTGGCGAAGTCAGGGTCTGTCTCATAGAGTTGGGTCCACCCAGATGTCTCATGGCCGCAAGATTCTTGCACCATGGTGAGTGTCACGACTGGAAGTAGGCTGAGGCGATCAATGACGCGATTGGTGCTTCCTATTTTATACTTGATGTTGAGGTGGAATTGTTGCAATTATGTGGACCACTTTTGATGGAGGTCATTCTGCAATTTTCCCCGTGTCTACATGAATTGTAGTGGGTTATGATTAGTGTGGATGACTGTCTCATTCCCAAGAATGTAATATATCCACTGGCGGAATTCTTTCATAATGGAGTACATTTATTTGTCGTAAGTAGGGTACTTACAGATAGTATCTGACAATGTCTCACTATGATAGGCCATAGGGTGGCCGTGATGAGTGAGAACAACACCCAGAGCATAGTCAGAAGCATTTGTCTCGATCTCAAAGGGATGTTGCAGGTCTAGTAGTGAAAGTACTAGGGCTGAGCACAAGCACTGCTTCAAATCATCGAACACTTGTTGTTGGGACCGACCCCACACAAATTTTTGCTTACCACCACCCCTTTTTATTTGGTTGAGGGCCCATGCAATATGGGAGAATCCCAACACGAACCTGTGGTATAAATTGGAAAGGCCCAAGAAGCTCTAAAGCTCAGTGAGTGGTGTTGGGGTTGGCCAGTCATGGATGACTTGGATCTTCATTGGATCCACATGTACGCCATGTTGATCAATGATGTATCCCAGGTAATGGACCCTGTCCAAACCGAAGGAGCATTTTCCTAGATTGGCGTATAGCTTGTGCTATTGCAGGGTGTGTAGAACCTGTTGAATATGTTGCAAGTGTTTGGCCCAAGTATTGCTATAAATAAGAATGTCATCCAAATACACCACTACAAAAGTATTGGTGAATGGTCGTAGGATATCATCCATCATCCTCATGAAAGTGGCTGGAGCATTTGTCAAACCAAAGGGCATGACCAACCATTCAAAAAGGCCTTCGTTTGACTTGAAGGCGGTCTTCCATACATATGTTTATTCTATCAGCACCTGGTGGTAGCCAGACTTCAGATAAATATTACTGAAGTATTTGTCCCCCATGAGTTGATCAAGGAGGTCATCGATTTGGGGAATCGGGTATCAGTTTCTCACTGTGATTTTATTCAGATCCCGGTAATCAATATAGAGTCACCAGGTTCCATATTTCTTCTGTACTAGCATGATTGGGCTCCTGCAAGGTGATGAGTTGGGGCAGATGTGCCCCTTGTGGAGTAGTTCTTGGATCTGTCGCTTGATCTCCTCATTCTCTAACAAAGAGGGAAGATATCTCGATGGGGTTCTTGACCTAATAGTGTAGAGGTACCCTTGTAGGTGAGGGGAATATATCTGAGTATTCTTCCACGACCTTATCTACTTTCTTCTATTATTTGGAGAGGTTGGCCACAGAGACCCTGGATGTGGCTATGATATTTTGCTTATTCTGAGAGTGAATCACGAAGAAGACAAAATTCCTTTTCTGAGAGATGACCTTCCTGCATTGCTTAACAAAGATCAAGGAAATAACACTAGGTGGGACTGCCTCGGGTATCCTGTACAATTTCCTGTTCAAAGTAATAATAACACTATGAGGCCTAGACTCATATACAGCATGACGTTTCCATAAATAAGGTTGGCCCAAAATAACATCACAAACTTTGAGAGGAGAAACATCACACAATACCTTTTCTTTGAAGGGATTGATGTTGTACGATAGTTGGCACTGTTGGCTGACACATAGATCACTTCCTTGGCAGAGCCATCCAATGGTGTAGGGTTGTGGGTGCGGCATTGTTGGCAGGGCTAGCCGCTTGATGACCACCGCTAAGATGAGGTCCTTCTAGCTACTGCTATCAATGATGAAGTGCAACGAGGTGCCTTTTACCCACATCTGTGAATGGAAGAGGCACTCTCCTTCTTCTGGCTCATTTGGTTCACTAGGCTGGAGCTTGGTGGTAGAAACGGTGACACTAGGTTCTACGTCAATGATCCATATTCCCTTTTCTGGTTCTGGCTCAGAGTCAAAATATACATCTGATTAAGAGGCTTTCACTTCGGCCACCGACGACTCCTTTGAGTGGCAGTCAGTAGTGTTATGCCAAGGGCTCTTATGGAAGTCGCACCACTTCCAACTATATTTTTTTGTCTTTCCAATGTCCTTCTTTGCTTGTGGCTTGGAATGATTGTGCTGATATTGTCCATATTTTCTCTGTCCTTTGTTCGGTGGGTTCGGGCTGCCCTTTCCTGGATTTTGTTGTGAGGTGTTCTGAGGCCCAAATTTTTGCGTCTTTTGTTTGAGCTTCTGCTCGATTTTGATGGCATATCGACAGGCTGCGCCGAAGGATGAGATGTCCAGAAATTCCATTTTGGTCTAGATGTATCTATGCAGAGCACCGCAATACTTGAGCACTAGATGTCACTCTGAATATTTGATACCCAACTTGGTGCACAAGGTATGGAAGATATTTGTGAAATCTGGAACTGCTTGGTCTCTTTCTTGCCACAGTGTGGTCCATTTGGTATACAGGTCGTCATAACTTCCGACAGGGTAGTGTTTTTCCTTAATAGCATCCCTGAAGGATTCCCAGGTGGTTGTGACTAAAAATAATAAGGTTTCCTCTATTTCCTTTTTCTCACAGAAAGTTTCCCACCCATTTTTAACATGGGGAATGACTTTGAGGAGCGCAAAAGTAATCTTTTCTCTATTCGAAAAGTTATGGACAAAAAAATACCCTTCTAGTAGATTCAACCACTTGTCTACAACATTTGTGTCTATATGACCTTCAAATATAGGAATATCGAAGTTTATTTGTACATTTAAGGGGGTGACACCTTCATTCTAAGAAGATGTGTCTCCTGTTGGTAGTCGTTGAAGGATTTGAATGAAACTATCCATCATCTCGTTCCTCTGTTGCATGAGGGATTCCTCAATCAACAGTTTGAAAGGATCTCCTATCCTATCATATTTATTTTCTCCTTCCATGGGAGGTCACTTGGGCATGCGAGAGATTTTTTCCTCAAGAGAAACAAGCTCAAGACCCAACTCTTTGTACTCCGACCTCGTTGGGGACATGCATTAAGATGACAAGAAGCAGACTGCTCTAATACCACTGATCCAGATTATATGAGAAGAATGAAATGAATACATATTATTAACAGGTGCTTAACAAAAAATAACAGAGATACAATAAAATTGGTCTTCTATTCAATAACAAAATAATCTAAAACTGTAAAATGCAGTGGAAACAAGCTTGTTGGAATGGTGGTGGCTTATCTTTGAGAAGAGATGTGACGACAGTGTGCATTCACAACAAGAAGGTTACAATGAGTCTCTGAAGGACTTTTTACAATAAGAAAGAATTCCAAAAACCCTAGACATCCAAAAACCTAACCCTAGGAGATGAAACGCCAAAATTCATGTGGGCCCAGTTTGGGTAAGTTGGTACATCAACTTCCCGGGGTCGTAACTTTTTCATACGATATCCATTTTAGTTGTGTGATAGCTTGTTGGAAAGGTATCGTCAAGAAGATTAATTTTGGGGGCTCAATAATTCCTTTGGCTATCATTGAGGAGCTCGATGCCGAAAAACCTTCATTTAGGCCCTCAAAATGGGCTTAGAAGTTAAAACTGCTAAAAATAGTAAATTGCCAAAATTGTCAAAAAATATTTTTGAGCCAGTTGGAAAAGGTGGGTGGCCACCGATATCCATCTAGATCAGTATATATGAGAAACTGATCTCTCAGGTTCGAGGGAGAACTGCGGGAAAGAGTATAATCCGATCGCATGAAATAGAGACTAACAATTTGTTTGGCTATGTAAAGAATGAATTGTCGAGAGAAGGAGAGTAACCTTCGTCCCTATCTATTACGGTACCGGGAGAAGGAGAGTAACCTTTGTCCCTATATATTACGGTACCGAGAGAAGGAGAGTAACCTTCATCCCTATCTATTACGGTACCGGGAGAAGGAGAGTAACCTTCGTCCCTATCTATTATGGTACCAGGAGAAGGAGAGTAACCTTCACCCCTGTCTATTACGGTGTCTGGAGAAGGATAGTAACCTTCATCCCTATCTATTACGATGTTGGGAGAAAGAGAGTAACCTTCATCCCTATCTATTGTGGTAACAAGAGAAGGAGAGTAACCTTCATACGCCTTGACTGTAAGACTTGATAGAGTCTATGGAATTCTTTCTGTGCGAGAAAACCTTGGCAGGGCAAGATGGATCACCCGAGGGACTGTACTGCAGAGAAGGGAATGCCTGAGCTTGGGCCTAGAGGTTGAGTGACCGTAAGGAAGAGGAGACCATGATAGTTCTTGTAAACTATTGGGATCATTCACACGATGGGTAGTTCTTCCTATGCGAGAAAACATTGGCAAGGCAAGATGGATCACCTGAGGGACTGTATTGAAGTGAAGGGGATTCTTGAGCCTGGGCCTGGAGGGTAAGTGACCGCACGGAATATGAAACCTTGATAGTTATTGTAAAATATTGATGGGGATCATGCACCCAATGGGTATGTCAAGGAAAAACCATGAGTCTGGATAACAAAACAACCATGTGGATACAAATCCACAAACTGTACAGATAATTGTTGTGCTAAGATTATGAAATTTTCCTAGAAATTGTATGCAATGTTTTCTCATAAGACTATGATTAACGTGCTTGTTGTCCAAGAATTATTGAAAGAAGGTGAGCAATATTAAAGGTCTGAAAAAGGACTTGACCAAGGAATAAGGATCAAGATTTCTGAAACAACTAAATGAGAAAGGCATGACAAGTGTTTTTGAGAAAGAACATTGAGAACGATGTTCCTTTAAGGGGGAGGTAATTGTAACACCCCTGTTGTTTCCCCCAGCTTGTAATTAATCATAAAATAGGATTACCATGCTAAGGCATGTGGACAATGTAAATGTATTATTTTTAAACAACCCATAACTGACTGTTGGGGAGTGAAGCCTTGAAGTACGAGCCATGATATCTATAGAGGAAAGAAATAAGTTAATAAAGAAAGAACTAGTGGTTGAATAATCAACCACCCCCATGAATCTAAGCATGGTCTAGCTGCAAGATGTCAGCTTGAAGTACCTCAAAGAACTGTAGACCTGAGCTTCCATTTGACAGAAGAAACATGATAGGTCAGAAACCTTCCGGAGGAGGGAAAGTAAGATACATACAGATACAACAAGAGAGGAGAAACAATATGAGAGCACAAGCTCATAATGGAGATGTGAGAACCCAAATGAAGTGTGGAGAACCTGGCCTAAAGGACCCGAACACGAGCTTGATGTTGAGGAAGCATGTGATAAACCTTGCAGGGTCGTTGCGACATAGAGAGTTTCTCTGAGACATGGCGTAAATTCCCTAGTGATATCATGGCTTGGCACGATGGTGGACAGAGTGATAAGAATGAATTCCTCTAATCATATGGTTGGGTGGAAAGGCGCACATCCACAGTTAGTTGGTTGGATGCAACTTGAAATAGATAAGTATTCTCATACCTTGTGAAATTAAGTTGTATTTATGTAATGAAATGGGATATACTGTGAATGAACCAGGGATGTGTATGTCTACTTAATGGTTATACTGTATATCTTTATTCTTGTTTAAATTGTGTATTTAAGCAAGTATGCATTGGACATGTTTTGTATTTGTAAATTCTTACACCCTATGTTGGCTTAAGCTAGATCTAGGAACTGTGAGTTCATCGAACTTGGGCACAGTTTCATGTACGCATGTCGAAAATCCTAGTCATTCTGCATCCCTGGAGGAGGGATTCTATTAAATCTCAGGAGAGATAGTGAACATATGCACAGGATCTTTGCAAGGCAGGTAGAGACCAAGAACCACTTAAGTTTTAGAGTTGAGGAATGAGCGTAAGGGGTGCGTAGAAGGATTATTCCAAGCGTTAAGTTCAAGATAAAGAGAAGAAAGCTCTTAATCCTTTCAGAACTAACAAATATCAGGAAGAGTAGTGACGCTGAAGTATTGAAAGGGAAGGTTCCCTTGTTTGGAAGACAAACAGACAAAATCTATTCGGAAGAAGCCACGGTCTATTGTGACCGTTGGATATGAGAAAGAGCATGGAAGTTAACCCCTGGAGTCATTCAGACTTTGTGAGATCAAAGAACTAAGCAAGTTCATCATAAGGGAGATAAAATACATGAAGTCCTGAAGTCCAGAAGTTAACTCTGATCCTTATATCTAAGGATGCCCAGGAACCGTCTCGACCATTAGATCTAGGAGGTAGATGATAGTCAAGTCACCAAAACTACCCATGACTTAAGAATCAGATAGCGAAGATGGATGTGGGTTGTTTAAAAGGAGGAGAGGCCATCCCAGTCATCAGATCGAATCAAATACTCACTGGAGTTACCGAATTAAACATGAACCGCTCGATTTAATCGATGGTTGGGAATCAATGCGGAGTGCGAAGGTGAATTGAGCAGACTTTCTAGTTCATGGACTGCAATCAAAATAGGTCATTGATGTCATTGGGGATGGAATATCAATGACTAGGATTAGACTAGAGTCAAGAGAGCACTTCTTATATTGTGGAGGTGGAACCCCACAATTACTATGAACCATCGATCGTCGTCAACCTTCGATCTGAGTTTGACAAGATTCATAAAATTCAAGGAGTGTGTTGGAAATCAAAATCCTCAAAGAGATCAAGCTCATAAGACATAACACTTTCAGGCATGCAGATGAAGCCAATAGATAGACCCGTAGGAGGGGCAAGGGTCGAGGCCTTTGAACCCTTAGAAAATATTCTAAGTCGAAAGAGATCAAAAGCTCAGGGGGAGGAGCGATAGTGTCCATTGGATCATAGCGCAGAGGACCAATAGCCACCTGATTGAAGTAAGGTGCTTGAGCCTTAGTTCTTCGCACACGCAAGAGAGTGGACTTACCAAAGTCTTGAAGTCCCAAAGTAGTTTGGGAACATTCATTGTTAGGAGAAGGAGATAATTACATTTCCTCACCAGGAGACACATCTCAGCAGATTGTAAAGTTAGGATAATCTCTCTAAGAGGTTTCAGTTGAGATTTGTAACTCTCGAAATCTAGAGAGAAAACTAAATGCCATTCATTGGATCCAGAGGATAGGTGGCGTATGTCTGTGGACTCTGGGTAAAGAATCAAAGTAGGTATTGGACGTTGATTTCCATGAAGGGTATGTGTAGATAGATCGAAGTCTCCGGACGAACGCACTTTAGAAGGAAACGAGTGCGTAGAAGCTTGAAACTCCTAAAATATGAAGAGCCAAAGTATATCCTATATGTTGGCTGGCAAGAGATACATGTCGATAGATCGAAGATATCAGAGAAAACTACTTCGGAGGTTTCCAAGTGAGGAGTGAGACAAACTCTCGAAGCCCTGAAAGAGGAAGAGCATGAAGGCTAAAGAGAATCTAGATTGTAGATCCAGAAGGGTGTGTGGTGACAAATCGTGAACTCTGGGAGAACGCGATGGAGGAGAGTTTGAAATCGTTGAATCCTAAACAACCAAAGTAATCAAGAACCATTGATCTGCAAGAGGACACATGTCATCATATCGCAGACTCTAGGTAAAACCATTCCGAGAGAAACAAAGAGTGAGGAAAACTAAGATCTGAGATCTATGAAGGCCAAAGTCCCAAAGGAGACAAGGGTCATTGATTTATAGAGGACATATGTTAATAGATCGTGAGCTCCAATTGAATCGCACTGGGGTTTCAGTTGAGAATTGAGATTCCTGAACCCCGAAGACTCGAAGTGAATCTGAACTGCTAGATCTAGAGGGATGCGTAGCAATGGATCGTGGACTCTGGAGAAATCTGTTCGAAAGTTTTCAGTTGAGATTTGAGACTCCGAAATTCAAAAGAGATCAACAGCTGAAGTAAATCTCAACCATCCGATCATCAAAAGTAGATGTTAGTCGCCATATCGTCTGAAGTAAATCTCAAGCATCGGATTGTCTAAGGTGAATTTGGACTGTCTAATCTAGAAGAGACATGGCATAGATTGGTGGATTCCAGGTAAAGTCCCAAAGTGATTCATAGCCATCATATCAAGTGGACAGGTGGCATAAATCTGCATATTTCTGGTAAATACCCGAAGCAAGCCTCAACCATCTGATTCAAGTGGACATGCAACAAGAAACTGCTTACTTCAAGGGGATGTGAAGTTTGAGATTTGAGATCTTAGAACTCCGAAGACCCGAAGGGAATATCGACCGTTGATTGATAAAAGGGTCATAGGACCATTGATCTAGTTGAAAGGTTGAACCCCTGAATCATAGGCATAGTCGTTGATTGAGAAGGACAAGTGTTCGCAAATCGTTGACTCTGAAAGATTGACATATGAAAAAAAGGAAAGTTTGAGACTTGAGAATTCTGAAGTTCGAAATTCCGAAACAAATCACAGTCATTGATTTGAAAGAGGTCGGATATAATCTATATATTTGAAAGGGATATATCAGATCCATCAATTCATAGGCACTGTCAATATCGTGAGATTGACGATCACATAGCATTGCGGGGATCAAAGATGCACGAAATTTAAAAAGTTAAGGGTGGGCCGCAATCCAAACCACGGTTTTTAAGAAAGGACACATGGAGGCTCGAGGAGAATTGTAGCCCGAAAGGTGGTTTGGTTTCAAAACTCCTTTTTCCACACCATCAATTGTGTGTTTTCATGAGGTTACCACCCAAGGTCACCTCAAGGAGGGGCTTATCAGAAAAGGGGCTAGCGCCCAAACTTAGAGATTCCCCAAGCGTGAAGGGAAGGTCATAGGTACCATTAGACATGCACTTGAAATTCAAAAGTGTCTTTGTTTAATTACAGAGAGAAACCATCAGGATATCAGAGAGTCATTTGGCTTCAGAATCATAGATCCTTGACTGGGAGGTCAGACTGGTTCCCCAACTTTCCAAATTAGAAAACATGAATGGAGAATCTGTCCTTTAAGAAAAGTAAAATATTTTATTCCACGTCATGGGTGTGTTACAATGGATGGATGATTATATTAACCCCACCACAGATGATGCACTGAGCTGGAGAAACATCATTTCATTTACATCAAAATCAAAAGAAGGTATGGAAAACTGGCAGCAGAGGATGCATGAAGTATCAACATGAAGATGCACACACATGACCAAATAAGTATGGTGGATTGGAATATAATCATGCAACTCATCCAAGTATGAAGAATTGACAGATATAACAACATTTGTACAAAAATTTGAAGAATAGGTACTGAAGCAACAAAGGCTACTAGCACTAGATGTTGTATTGAAATCCACCACTGCAAGATGGTGGGTGATGCACAAATGCACCATGGAAAATTGGCAGCAATGTAGGAGACTAATCCAAGTAATATTCAACACTAAAGAGGGATACATAAAACATAAATATATCGAAGAAATAAACCCAGTAGATCATATTGCATGCATATTGCATAGTGTGAAAACTAATGGAATGTAGTTTCCATGGAGAAATGGACGCACATGTTCATTCATACTCTTGAGATAGTACTGAAAAACTGGTACTTAGAATAGGAAGTGCGCAGACACACAGTGGAGTGGGGTTACATAAGTCAAAGTTTCAAAACAACATTTACATTTCAGCATAAGTCACCCTCGATAGATACAACACTTCAGGAAATAAAAAAAAAAATATTCAATGAAGAAGAATATGGAAGTAAGATCGATATGCAATGAAGAAGAACATACCAAAGTAATATTGATATGCAACGCACATAATGTTTCTATGTGAGTCCATAAATTACTTGAATTTTATAGTGTGACTCAAGAGTATCAAGACAACAAAGATCCCCGAAATGTTCAAGTACGGTAAAAAGAAGGAGAGCGCATGGTAGAAGGCCCAGAGATGGAATCAAAACCCTACGAATAACTAGTAAAGACAAGGAAGGTAAACATTCATGTAGACAGACTGAAAATGAAAACTATGCAAGAAGGGAAACTCCCCCAAACAGGGAAACCTAACACACAAATGGTCAAGTAGGCAATAATAATGACACTCATCCATGCAGCACGAGAGATGTCAAATACAAAAAATAAGGAAATGACAGTTACAGACGGATAAGGACAAACCCCATGATAGTGAAGGATAGGATAGACCCAGTTGATGATGTCGACCCATGAAACAAGGAGACAAAATGAGGCAAAAGGAGAGAATAAATAGAATCCCTGCGCAAGGTAGGACAAGCAACGCAATATAAAAAAAAGAAAAAAGAAAAAAACATATCATCATGACACGTCATAACAAGTGAAGTGGAAGGAACATCGCCATAAATGTAAAGTTCGTGTGAAAATTCAACGGAACCGACAAACTTAATTGTCCAAATAACAACTCTGTACAACGAAGGAACCAAGGACAACAGATATCATTAACACGTAACAGATGTACTACATGGTGTTAGCGATAAAAAAAGCACTGGTATTTTTGAAAGAACGATGCCTAATCTTTTAGGGAAAATTTTGATAGCTTCCCGAGCTCCAAATGCAGATTTGAAAGCACCATTCGAAAGCTAAGGATTTGTAGATGTCGATCGACTATTTAAGCATGCAAAACAAACTCTCCATGACTGAGAAATTTGATTTTGAAAACATCTGTTCTTTCACGAGCACAGAAGGCAGAATTATGACTAGTTAGTTGGTGAAAGCTCCGCCTTTCACCAGCTAAGGAGCAGATTTTTAGGTAAATTAGCTGGTGAAAGCCTGTCATGGCTAGAATAGCCAAATTTTCGCCCAGATCATGAATTTTTGGGTCTGAATGGTTTGAAATCTTTTTCAATAAGCTGGTTATGAATTATCAAATCAAAATCTTAAGGCCATTCTTGGAGATGAAAGTCAAAAGGGGATTTTTTGACTAGATTTGGTGATTTTCAAGGGCAAAATGATAGGGATTTTTGGCACACATCATAAAATTCGAATTCCACTTTCAAAGGAACAGATCAAAGAGCCTTGGAAGGCTAAGCTACACTTCATCAAGTTTCAACCAATGTTTGAAGACCAAAAGATAGAGGTTGACCTCATCTTGAGGATCTCTCCTTATCTTTTGTAAATCAGTTTTGACTTTCTATTTTTAGAATATCAGATCCATTGTTTTAGGATCTGAAACTGATTGTAAAAGACTATAAATGCCTATCTTTTCTAAGAGTCTAGGGGTTCAATTTTGGATACTCTTTGGCTATTGTACTAAGACACTTATTTTTCAATACAGAATCAGTCTTCTTTTGTTGTTAATGACATATTTCTTCATCTATTCCATGTTCTATACTTTATTTCAGTTTATCTCAGCTATTAAGAACTGTCATCTTCTTATTTAGCTAATAAACTTGAACTAAAGGAATTATTGTTGGCTTGTATGATCCTACACACTGTTGTACTTGATTATCTAGATCATTTTTCTCCATACCTTTTGATATTACTCTGTCTATTCATTGATTCCTAAAAGCACTTTTTCATTCGATTACATTGTGAGTTGTATTCCCATTAGCTATTCTCATTTATCCCATTGATCCACACTTTCATTATTCATGATTTCTTAAGTTACCAAGAATCCTTAGCCTACAACCCTAAGGAGTTTCTTGGAGTGATAACAAAATGGCGCCATTGCTGGGGAGAGGAGATTGAAGCTCAGCTTCCTTGGGAGATGAAAAGATCCATCTTTGATGATAGACAAAGCTTGGACATCATTTGGTTGTAATTATCCATTTGGAGACTCCATGAAGTGAAGATTCAGTGGCGACTCCACAATAATCAAATGTCAAAAGTGTTTGCAGCTCTTTTGGCTCGGAGGTTTGCACCTCTTGAATTCTCAACAGTTCCTGGTTTCCCACATCCAGTTCCTTCTATAGATATTTGGGGAGATCACCTCCCAAGATTTGCATAAAAGAAAGGAGATAATCCTTCAAATCATCTCATCAGATTTCATCAATGCATGATTCAGCTGGATATAAATCATGAGGATGTGCTCTTGAAGATGTTTGTTTTCTCATTAGAAGGAGATGCTCGCGAATGGTATCGATCTTTACCTCCTTCTAGAATATCTTCTTTAAAAGAGTTTCATACAGTATTCCATCATCGATGTGAAAGGTTTTTTTCTCAAGAAATTCTTCTTGAGGGTTGTTCTGAAGAATTTCATTCACATATTCAAAATGTCTATTCTTCTAGTTGTGAACATGAAATTCTTTCTATTGTTGCTATTCAAGAGGAACATCTTCATAATACAAATGATTATAATGAGAATTATATATCTATAGATGCATCAGATATTATCTCTGTTGCATATGTTGCTTTTGATTTGTATGAAGAATCAATTATAAAAGAGGATTGCTCTCAAATTTTCAAAGAGGTTTCTTATGATAGTTTTTCGCCTGTAACAGATGAGAAGGATTTGAAGATGGCTTGTCTTTCTTTGCTAGACACAAAGGTTTATTTTTCACCTATCTTTGATAAGTATGCAGACGAAGCAGATCATATTCTTACATCAGATTTTTCTGACTTGAAGAGCAGCCCTCCTATTTATAACAGTTATGAATTTGATGTTGATGAAGAACAATACTGTGAAAAAATTAGCCATCTAGAAACTCTCGCAGCATACATTGAAAAGTTACCTCCAAAAATCAGCAAGTTTGCATGTACCATACTTCAACACAAATCTGCAGACGACAAAAAACATTTCATCATCAACAGTGAATTTAGTTTGCAGCTCTATTCATATTTGCACACAATTGAAGGTGGAAGCCATGATAATCCAGAAAATATGCAGATACTTTCTACTTTTCAGCTGAAACAGTAGCAAGAGGTATTTTCTTTCAATTTCATAGATCCATTTGTGTACTATATGAAATCTTCGAGCAACATAGATGTCAAATTTCTTTTTCCAAACAAAGGTTGGTTATGCTGCATTTTTGAATTATATATCAGTATTCCGTGGTTACCTACATTCATCTTCGGATCAAAAGTTTTACCAGCTATTCGGATATTCAGATGGCTTCATTGGAAGCATGATTTTACCTAATTTTGAGGCAGCAGTTGGTTAAAATAGGGTAGTTCAAGAAATAAGCTCTTTCTCGAGCATTTCTTTTTCCTAATTTGCAATAGAAATAGCAGTGAGCTTGTGTGAATAAAAGACATGTTTGAAGGTGTACAGAGATCAGATTACAGGCAAATTACATGCAGAGGTCATGGTTGCAGAGATCATGGTTGCATATTTTTCAGTTTAAAGTCTAGATCTTAACACCTGAAGAAATTACTTTTAAATTTTTCATTAACCATAACAAAATTTTCAAAAGACATGTAGAATTTTTTTAAATTGTAAGTCTTAAACGATAAGGTTTTGAGTCCTTTTGAATGAATAAAACCTTTTTATTCATCAAAGAAATAAAAATTTGTTTTCACCAGCTAACGTTCCATTTTAAGCTGTGATAAGCTGGTGAAAGTGTTTACTTTCAACAACTAACAAGAATCTTCATGAGCAAATAAGCCGGTGAAAGGGCTAAAACACAGTTTTTATACGACAATCATGGCAAAGTTTAAAGACATATGGCATATCATCATCAAAGTAATTGGTGGGAGTAGAAATGGATCGGATCTTCACCACGTTTGGCTGAGTCATCATTGCAAGGCAGAGAATGTACATGCAACTGTCTAATGAGAAACAAATGGCAAATATCCCCGTTGCATCTGGAAGAAAGTGCAGGTTATCCTGAAATAGATGAAGACCAGCTAAGAAAAGTAATCGATTCTCCTAAAGAAGGACTTCCTATATATTCTGCTCATAGACAAACCTGTTTTCCTTCATCTCTCCGAACGTTTCCAACACCCAGGAGTCCTCTCCAAAATTCAATGTCACCTCTTAAAAATTCACCAACTAGTCAACCAACAACTACACTCAGGAGTCCTGGAAGTGGCGTGCTTGTGATCTCCCCTATGTATCAAACATCAGAATCTAGAATTTCCCATGGTACCATGTCTATTGCAATGCCTAAACATGAAATATGAAAGCGTTGCCTTTCATATCTTGTCCACTCAATTCCATCATTGCAACAAATAACAACTCCTAGAGAAATTCAAAAGGAAAGGAAATCTGTGTGTGAATCGGGAAGCCCTCAACCTATTACTGCTCAGTTAAAGATTCCTCAGAGTAGTTTGGGGCAGTTTATAGGCCGTTCTTATGGAAAAATTCTTATGGAAGCTAATCATGGAAAGGAACCTTCAAGGATACATGTTTTAGTTCTTCTTCAAGTGGTTAGGCATTATTCTCTGTATTAAGCACGCCCGTCGTACAAGCCAAATGGAAGCTCTTGGCATTTCGTATGTTGAAGATGCGGGTTTCTGAAATCCATCCGCAAACTTGTGGTTTCGACTGCCTTCTTCTAGAGAGGATGCATGGCAACATGTTTTCTCACGCCTTGGTAAACCCGGCAACACCTACTAGGATGTCAAAATAAATGCTGAGAGAATATACACTGGAAAGGCGAAATACAACACAGAGTTCAATGAAAATGGATGGTGGCTATGGAGGAGGGTGGGTCCCTCTTGCTGCTATTGAGAAAGTCTTACGTGGAATTCTGAAGTATCTCGGAGTTCTATGGTTATTTTCCCAGTTACCATACCTTTAAACAGTCATTCTGCGCTCGATTTTGAAAGAGAATGAAGGATCGCTTCTTAACTTGGACCATGAGCAACCAGCTTCGCGTTTCTTTGTTGGGAGTTATGTATTTGTTGTAAGTGTGCATCGTGTGCAACTCCTTCTGTAAGTCTTGAGTGTAAAGCGTTTTCACCATACAACAACAACTGCAGTAGCAACTACCACTTCTACAGTAGCAGATGCTACCTCGTGGTAACAGCATATATCGTTATCCACCTGGAAGGAATGTCAACGAAATTCCTTTATCTGGAGTTGCGGGAGAAAACACATGCTCATTGAAACTATGTAGATGACGTTCCAGATGTTGTCAAACAAAGAAGGCCGTCAGAGCTCATCAGTGCTTTCTGGGAATTAATAGCTCAGAGGAATGACTCACAGATCAAATTGGCACTGTAAATCTCGCATCCAGGAATGCAATCTCAGCTCCAGTTTCGCTCGAAGCACCAAAAAAATGGTCGAAACTCCAGTTTACAGAGCTAACTCATTACATAGGTGTGCGTTTTAATCATCAAAGACTCAAAATTTGCTTATGTAATCAAAGCTCGAACAATTGTCACCTCAAATTCCATTAACATGTCATTTATGTCACAGTTTTCGCTTAACCTCCACCTTAATTGATTGGATGTCACCTATATTCTCTGTGTGTTGAGATTTCGTCAATATTTGAACTCCAATTCTGGCTGGTAGTTGTTGAGTCTGTTTTCAACTAAAACACCGATTGTTAGCTCCAATCAAAATGTCCCTAATTACAATGCTAGTTATCGCTTTGATTGTCGAAGTAAATCCACAGGCCAAACCCTGACTCATGACTGTTGTTTAAATGTTCCTCCTATTACTGAGTAACAGTTTTATACTTGTCAAATTTTGAAGACCTATTATTTTGTCAAATATTGATTCGATGCTTGCCTAGATATCTTCTTCTGTATGTTGAGTCGTAGTCAGTTATTAAGCTATACCCTTGACCTTGACATAAACTCCGTGATCCGTGGAAAAGGAAGTCTGTCTGTCTATTGCATATTTCCTGATTATATGGGACACATGAGCAAGTCAATGATGGAAAAGTTTGGATCAGCATTGAGAGAAGAGATCGATGGGTTTGGCACTTGTTCCTTTTGGCACAAATCCAGATGATATGGCACCTATAGGACCAAGCCGCAAGTCAGATGAACCAGCTCTGGTGGACTCAGGCAGATAATGATTCACTTTTAGTTGTACAGGAGAAAACACACTGGGTGGCTATACATTGACCCTTATTGATTCATTGGATACATCGACACTATTTGGTGATAAGGAAAGATTCAATGCCGCAGTTCAATGGCTGGGCAAAAATCTGCATTTTGATAAAAACAAAATTGTTTCTGTATTTGAGGTAACAATTCAAATTCTTGGAGGACTACTTTCAACACATCTTATTGCAAGTGATGATTCTACATGAATGAGGATTGATTCTTATAACAATGAACTATTTCATCTTTATGAGAATTTGGCTCGAAGGATGTTGCCTTCATTTGAAACTCCTGTAGGGATCCCTTATGGTTCTGTGAATCTACTATATGGTGTCGATGAAAATGAAAGCAAAGTCACTTCAACTGCCGGAGGTGGCACTCTTACCCTGGAATTTGGGCTTTCGAGTCACCTGGTGATGATCAACAAGATGATCACATGGAAAGCTTTTTCCTTGCTAAAACAAGTTAAATACCTCCGACTTCTTTTTGATTTGGCTGTGGGTGGAAAAGGACAAGAAAAGAGATGTTTGAAGAGGTGTCAAAGTCAGATTAGACACCTATTTTTGGGGCACAGAATCAGTTTTTTTTCGATTCTATTAGGATCAAAGAACATCTGCGAGCCTTGGAAGGCTATCTGCACATATCAGAGGATCTAAAAATGCTTTGTATCTGAAGTTGTTGCTATATTGATAAACGATCCAGAAAAGATTTACAGAGACATGGTTGCAACCGGCAACACCCTCGGTTGGTGGCTTCACATCCTGAGTTTTTATTATTACTATAGACTTATATGTGGCTTCTTTATGATCATCCACACAATCTAGTGGATTTTTGGTTTACTGTAGTCCTTGATCCTGCTTCTATACCTTATGTAAATGCTAGTGGTGGTGCAACTTGTTTTCCTCATTGTATTTCTAGAAGGCTGAAATATGCAATTTGTGGAAATCCTCATGTCTCTCCTAATCATAGAAGATAGTCATGGTGGATATGCCTGTTTCCCTCATACTGAGAATTGGAAGCGCTGTAAACAGAGAGAGGAGCTTCATCTAGCAAACCCTGAGGTCTTTGTACTCTTGCAGGTAATCGAGATTCATCAAGTTTTGATTTTTGGGTAAGTTTTTGTTTTCGGTGGTTAAGGCGAGCCCATGTGTGTGCTCATTAACCACCGAAAGGCTGAATGAATCCATGGCCCAATACTAAAGGCACAAGGTCTGCTAGGTTCTTGGACACCTCACAGGGAGGCATCCATCCCAGTTGGAGCCAGATGTTAGTGATAAAAAACGCACTGGCATTTTTGAAAGAATAATGCCTAATCTTGTAGGGAAAATTTTGATATCTTCCCGAGATCCAAATGAAGATCTGAAAGCACCATTGGAAATCCTAGGATTTGTAGATGTCGATCGACTATTTAAGCATGCAAAAAGGACTCTCCATGACTGAGAAATTTGATTTTGAAAAAATCTGTGCTTTCACGAGTGCAAAAGGCAGAATTATGACTAGTTAGCTAGTGAAAGCTCCGTCTTTCACCAGTTAAGGAGAAGATTTTTGTGTAAATTAGCTGGTGAAAGCCTGTCACGGCCATAATAGCCAAATTTTCGCCCAGATCGGGATTTTTTTGGTTTGAATGGTTTGAAATCTTTTTCAATAAGATGGTTATGAATTATCAAATCAAAATCTAAAGGCCATTCTTGGAGATGAAAGTCAAAAGGGAATTTTTTGACTAGATTTGGTGATTTTCAAGGGAAAAATGATAGGGATTTTTGGCACACATCATCAAATTCAAATTCCACTTTCAAAGGAACAGATCAAAGAGCCTTGGAAGGCTAAGCTGCACTTCATCAAGTTTCAACCAATGTTTGAAGACCAAAAGATAGAGGTTGACCTCATCTTGAGGATCTCTCCTTATCTTTTGTAAATCAGTTTTGACTTTCTATTTTTAGAATATCAGATCCATTGTTTTAGGATCTGAAACTGATTGTAAAAGGCTATAAATGCCTATCTTTTCTAAGAGTCTAGGGGTTCAATTTTGGATACTCTTTGGCTATTGTACTAAGACACTTATTTTTCAATACATAATCAGTCTTCTTTTGTTTTTAATGACAAATTTCTTCATCTATTCCATGTTCTGTACTTTATTTCAGTTTAGCTCAGCTATTAAGAACTATCATCTTCTTATTTATCTCATAAAATTGAACTAAAGGAATTCTTGTTGGCTTGTGTGATCCTACACACTGTTGTACTTGATTATCTAGATCAGTTTTCTCCATACCTTTTGATATTACTCTGTCTGTTCATTGATTCCTAAAAGAACTTTTTCATTCGATTGCATTGTGATTTGTCTTCCCATTAGCTATTCTCAGTTATCCCATTGATCCACACTTTCATTATTCATGATTTCTTAAGTTACCAAGCAACCTTAGCCTACAACCCTAAGGAGTTTCTTGGAGTGATAACACCTGGGGCATGGAAGAACCACTGTGACAATGGTTCATTATCAATAAAAGCATGCAAATAGATTTACAGACTTAACAGAATCGCACCAGAGCATGTCAAACAATTCTCCAACATAACAATTTGTGAGAGGAGTACAATGCAATAATATCACGGACTAGCATGTGAAATCCATGACCACAACTAGCAGTTATTATAAAGGGGTGAACTCACTAGAGGGGCCAACAACCATTGAGACATGATAAAAATCAGAGATCACCCACTCAGAGTGAAGGTGATAACAACAAAATGTTACAGAGAGTGATGGCATCATGAACAGTCAGGAAAGCATACATCAAATGAACACAATTACTGAGTGAAAGTTCATATGTGGTGCAGTTGTCAAGAACAAAACCTCAATGAATGGGACAATGACATTGGAGGAAACAGACATAAAGAAACCAAGCGTTGCATACACGTAAGAGTAGAGAGAATGACAAAAGGAAGGCCCGGTAGTAAGGTATAAAGTAAGTAAACCTAGTGTGCACAAGCAAGAACAAAAGTGTATAACATCAATTTTCACAAGCACCTCCAGGGATGTAGTAATTTTAAGAAAACGACCTTAAAGGTTGGTAAGGAGGTCAAGAAGTTGTGCACAACCAAGGGAAGGATCAATGTGAAAATTAGCGAGGCAGTATGGAGCAAGGTCACCCGGAGGATTCCAAAGAGGAGTGTTTTTCGATTCGAAGAAGGGCTTAGTTGATTGGGTACTAAGATTATCTCGGAGGAAGAGTGATGGAATAGTAGTTCGCACATTCTAACACATAAAATACCATTAATAAGATAATGAGGACAAAAATGACGGTCAACAGTAATGACAAATCATAAGTCCGGAGTCCTCCCATAAATGGAAAAAAAAACCAAAAATCAAGACAGATTGGTAGGATGGGTCAGGATTTTGGGATGGATTCAGTAAGAGAAACTTCATTAATACAACCATATGGAATACCAATGGAGGATTTGGACGAACAATTAAGGTCGGATGAGATAGTCCCTGTTGGCATGAAATCATAAGAACTGCATTAAATCAAGGAAGGGCCAATATTGTTGCATACAAGACAAAGAATAAGAAAATAAGGAGGAACTACAGAGACAATACACCACTACACTACACTAAAAGTGTGAAATAGAACAACATGTGGAACTTGTAGAAAATGTGAAGAGCGAAGCATAAGAACTGACAAAGAAATCCGACATACAAAAGAGTGAAGTGGAAGGCAAGGCTGATAAATCCTTCAATGACAAAGTTGAGGCAGAAACAAAGGCCACCAGATCCATGAATGAGAACTTAGAAGGAAGAAGTTGAATAGATAGCACAAAACGTTCACGCACCTATCGAAAAATATACAAGGTGGTCCTGGAAGTACCGATGGTGGTAGAGGCCATGGTCAAAGAACAAGTAGGGAACATTATCAAGGCTATATAGGGCCTTCGAAAGAAGATCAAAAAATTGAAAGTGAGAGTAACAGTAGGGACACCACCAGAAGAAACTGCGCAGACAGTGGTGGTGAAGATTAAAAACTTAGAATGGGAATGTATAAATATATGCGAAGAAGGAATGCACATGTGGACATAGATGAAGAACACCATAGAGTTGCAAGCTTTAGACAAGAAAATAAGGATTTATTAGGAAAAAACTATTCAAGACACTAAGCTCACAAATACGATCCCACCAACCAAAAGAATGACAACATTGATGTCTAACTAGAAACAACACCTTGCGGTGGAATAATTGAAGGAAGAATGACTAAATATCACACATGAGTTGCGACCATGACAGGATGATCTACTGATGGTTCTAGAGTAACTAGCTCCCATGCAAACTGCATGACAAGTAGTGCAATACATTGAGGCCAAATTAAATAGCTTGACAAGGTAGACGGTGGAAGGAATTATGAACAAAGAGGTTGAATTCACAACATTAGTACATGAAGCAAAGGACAGCCTCCAGAAATGCATTAAGGCATGGAAGAGCACGACACAGTAGGCCTAAGTGTCTCGAGACAAGCCATGAGTGACTGTTAGAGGCATGTTGGGTAGGTGGATTTAATAGAGAACAAGAAGAAAAGAATATGCATAGAGAAAAGGAACAAGATCAAGAAAATGAAGAGGATCAAGAAAGAAGAGAGACGAAAAAGAGGAAAGAGAAGAAGATGGGGGACATGAAGGAACAAGACCCCACAAAATATGGGAAAACCAGTCGAGCATCAGTTGTATACAGTTCATAATGAGTTGTCACCAGTCGAGCATGAGTGGGAGCCAACTCATTATGACCTCGCAAGAAAACATGAGGAAAAGAACCTAAATAGAAATAAGTTGGAGAGAAGTTCAGAAACGACGAGAGAGAGCGCAACAGAGATGAAAGCAGTGAAGGGAAGTGACAAAAGAGGAAGTAGAGAGGAATTTTGAGTAGTAGTTGTAGAATTTTTTGTATGTAAAGAATCCATCAATCCATCAATGTATATTGAAGATATATTGTAGGGAAGAGCACAAGCAAAATCCCTTTACTATAATAAAGAAGAAAATATCTTGTGGACATAGACCAAGAGGGAGTGAACCAAACCATAGTAACTTTGTGTCAAAATTATGTTGTGGAATGGTTGTTAGTGTTTTCAATATGTTAATTCATGTTTGTATGATGTTAATTGTTTATCTTTATTGATAATGTTGAAAGATTTATATGCAATAACATTAATTGTATGTTTAATTGTTAGATGACAATAACATTAATTGTATGGTTAATTATTAAATGGTGAGAATATATAATTGTATGTTTAATTCTTAACTAACAATAACATTAATTGTATGCTTAATTGTTAAATGGCAAGAATATAGACTGATATTCTTAAAGAATTAAGTAACAAGGTGAGGATAACTAGGAACTAGTGCACAAAAAAGTCTTGTAGGTATGACAAAGAACGCATCCCTTATTTCCCTCATCATTATAGAATCTTGGTTCATGTAGTGCCCATAAATATACCTCAGGTGAGACTTCATTTTGACCCACGTGCAGGTGGTGATGCCGAAAGAGACGGTATGCCAAAAGGGTCAGGGTCAATATCTATAGGGTTTTGTTGGACAACTTAATTTGAACTCATGGTCTTTAACCTATCCGACCAACAAATTTATCTTGATAAAATGCACATTTACATCACATTTACTAAACGTCCCTATAAAGATGCCTTGGGTGAGACTTCACCTTGACCTACGTGCAGGGGATGCCGAAATAGTCGGGGCCGGTATCTGGAAGGTTTTGTTGGACAACTTACTTTGAACTAATGGTCTTGAACCTATACAACCAACAACTTTATCTTGATAAAATTCACATTTACATCACGTTTATTGAACTTTGCATTCAATTGACCATTTTCAACCTTTGTGCAACCTTTGCAACCTAAGTGTTTATCTAAATATTTGTGCAACCTAAGTGTTTATCTAAATGGGTTTTCATGGATTTTTCTTAATTATAGGATTTTCTTAATTATAAAATTAAATATTTAAATTATTATAATGTTATTTTGTTCTCATCATTGTGTCTCAACATTTCTATTATAATTTTATTTCTATTATATTTTCATTGTGTCTCAACATTTTTATTATAATTTTATTTATATTATATTTCATTAAGGTTAATTATTCCTAAAGGCCTATATCTATTGAAGATGGGCACAAATGATCTTTTAATTATAAAAACTAATTTAGTGGCTAGCAATTGAAGATGTTGGCATATGCTTAGTCGTCCTCCTAAATCAATGAATGAGATTTCATGTTCATAATTTTCTTTCATTTTTTAATGTTTAAGTTTCCTTGTTTACTTTTTTACATTTACTTAATCATATTAATATTAATGCTTAAGTTTCATTGTTTACTTTTCTTAAATCAATGCCTATACCTATTGAAAATGGGCACAATAATGATCTTTTAATTATAAAAATTAATCTCGTGGCTAGCAATTGAAGATGTTGGCATATTCTTAATCGTTCTCCTAAATCAATGAATGAGATTTCATGTTCATAATTTTCTTTCATTTTTTAATGTTTAACTTTCTTTGTTTACTTTTTCACATTTACTTAATCATATTAATACTTAAGTTTCCTAGTTTACTTTTCCACATTTACTTAATCATATTAATGCTTAAGTTTCTTTGTTTACTTTTCCTAAATCAATGAATAAGATTTAATGTTTATAACTTTCTTGCATTTTTTAATGCTTAAGATTCATTGTTTACTTTTTCACATTTAAATAATATGAATAAGATTTCATGTTCATAACTTTCTTGCATTTTAAATATTTGTAAATTTATTCTTAAATTTCCTTGTTTACTTTTTGACATTTACTTAATATGATTAATATTTTATTATTTTACTATTATTTTGGGATTTTGATTTCATGTTTATAACTTTTTTGCATTTTAAATATTCTTAAATTTCTTTGTTTACTTTTTCACATTTACTTAATATGATTAATATTTTACTATTTTACTATTATCTTACCACTTTACTTAATTAACAAAGATGTATAAAACACCAAACCTAATTAACAAAAATATGATTAATATTTTACTATTTTACTATTATCTTACCACTTTACCTAATTAACAAAAATATGATTAATATTTTACTATTTTACTATTATCTTACCACTTTACCTAATTAACAAAGATGTATAAAACACCAAACCTAATTAACAAAAATGTATAATTAACAAAGATGTATAAAACACCAAACCTAATTAACAAAAATGTATAAAAACTCATGTCAAGTTCCAACTTGAAAAAAGATGTATAAAACACCAAACCTAATTAACAAAAATGTATAAAAACTCATTGTCAAGTTCCAACTTGAAAAAATGTATATAACTGTATAAAAACTCATTTTCAAGTTCCAACTTGAAAAAATGTATATAACCTCATTGTCAAGTTCCATTCAAGTTCTGTTGAATGGATAAGTCTTTAAGCAACAAAAATTATAAAACACCCCAATTCTGCCTTTCGACGTTCATCATGTGGCTGTGCTAGTTTTATTTATATAATACTAGTTTTATTTATATAATCTGTGCTAGTTTTATTTATATAATATTTATTTATATAATACTAGTTTTATTTATATAATCTGTGCTAGTTTTATTTATATAATATTTTCCTTTCGACGGTCATCATGTGGCTGTGATAGTTTTATTTATATGTGGCTGTGCTAGTTTTATTTATATAATATTTTCATTAAGGCTTGAACGGTATGAGGAAAATTAATAACCTTTCGACGTTCATCATGTGGCTGTGCTAGTTTTATTTATATAATATTTGCATTAAGGCTTGAACGGTATGAGGAAAGTTAATAACTTTTATGAGTTCGAATATGCTTCTGAAATACCGATTTCGTATAAATCGGTAACGTTCCTTCACAGGACATACACCAGTCATGGGATATGTGAAAAAAAAAGCCCCTCGGAGAAATTTTATTTACATTTTCATTGTTCCCTGATTTTGAGAAGAAATCCATACTTTTAAATTTACATTGTTCCCTGATTTTCAGAAGAAATCCATACCTTTAAATACATGAAATGATATACCAACAAAATTAAGCAATTTCACATACTCTATAATTCTGACATTTTTTATTTTCCAAAGCGGTAACAACACTATGTGTGTAGAAAACAGACCGAACAGAATCGAGTTATGTTAAAAAGCGGTAACAACACTATAGTTCAGAAAACATACCGAACAGAATCGAGTTATTTTTTTTAACAGAAAATCGAATTATACCATGATGGCAGAAACCAAACATAAGAACAACACCTACTTCTGTTACATTTTTATTGTAATATTAAGCACACTGCCTCCATAGCCTTTATCAATCTACATACATACTACCACCATTAACAGACAGGTTGGACTTCATGCATCATGCTCTATCCATTCGTTCCGATTCTCTGCTGTGTTTCAGATGGTCATACGTAATCTCTACCAGTGCGGCCAGTTGAAGCAGGATCGTAAGCTCCAGGAGTACCCACGCCCGTCAAATCAGTACCACCACCAATATTGCCTGTACGCGTGTGGCCAGTTTGCTTGGCCTCTTCTGTTTCAGCTCTGTGCTCGGCCTTGGCAACATTTGCTCTCATCTCGGCTTCAGATTGTTTGGCAACCTTCTTCTCACGGGCGATTTCTTTGTCTGTAGGGTTATGTGCAGT
>ML778489.1:498642-510605 GCA_009831015.1 Picea engelmannii
GGCCTCTTCTGTTTCAGCTCTGTGCTCGGCCTTGGCAACATTTGCTCTCATCTCGGCTTCAGATTGTTTGGCAACCTTCTTCTCACGGGCGATTTCTTTGTCTGTAGGGTTATGTGCAGTAACCTTTTCGATCTGCATGCATACAGAACAACAACAGTGAAGTACAGAACATCCAAATGCCAAATCCGTCGCATTCAATGTACTAACACATAGAACATATCCATGTTAACCCGAACACTGATCTGTAGTGCACATAGATCAGGTATCAAAATTTCTGGAAGAAGCAATTTCAATGTATTAGAAAAATAATATTTTGAAAATACCTTCTCCTGAGCAGAGGCCTTCGCTTTATCCATCCCTGCCTTAGCACTGGTGCCCACGTTGCTCATCTTCTCTTTGGCCGTCTGCATCTTTACTTTACTTCACTGCAATAAGACTAAAACTGATATTTCACCTGAAATACAATACAATACAGAATGAAATTTCGCTACGTATTGGTTTCCACCAAACTGATTTCTCAATTCGAATAGCACTGCAGTTTAACAGCAGAAGAACTGATTGATCCATTCCAGAGACAGTGCAATCATAAATAGTTTCAACAAATAGAGTTGTCAGTGTGAATGGGCTTCAGATAGTAAGCCACGTTGCGCGAATTATAGATAACGTGTCGAACAGTGTCACTACAACCTTTCAAAAGCATCCGCGTGCCAATTATCCTGCCATGATCATATATTTAAACATATAAATATGTATGTCACACCGTCCCCATATATTGATTTCACTTGGGTGGAATACTACTTCCCAACCAGTACCTTAACCTTGTCAACGTTGAATGTAACCCAAGTTCTGTCATTTCGTTTTGCTTTCGTCATTGATTAGGTTGAGATTCCAACGATCAATATTTATGTAGGGCTTTTTCGGGACATTAGGAAGGGATGGGAAGTGGGGAATAAACTAGATTTCTGTTAAACTTTCATGCTCACAAGAGCCACTTTTATTTTAAACATTATAAGTTTTGGTTTTTTGGGATATTATTTGTTTAATTTTGTTTGAAATTGGTCAAGAGATTGTTGGATTTGCAAATTTGAATGGTTAAATCTATATAACCAAGTGTTCAAGGTTTTCTTAGCATGTTGAATCCGTTTATGCATTCAAATATACAATTTAAATAATAGAAAAATGTGATTTCACCAAATGATCAATGTCAATTTTCACACATGCATTTATTCTAAGCTTTCTGCAATAAATTTAGTTTTGCAAATATCCTTTCAGTTTCCATCAACATTGTAATTATGTCATTCACACCTTTTATTTTAGGTACTTCAGTGGAGTTAGAATTTAAGAACTTAATAACATGGGTAGCAATGTGAGGGCTTGTTCCTAATTAATGAAATGATTTCTTTAAAGTATCATCAATTTCATCTTCCAATAGGAATTCATCATCAATAATATTTAAATAATCCCAAATTTTAATAGATTTATTAATGATATCACCCCAAATGATATGTCCAACCCCTATCACATATTGCTTGCCAAACAATTTATTCTTCAATTGGTCCATTTATGTTTGCATCTTTTGATATTTTGCAATAACTTTGTCTTTTTCCTTGATTTCTTCATTTTGTGTTACAATGGTTTTCTTCAATTTATCAATTTTAGCTCCTTTAATATTTAAATCTCTCAATTCCTTTGACAATTCTATTGTTGGATCAAATGATTATGTTGAGTGTAATGAATGAGATCCTCCCTTCAAAGTTTCAATTTGATTGACACACAAATCAATTTGTTCTTCCATATGAATCATTTTCTTCAAATTTTTTTTCTTTTCTTCCTCGACTGCCTATAGTTCTAGAGTTTGTACATGATCAATTCTTGGGATGTTGAGCCTTTTATTCAATGCATGTATCTATGTGTCCTTGGATTTTATTAGTGGTTGTACATATGCTTCATTTTTTGGATTAGCTCCTAGTTCTATTATCCATTGTTCTAACTCCTCCAGTCTTATATGCCACATGCTTGGTAGCCATTTTTTTATTTTTTAATTGAATTATAAGTTTATCATTTATTGCTTGAAGCTTCTTGATTCCAAAATTATCAATCATGGCATCCCTTTTTGTCATTTCTATAGTTTGTCTATGCGAGTTGAATTTATACAATAGATGGACTGCATTAAGATCAATGGAAATGTTTGTCACCTTCTTCTATTCATAAAATTTAGGATTCATATTCTTTTATGTTTGCACCTACTTTTCTTATTTCAATGAACCGATGAACCTAGTCTATCTACTTTGCTTGATCAATAATCCATGATTTTGTTTCACATTAACTCCCTAGACTCTTGAGCTTCTATGTTATGTTACTTCTACAATCACAGTAGGGCCTCTTTTTCTTGGTATGATTTCTTCTCATAACTCTGACTCTTCTTTTTCATCGAGTGCTTCCAATATATGTCTTTTGGTTGATCCTTCTTCATCTATTCCCGAATCCCTTGGAGATGATTATGTAGTATTTATTTTATATGTCTTCTCAAAATTATGAGTGTTATGCAATTATTTTCCACCCAATAACCTAATGGGCATCATCTAGGGGTCAATTGTCCGAACCACTAAACCATACCACTTTTACCCTAAGTTTACAATACCTTTTTTCATGGTTGTTGGTTGTTCGCTCCTTGCCCTCTTGGAAGGCGCGACCGGGTCTATTACTCCCTTTTTTAGGATTGGTTTCGTGAGATGAGATTGAACCCTCTATTCTTCATGGTTCAACCTTGAGAATATTTTCATCTTGGGCATGGAGATATTATCCAAACTACCCTTTGATCTTATATATACTATCTTATAAATAATGGAGGTCTCTCATGGCCAAAAGAGAGGAAAAGAGAAAAAAGTGTTTATGTTGGAAAATTAATCACAGAGCTTGGACAATGGATCTAGTTAGAGCTTCATGAGGCTATCAAATTGTGAGTTATAAATTGTTTTCATTTGATCAATAGAAGATGCATGTGACTTTCCCTCTTATTTGATTGTATATTATTATCATAATTAAGATGTTTATGTTATATAATTAGATCTATAATAAATCTGCACATGATATATTTGATCTTTTGAAAAGATTTTGCAAGATACCAGATATAAAAAATATGCGGAACATAAATAAAATGCTAGAAATGGCAGAATAACAGTAATATAACTAGCATAATCTTCACAATAACATAGAAATGATATAAGAACAACAACATAAATAACACTTTGATTCAGAAAACAATGTTCATGAGCCTCTTCGAGGGAGAAAACTCCAGTCGAGCAGTGCTCTGTTACAATAATCTCCAAGCTAGGGGTTTCATACCCTCGACCCTTATTTATACTAAATATGTCTATCAAGAGAAGCATTTAGAGGAAGATCCTTCTAGAAGCAGAAGCTTCTATTAGGTCTTCTTCATCTGCCTTATTCTATTTTATTGAAAGGCCTTATTAATATTGACCTTTATTACATCCGAATATATTGATCTACCTATGTGCGAGTTAGGACCCTAACATGTCTGCCCCCTTAAAAACAACCTTGTCCTCAAGGCTTGAGATGTGGAAACTGCTGCAAAATAGTAGTTGGTTCCCAAGTGGCATCTGTTGAAGTTGTATCTTTCCACTAGACTAGCACTTCCTTGATGGTTCTCTGATGCAGGTGACGCTCATGCTGGTCCAAAACTACTTCTGGTTGTAACCAAATGGATCCTTCTTCAGCTAACTATGGAAGGTTGGTTTGAATTTGACACCTAGTTCCAATCACCTTCTTTAAGCATGAAACATGAAAAACAGGATGTAGCTTCGACTAACTGGGCAAGGCTAACTGATATGCGACTTGTCCCACATGCTTGAGAACTGTATAAGGACCATAAAATTTGGGTGCTAACTTTTGACAATGCTCTACCTTGAGGGAAGTTTGCTTGTATGGTTGCAGTCACAGAAACACCTGATCCCCTTCTGCAAATTGACGTTCAGAGCGACCTTGATCTGCTTGTTGCTTCATGCAATTTTGTGCCATGACCAAGTTCTCTTTAAGGGTATGAAGAATATCCTCTCGAATTGTAAGTGTTTGGTCAACTGCTTGGACCTTCGAGGTACCCGGTAACTATGAGAGAACTGAAGGTGGCTTCTGTCCATATACTTCTTCAAAAGGAGTCATATGAGTAGTTGTATGGTAGAAAGTGTTGTACCACCATTCGGCTAGGGGTAACCATTGAACCCACTAATGTTGTTTTTTAGAGGAAAAACACCTCAGATATGTTTCCAAACACTTGTTGACAACTTCCGTTTGACCATCAGTCTGGGGATGATAAGCTGTGCTAAGATGCAATTGGGTGCCATGTAGCTTAAACTGTTCTTGCCAAAAATTGCTTGTGAAAGTTGGGTCATGATCAGAAACAATAGAGCGTGGCATGCCATGAAGCTTGAAGACTTGGTCCATGAAAATTTGAGCCACCGTGGATGCAGTAAATGGGTGTTGAAGAGCGCGGAAATGAGCATACTTGGAAAGGAGATCCACAACCACCATTATGACTAATTTATTCCTCGATTTGGGTAATCCAGTAATAAAGTCCATAGAGATATCCTTCCAAATAGCAGGTGGAATCGGAAGCGGTTGTAGTGTGCCTGGAGATTTGACTATTTCTCCCTTGTTGCATTGACACACCTCACATTTAGCAACAAAATTACGGATGTCCTGTTTCATACCATCCCAGAAAAAAGAACGTTTGACCCTGTCATATGTTTTGGTGAACCCTGAGTGCCCCGCTGTGGGTGTAGCATGAAGCTCAAAAAGTACTATCGATTTAAGCTTTGATTGTTTACTTAAATACAAACGACCTTTGTATCAAAGCTCATCCTAGAGCCAAGAGTACCCTGGGGGAGCCGGAGCATTGGTCTGCAATTGCTGGATCAGATGCGAACTTTTGGAATATTGAAGTCACTCCTAGCGCACAGTTTGGAGCCAATTGGGTACAATGAAGGAAAGAGAAAAAATGGATCCTTCATCTTCATATCTTCGGGACAGTGCATCTGCCACTACATTGTCTTTGCCCTTCTTGTAAATGGTCTCATAATCATATCCAAAGAGCTTAGTCACCCATTTTTGTTGCTCAAGGGAGGAAATGCATTGTTTTATAAAGTACTTGAGGCTTTGATGGTTGTTCTTAATTTGGAAGCGTTGCCCCAAGAGATAAGGGCGCCACAGATCAACGGCATGAAAAATAGCCAACATTTCCTTTTCATAAATGGGTTTGCCCAGATTCCTTTTAGACAGTTGCTTGCTGGTGAAGGCCAAAGGTCGACCCTCTTGCATAAGGACAACGTTGATTCCTTTCCCTGAGGCATCACATTCCAACACAAAGGTCTTTGTGAAATTAGGAAGGGCCAGAACCGAAGTGGTGCACATGGTCATCTTCAAGGTTTGAAAAGCTTGAGCAGCGATTGTAGTCCAAGTGAAAGAGTTCTTTTTTAGGAGAGTAATGAGAGGTGCTGCAATATTTTCGTAGTTCTTAACAAACTTGCGATAATACCCTATTAAGCCCATAAATCCATGCAAGATTTTAAAAGTCTTTGGGTGCGACCAGTCTTGCATAGGTTCAATCTTTTCCGAATCCACCCTGACGCCATCCTTGCCAACCAGATGACCCAAGTATTCTACTTCTGAGGCACCAAAAGCACATTTAGACTGTTTCAGGAAAAGTTGGTGCTAAGAGAGTAGATGGAGAACTTGATCCACATGAGTAATATGGTTTGTCTAGGCTTTTCTATAGATGAGGATATCATCAAAGAAAACTAAGACAAAATGACAGAGAAAGGGATGAAAGACATGATTCATGAGGCTTTGGAAGGTGGAGGGGGCATTACACCAGCCAAAGGGCATGACCAAAAACTCATAGTGGCCCTCACGAGTGCGAAAGGTCGTCTTGGGAATGTCCGCCTCTTTCATACGTATTTGGTGATAGCCCGAGCGACGATCAAGTTTAGTAAAGAATTGGGCACCACTCAATTCATCCATGAGGTCATCAATGACAGGAATGGGAAATTTTTCTTTAATGGTCAGTTTGTTGAAGGCACGGAAGTCACGACACATTCTCCAAGAACTTTCTTTCTTCAGGACCATGATGAAAGGAGAAGAGTAAGGGCTCATACTAGGGAGGATAACGCTTGCATTAAGGAGCTCCTGGACCATTTTCTCAATTTCATTTTTTTGTGAAAAGGGGTGGCGATATGGATGGATATTGGGAGGAAGGCTTCCGGGTACAAGGGGAATGGAATGATCATGAACACCATGGGAAGGAGGGATTCCTTGGGGAGTGGAAAATACCATTTGATGTTTAGAAAGGAGGGCTTGGAGGTCATGCGGCACCGGGGGTGTCTTTGTTGCTTGTATGGCATGGAGTTGGGCAATGACACCAGAATGACCTTTTTTTAGCATCTTTGCCATGCGATGAGAACTAATGACCTTAGGTGAACCAACAGTGACGCCTTGGAATTTATATTGGTGGCCTTCTTGGTCGAATTGCATGGTTAATGCCTTAAAATCCATGAGAATGGGACCTAAAGTTCTTAGCCAGTCTGCACCCAACACAATGTCACAACCACCCATGTTGATAGAAAACATATGGGATTTTAGGTGGTAGTCACCGATTTGGAGACACACATTTTCACAACGCCCTCCACATTTCATGGAACCACCATTGGAAATCATGATTTGGAAATTGTTGACAGCATGGATGTAGCAATGAGTTTCTTGGGCAATGCAGCGATGAATAAAATTATGGGTGCTTCCATTGTCAACCAGAATGATAACCTTCTGATGCTTGATGTAACCGATTAACTTGAGGGTTTGGGGAGCGGAGAAGCTAGTGAGAGCATTGAGGGAAATGTCGGGTTCTACTTCGGGAGGGTCTAAAGGAGGGGTTATGTCAGTGATTTCAGGTGACTCAGACATAAGGGGAGTTTCAACATCCTCTTCCGAAATATCCTCAGAGATGGCCATAAAAATATTTTGTTCCTTACAGTTGTGGCTTGGGAAATATTTTTCATCACAATTATAACAAAGGCCTTTGAGTTGGCGTTCAACCATTCCATCCCTGGTCAATTTTTGGATCTTTAATGGGATGGAGGGAGTAGTGGGAGTGATGGGTTTAGGGTGAGGGATAAAGGAGAGTTTTTAGTTTTGAGAGGATACCACCTGTTGTGCTTCTTTAGCTCTTTTAGTATCCTCCACCCAAGTCGAGGGTCAAGCCATGAGGACATGGGCCCGAATCTCCTGCTTGAGGCCACTGATAAAATACTCGTGAAAGAAAGCATCAATCATGCCCTCTATTCGAAAAGCCAGGCACTCAAAGGAAGCTATGAATTCTTCTATTGTTCCTGATTGTTTCAACTTTGTCAACCGACCCAAATGGTTGGTGTCCGTGTCAAAGAATTCATAAAGCTCAGTCACAAATTAGGTCCAAGAAATATACCCTTGACAGGAAGTTTTTCTCCATTGCCACCATTGCCAATGTTCTTGATCTAGATGGAGAACACCATACCAGAGTTTGGCCAAGTCATCTGTAATGTTGTATAAAGAGAAATAATGTTCCATTTGGGTTACCCAACCAGTGGGGTTCGAGCCATCAAATTTGGTCACATCCATCCGCGAAAGGCGTAGGTCACGTTGAAAGTGACGGGGCTGAAAGGTATGGAAATGGGAGGAATGTTCGCCTTCGGTCTTTTTAGGTGCTTCAGAGAAAGGGTCATCTGTAGGGATCTTCAGTTTGGTGCAGAGTGATGCAAAGATAGATTCAAGCTGGGTGGTGAGTTCTTGTTTGAATTCCTCCATTGAGGACTGTAAGGTTGTATTTATGGTTGTATTGATGGATGAATCGATAGAGGAAACAATAGCACCAAGTTGTTTCACTTCATTTTGGATCTCGAGGAAACCAGATTGGAAGGTTTTGAAGCAAGTTTCCAGATCTTGGCTACGGGTATGGGCCATGAGGATGGGTGAACTGAAAAGGGGTAGGCGGGGTAAAAAATTTTGCCAAAAAATGATATGGATGAATGTGATAAGGACAAAGAGATGAATCCAATGGAATAGGTCTCAAATAATGGTGAAAAATTTTCCATTTTTTTTTTTTTTTTACATCTGCGGAGTTATACTCTGGTATGAAGAATACTGCAGTGATGAAATCCCCAAATTCTTAACCAGAAAGAAATGTGTATTTACTTGGCAACACGAACACAGTTGCGTGACAATAGATCTTGTCTGTTTTAATTTGTTTATGTTTCTGTCCCCCAAGGGTTAGGTATTTAAGGGTTCTACACACAAGGGTTTGCCCTGTGTTATATCTCTTTGATATACGTGTGGGGTCCAACAGTAGTACTTGTCTCAATATCTCAGGGCACTAACTGAGGAGGATAGACCGTACCCTTAGCCATACTACCCGACTACCCAGGTACTAGAGAGTATCTTCCCGAGTGTTTTTCTCGGTGACACTATAGTAGTCCGACGACCGATAGGTTTATCTAAAGAGGGCTTTAGGAAATCTAGGCTGATCCATACATAGGTGTTGTCTGATGTGCTACCACTCGAAGGGGTACCAACAAGGGTTACAAGGGTGGCCGACAGATGTGCGCTTAAGAACCACTTGTATTTCCTGCGTGTATGAATCCCTCAACCATTGGTTTATGCACGTAACGATAGATCTTTGTGGCTTAAAGACGCTGGAATACGTCTCTACCCTGGAAAAAAAATCCCCACAATTTCTGCCAAGGAATTGCTCTGATACCACTTGCAAGATACTAGTTATAAAAAATATGCGGAACATAAATAAAATGCTAGAAATGGCAGAATAACAGTAATATAACCAACATAATCTCCACAATAACACATAAATGATATAAGAACAACAACATAAATAACACTTTGATTTAGAAAACAATGTTCATGGGCCTCTTCGAAGGGGAAACCTCCAGTCGAGTAGCGCTCTGTTACAATAATCTCCAAGCTAGGGTTTTCATACCCTCGATCCTTATTTATACTAAATATGTCTATCAAGAGAAGCATCTAGAGGAAGATCCTTCTAGAAGCGAAAGCTTCTATTAGGTCTTCTTACATCTGCCTTATTCTATTTTATTGAAAGGCCATATTAATATTGACCTTTATTACATCTGAATATATTGATCTACCTATGTGAGGGTTAGGACCCTAACAAATTTTTATTGTATCTTCATGTGTGTAGTTCCACATTGACAAGAGTGGAGGACATCTTCAACAAGGAAAATAACGAAAGAGAGTGAAGGGACAAACGTTAGGTGATCGAGTAATCCCTTTATTCCATTCACTTATAGATCATGTCTGCATATGATTTAGATCTAGGAAGGTCCATAGTTTGTATCTCTATTATGTCTTAGGTCTAGGGAGAGCCTAAGGGAGGTAACTTGTATAGAGTGAAAATATCCTACAATAGATTGGTGAATCCATTGGGGATCTCACTACTATTTAGTTAGTTTTTATTCCTTCGTTTCTTTTACTTGTCTTTCCAATATCCTTGCTTATTCTAATCCCCAATTTTTGTTCTTGGATCTATCAGTAAGTCTTTTCCGACGCCCTTAAAAAATTCTCACCCTTAGATATGATAGATCTACTTTATATCTATTATTTTTTCAATTGTACAGTCACAGTTGCGAGTGATCCCTGCCCACAAAGAGACCAAAACTTTGTGGTCATTGGCTGCTCCATTGTCGGGAGCGACCAACCCATTTTGATCGGTTGTTTCTCCACTATAGGAGCAAACGGCCTGAAATTTTCACTGTAGGGAGCAACTCGAAGAATGTAGGCAATGACTAGAACACTATGGTCTCCCTCTATCCCTCTGCAGGGAGATACCAAAGATATGTGGTCTCACTATGGTCATTAAGATGGAGAAACCAGGCTCTGAAAGCCAATTTTTGAAGGGATATCCTTCAAAACAAGGCTCATATATGTTTTTTTCCTTTCCTCAACCCCTCCATATCTCTCTAAAATATGTCCCAACATTTATTGTTGCAACAGTTTTTCAAAGTCATTTTGAAATTTGATCTTATGTGCCATTTAGTTCATTTGATTAAAATTATTTTTTCTTTTGTGGGTATGGTTTAGGTCATCTAATCTCATTCCCTTAGAATTAAAGTGTTGATGGTACCTTTGCGAAGAGATTCTTTTTGTTTTTTAAAATATTTTGGGTGTCCCTTTATGTTTTCTTTCATTGATTAAACAAAACCAACTCTCTTGACTCACATCTCATCTTTGAGTGCAATTCTTTTTTCAAGTTATTTGAAAAACTTTTTTATTACCTTTGAAAGATTGGGTTTTGGGTTAACGAAATTTTGGTGCTTGAATTTTTTCCTTGGGTGATCTTTCATAGTTAAAGTGTTTTGGTATATAGTTGAAAAGGGCTTGTATTTGTTTTTTGGAAATGTTTGTTTGCTAGTTGGCATCATTCTTCTTAACATTTAAAAAGGAAAATTGAAAAGTTGCATGATATTGAGTGGCTATTCATATTAAGAAGAAAATAACATGTCTCCTCATAGATAGAATTCATCTAAAAGAAATGATTGAATATTAGTTTTTTTGCATTTTATTGGAGTCGAGTCTCACACATCATTAGTTTCATCCTTGTGGACCTTGATGAGAAAAAACGACTATTAAAATCAACCAACTCTTTAATAAAATTAACTAGACATTTTTTATTATAATACACCAACAATAGTTTAAAGCTAGGGTCTTTGGACTAGCAAAAGTGAGTAAATTTTCCAAGACTACTAAACAAGAATGTAGAGGACTAAAGAGTGATAAAATCCAACAATCGCATAGGCATAGTCCAAAACCCCCTCTAACATAGGGTCTAAAAATAAGGTTGTGTGTGAAAGAGAAGTGGATATTACCCCTCCAAAGCTTGACCAATCGTAGTGGAAAAAACATATATTGGGGGGTTTTCTTTATTGTTACTAGTTCATTTGGTCTTGGTGTTTCGTGAATATCGAATCCATTTGAGGTCCTCCGGAGTATTATTGATCCACTTGTCTTTGGTCCTCTAAAAGAAATTTGGACTTGGTTATCCTTGCCATACGTTCAGTCCCAATTGATGAAAATATCATGTTGGAATTGATGTCAACATGAATACAAGAAGTACCATAGTGGAGTATGACATGGAACTACAGTAAAAGGTACGATAATACATGGGATCGCTTGATTGGGTTCTTTGAAAGAATGAAAGAATTAGAATAAAAGAAAGAGACAATTTCAATTACTACATTTGTCGAGTCGAATTGTCTTGGTGATTGTATATTCTATTGAGATAGGATCGTGATGAACATAACGAATACTAGCGAGTCTCCCTCTTGAATAATTTCTCATGCACTATAATTTCATAGTGTAGTTGAAAGGAAATTTATTGATGCAACACCGAGAACCCTTGATTCCTTGGGAGTGCATATTCAAGGATCTTGTGACTTTCAAGGGCACCTTCCTCTTATGCACCCTAATTTTAGAATGACACCTTCCTCTTATGCACCCTCTCTCGTGATTTTCAAGGGAGCACAATTTATATTCCTTTTGATAATGACAACTCTCACTTCTCCACGAGGACACTTGTTGTTCAACTTTCTTACTTCAAAATTGTATACTAAAAGTTTGACTTCTTGCTTTGGAACACAACACCTTCCTTCACATTGCAAGATTCCTTTTAAAAATGTCTCTAATGGGATCCTCTTGAAACTCATGACATTCAATGATTGTCCCTTTTAAAGATTCAACGAGTTTGATGGTAAACCCAAATTCACAATATTGCAACCTAGGGATCAACCAATGCCTTGGGCCCTTAAGGGATTATGAAGCGCTAATATTGATACACTCTAGGATAACTAAGGAACTTTTATATATAACTAGTAATTACGATGTGGATGGTATTA
>ML778489.1:516545-533299 GCA_009831015.1 Picea engelmannii
ATTGTAAATCATTTGAATAACTTAAACCACTATAAAATTTCACCTCCTCTTCTCTTTTTTTTATATAGAAAAAATCTATTAATATTATAATTTTTTTAGATATATAGATCTAACTCAAACAATCGATATAAATGATATACATAACATCTAGATTATAGAAAAGATAAATATTGTTACATGCAATTTAAAGTTATCTGATTTTTGTGACGACGGTGATGATAATCACCATCCACTGCAACCAATTTTAATCTCCAAGACTATAAGAAAAGTAATAAGGAGTTAACTTGTTTGTCTTAACAATTTTTTTTATCATAAAAAAATATTGGACAAAAGCTTTATTAAATTTCTATCATTATGATGGATTAACATGTTATGAAAATGGGTATTCTTACAAATATTTTAAATTTCAGATATAATATGGTCATAAAGAAGATATTTTAAAAGAAAATGTTTTTCATCTTGTGAACTTTTTAGTATTTTTATCTTGTCCACTCTTAATATCATAATGATGACAACTTTTTTCATCCCACAATTTTTTATGATTGTGTATATCAACACTTTATTAATATTGATAATTAAGAAACATTTACAACTTTAACACTTTCAAGACAAGACTTATTAAAGAAAATACAAGGTAACATGCACTTATCACCACTTTGATAAACACATTAACACTCAATACATCAAAATTAAATAAATAAATATTTAAAGAGATCACTTACTAGATAAACAAATGATAGCCATGAAACCCTAATCCTGATATCATCCATTAAAACAAAATTGAAGATACATCCACAAGATTATCTCCAAGAGAAGCCGCATAAGTCATCCACAATGAAAGAGAAAGATTGAACACGTGTAGTATTGATTCCCCACAAGTTGAGTTGTGATTTACAAAAGGTAGTGCTCCCTCTATATGTATGAGGAAACCAAGCACTCCATCTCTCTAAGAAGCCCCTAAAACATAACAATCCATGATACAAGGTGGATAAGTCTTAGGCCGACCCCTAAAAATTCCTTCAAAATAATGCTAAAACATGAAAACATTCTCCTAAAAGTTCACACATTAGGGTGTAGGAAGCTCCCAAAGGGTGATGTCAACCTCTAATGAGGTACAAAACCTCCAAAATTTATATCTCTCCTGAAAATGTGAAAATCATAATCAAAAGTCATTCATCGTCATTAAGGACATATATCATCATAAAAAAGGTGTCAACACATCATCATAAGTGATAGGTCAGCTCAAGCATATATCCATTATACTCAAGGGTGATGTATTCCTCTAGATATGCAATTTATTTGAAAGTGACAACATCATAAAAAAGGAGATATCCACCACCTTTCCAAAGAGGTATATTGTCATCATCACATGCCATATCATCAATCCAAGCCACAATGTCCTGAAAGGGTGCATGATGTCATTAAGGGTTTTAGGTGGCATGAAAAACTATATATGCAATATCCTAGCTCAATAATGCAATGTTATAGGTCTAGGAGATGTTGAAGGGTGTCAAAATCCATGCCAAGTCATCATGTAATTCAACACTCATCGTTAAGGCCCCAACAACCTCCATAGAGTGTGCAACATCCAATATAGAAGCATCAAAAGGTCCTCCATAGGACCATATCAAGGGGCATATCATATTTAAGAAAGGGCTCATAGAATCAGGTAAGATCAAGAATTATGGATACAAGAACCATTACAATAATAAAAATTAAGTGGCAATTTAATACAAAAGCCACACAAGTAATTCACATTAGGAATCTTCTTCAAACTTCATGTTGTAACCCTTGAGATGTTTTTGGCTAGGAAACTATGTCAAGGCATCCATAAGATTGATTAATTTTGGTTAAGTTGATATATCCTAAAACATAATATTTGTGTTGCTTTGTTGGGCCTATATCATTAGTCTTTAAATATTTAAAGATTAAGATTGGAAGGAAATTTTTTCTATGTTTCAGACGATAAAATGTTTTAAGAGGATGAAAAAAGGAATAAATGAAAAAAAAATGAATAGTGAAGTACTATATATTTGATAAATATCACTTAAATTTAATATACAAGAAATGATTATCGTATATGTATCTAAACCAAGATAAAATTTGAACAAAACAGAATACTTCGTTTCTATTGAAAAAGGAAAAATGAAATTTAAGAACATGTCTTCTTAATACTCACAATATATTGAAGAAATCGGTAACTTTTAAAGATACATTTTGCAGTTAATGATTGTAGTTGTTGTACAAAATCATCATAGTCTTGGAAGTATACACATTCAAGAGGAATTTAGGAGCATGACAATAACATCAAGAAAAGAATCACATAGACGAAAACATAGAATTTTGAATCTTTGAAACTTGCAGAATTTTATTAAAGATCTATAGTCGGGCCTCTAAAAACCTCTCCTTTTACATTTAGTTCTTTCACATACATTTATACAGCTTGGGTCATAATCAAATATGGTTATCAGATCATGTTTTCTAGCCATTTGATCTACAAAATATCTCTGACTTTCTAAAATAAAAAGATCAAATGATAACTATTGCAATCTGTGAATTTCTTCAACTATCTTGTCGTGTCATCATGTCATCATTTGGGGAAAAAGTTTCCAAGTTTCACTTAATGGGTATCCAAATGATTTCATGTGCATGCAGGATATATCAAGCTCGGAATATTATTCATATGTAGGAGGATTTAAAAATAAACTTTTTATTTCCTAGAGGAGATGGAAGTCATCCATTAGAAAATATACAATAATTTGACCTCTTAGTTTGTCAGTCATACGTTGAAATTATGACTCATTTTATATGGCTATAAACATAATTTTTCTATATTCTTCAAATGTTTAGAATTTAAAGGCAATCCTATTTTTACAATCTTTTCGAACATGTCGGTGATTAAGTCGATGTCTCTTTTCAAACTAATGCATTTATTCTAAGCTTTCTGCAATAGATTTAGTTTTTCAAATATCCTTTCATCTTCCATCACCATTGTAGTCCTATCATTCACACCTTTTATTTTAAGTACTTCATTGGACTTAGAATTTAAGAACTTAATAACACGGGTAGCAATCCGAGGTCTTGTTCCTAATTCATGAAATGATTTCTTTAAAGTATGATCAATTTAATCTATCAATAGGACTTCATCATAAATAATCTTGAAATAATCCCAAATTTTACTAACTTCATCAATGATCTCATCCCAAATGATATGTTTAACCCCTATCATATATTTCTTTCCAAACAATTTATTCTTCATTTGGTCCATTTCTGTTTGCATCTTTGTATTCAGCTTTTGATATTCTCCAACAACTTTGTCTTTGTCCTTGATTTCTTCATTTTGTGTTACAATGGTTTTCTTCAATTTATCAATTTCAACTCTCATATTTAAATCTGTCAGTTCCTTTGACAATCCTACTCGTAGATCATATGATTCTGCCGAGTGTAATAAATGATATCTTCCCTTCAAAGTTTCAATTTTTTTGACATACAAATCAATTTGTTCTTCCATATGAATCATTTTCTTCAAAATTTGTTCCTTTTCTTCCTAGACTGCCTATAGTTCTAGAGTTTGTACATGATCAATTCCTAGGATGTTGAGCCTTTTATTCAATACTTGGATCTCTGGGTCCTTGGTTTTTATTAGTGGTTGTACCTATGCTTCATCTTTTGGATTAGATCCTAGTTCTATTATCCATTGTTCTAACTCCTCCACTCTTATCTTCCTGGTTCTAGTAGCCAATTTTTCATTTTTTAATTGAATCCTAAGTTTATCTTTTATGGCTTGAAGCTCCTTCATTCCAAAATTATCTATCATGGAATCCATGTTTGTCATTTATGCATTTTGTCTATGCAAGTCGAATTTATCCAATAGATGGTCTACACTAATATCAATGGAAATGTTTTTCACTTTATTCTTCTCCTTTGGCTCCATAAATGCTATATTTAATATTCCTTTCTAATAGTCCACAATTGAGATCATTCTAGTCCGATATGCATCATGGTCATAAACTTTACGATTCATATTATTTCTAATGTTTGCACCTATTTTTATGATTTCCATGAACTGATGAACCTAGTCTATCTTCTTTGCTTGATCAATAACCCTCGATTATGTTTCACTTTCACACCCTAGACTCTTTATCATATATGATGATGCTACTTCTATAATCACAGCATGGCCCCTCTTTCTTGGTATGATTTCTTATGCTAACTCTGAGTCTTCTTATTCATCAAGTTCTTCCAATATATTTATTTTGGTTGATCCTTCTTCATCTATGCCCGAATCCCTTGAAGATGATTTTGTAGTATTTATTTTATATGTGTTATCAAAATTATGAGTCTTATACAATTAGTTTCCACCTGATGGGCATCATCCATGGGTCAACAGTTTGAAACACTAAACCATATAAATTTTCCCCTGAGTTTGCAACACTTTTTTTCATGGTTGTTGGTTTTCCATTTATTGTCAGTGACCATAAAACGTTGGTCTCTCATTGTCCTCTTGCATAGCACGATCAGTCTCTCCTTGCAAGAATGCAGGGCATGAACGAGTATATTACTCCCTTTTTCAGGATTGGTTTCGTGAGATAATATTGAACCCTCGATTCTTCGTGGTTCGACCTCGAGAATATTTTCATCTTGGGCATGGAGATATTATGCAAACTATCCTTTGATATTATCTCTACTATCCTATAAATAATAGATGTATCTCATGGGAAAAAGAGAGGAAAATAGAAAGAAAGTGTGTGTTGTAATATTAATCATGGATTTTTGGCAATAAATCTGGTTATAGCTTCATGAGGCTATCAAATTGTAAGTTGTAAATTGTTTTCATTTGATCAATAGAACATGCATGTGACTTTCCCTTGTATTCGTTTGTATATGATTATCATAATTCAAATGTTTATGTTATGTAACTATATCTATAATAAATATTCACATGATATATTTTATCTTTTGAAAGGGTTTTGCTTGTATATTCATGTGTGTAGATCCACATTGACAAGAGCGAAGGACATCTTTGACAAGGAAAATAGAAAAGGACAGTGCAGGGACAATCGTCAGGTGATCGGGTAAGCCCTTTGTTCCATTCACTTATAGATCATGTATGCGTATTATTTAGATTTAGGAAGGTCCATAGTTTGTATCTTTATTATGTCTTAGGTCTGGGGAGAGCCTCAGGGAGGTAACTCCCAGAGGGAGAAAATATCCTACAATAGATTGGCAAATCCACTGGGGATCCCACTATTGTTTAGTTAGTTTTTCTTCCTTCATTTCTTTGATTTGTCTTTCCAATATCCCTTCTTATTTTAAGCCCCAATTTTTGTTCTTGATCTATCAATAAGTCTTTTCCAAGGCCATTTGCAAATTCTCACCCTTAGATCTAATAAATCCAGTTCGTATCTATTGTTTTTGCAATTGTATAGTCACGATTGTGAGTGATACCTACCCATAGAGCGACCAAAAATTTGTGATCTCTGGCTAATCCATTTTAGGGAGTGACCAACCCATTTTGGTCACTTGTTTCTCCACTTTAGGGGCGACTAGCCTGAAATTTGCACTGTAGGGAGAAACTAGAACAATGTAGGGAGTGAGTAGAACATTGTGGTCTCCCTCTAACCCGCTGTATGGACCTACCAAATCTATGTGGTCTTCGTGTGGTCATTAACATGGACCAACCAGGATCTGAAAGCCAATTTTTCAAGGGATATCCTTCAAAACAAGGCTCAGATTTGTGCCTGTCCTTTCTTCCACCCTTCCAGATCTCTCTCAAATCTGTCCCAACAGTTATTGTTGCAACATTGTTTCAAAGTCATTTTGAAATTTTGTCCCGTGTGCCATTTTGTTCAGTTCATTAAAAGTAGTTTTGTTTTGTGGGTATGGTTTAGGTCATCTAATCTCATTCCGTTAGTCTTAAAGTGTTGATGGTACCTTTGTGAAGAGATTATTTTTGTTTTTAAAAATATTTTGGGTGTTCCTTTATATTTTCTTTCATTATTTAAACAAAATGAAGACTTGCATTTCATCTTTGAGTGCAATTCCTTTTTCAAGATATTTGAAAAAAAATATTAAATTACCTTTGAAATATTGGGTTTTGTGTTAAATGCATTTTTGTGCTTGAATTTTTTCCTTGGGTGATGTTCCATAGTTAAATTGTTTTGGTATATGGTAGAAAAGGGCTTGTATTTGTTTTTCGGAAACATTTATTTTCTAGTTTGGCATCATTATTCTTTCCATTTAAAGAGGAAAATTGAAAAGTTGCATGATATTGAGTGGCTATTCATATTAAGAAGAAACAAACTCTTCTCCTTCTCGTAGATAGAGTTCATCTAAAATAAATGATTTCATTTCATTCTTTTTGCATTCTATTGGAGTCAAGTCTCACGCATCATTAGTTTCATCCATGTGGACCTTTGTGAGTAAAAATGGCTATAAAAATCAATGAATGCTTTAATAAAATTAACTATACACTTTTGTCTATAACACACCAACAACAGTTTAGAGATATGGTCTTTGGAGTAGGAAAAGTAAGTAAATTGTCCAAGAATAATAAACAAGATTGTAGAACACTAAAGAGTGATAAAATCCAACTATCACATAAGAATAGCCTAGAACCCCCTCTAACATAGGGGATAAACACGAGGTCCCTTGCAGAAGAGAAGTGTAGATTACCCCTCCAAAGCTTGACCAATCATAGTGGAAAGAACATATATTGGGAGTTTTTCTTGAGTTTTACTGGTTCATTTGGTCTCGGTGCTTTGGGAATCTTGAATCTATTAGAGGTCCTCAAGATTATTACCGATCCAATTGTCTGCAGGCCTCTAGAATATCTTGGGACTTCGTTATCCTACCCATACATTTGTTCCCAACTGATGGAAATATCATGTTGGAATTGATGTCAACATGAAGACAAGAATTAACATAGTGGAGTATCACATGGAACTATGGTAAAAGCTACAAGAATACAGGGGATTGCTTGGTCAAATTCTTTGAAAGAATGAAAGAATGAAAATAAAAGAATGAGACAATTTCAATTACTACACTGGTCGAGTCGAGTTATCTCGGTGACTATATATTCTGTTGAGACAGGATCGTGATGAACATAACAAATAATGGCGAGTCTCCCTCTTGAATATTTTCTCCTGCACTATAATTTCATAGTGTAGTCGAAGGGAAATTTGTTGATGTAGTACCAAGAACCCTCGAGTCTATCAGATCAACACAGTAGTCCATATTTCGTAGAAAGTTTTGGTAATCATTTTTTCTAGGCCAAAGTTGGATGACCCTTGAAACTCAAACAATTTCCAAGAACCACCAATGGTTAGATCCATTCAGGAAGTCAATTGTTCAATAAATTGTCATTAATTTCAAAGGTTTGTAAGAAATCAAATATATGCCAAACGTTAGTAAGTGATTAAATATAAATGTGACCTTGGTATCACTTTAATAAATACAAAAGCGAAAAATTTAAGTGGAAACAAAATTTATGCAAAAGTGGAAATGAAGGTGGACTAAATATAAATATGACTTTAATAAATAACAAAAGTTAAAAAGTTAGGTGGAAGTGGAGTTTACCTAAAAGATGAGTAAATATGAAAGTGGAATAAAGAAAAAGGTAAAAGTGAAATTGGATTAAATAAAAAGGTAAAAGTGAAAGAAGAGTTAAAGAAAATGGGAAAAAGTGTAAGAGCACATGGTATTTGCAAACCATGGTGGTATTTATCTATGATAGGGTAAAAAGTGAATTAAATCATGATGGTCAAAATCTATTGACCTAATTGAAAATGTGACTAAACGATATAAAATACACAATGGTTCATTGACATTGTATTAATTAAAACAATATGATTAATATCTTATATTGAAAAGGCACATACTTATAATGAAGAGATGATTTCATATATTTTAGAGGTGCAAGTGTTCAATTGTACATGACCATTGGAAGACTATATAAACATAAATTCTTGTTGAAAGAGGGTGTTTCTCTGTGCTTGAAATATGGATATAAATAACAGAGTCAGAGGGAAAGTAAATGAAGATATGCAGTAGAATCCAAAAAAGACTATGAATATTTGAATATTGAAATACTTATCATAAAAAAGGAGGTTGGGTGGTACTAGGGTAGTTTGGATCCTGCAAATGAGGTTGTATCCTCCTTTTAGTTGAAGTTGGTAAACCAAGGATATGTAGATGACTGTTATTTTTTTAGGAATATGATTTTGAAATTATGGTAAAACCAGGGAAGCTGAATGTAGGACCAGATAATCTATCAAGAATTACTAATGGAGAGGAGCCAAATAACTTGGAGGAGAATTTTCTTGATGCCAACTTATTTTCTATTCATATTGTTGATGATTATTTTGCTGACATTGTTGGATTTTTTAGCATAGGAATGGCTCCCAAGGAATTTACTGTCATGTAGAAAAAATAGTTGGTAGTGTGTGTTGTAGACTATCAACTCATTCCAGGTCATTTATACAAATTAGGTGCATATGGAATTCTGAGAAGATGTGTGGTGGAGCATGGATGCTCCATGTTGCTAGCCTAAGCACATGAAGGAATAGTTGGAGGGAACTATGCAGGAAATCCTAGAACAAATAAGGTGTTGCACGCAAGATTATGATGGCCTACAGTACACAAGGTCACAAAGGAATATTGTTAGACCTGTGATGTCTTTCAGAGGGTGGGAAAACTATCCAGAAGGGATGAAATGCCACTTATGCCCCAAGTAACCTTACAAGTTCTTGATAAATGGGTTGTGGATTTCATTAGACCCATTAATCCACCAACAAGGAGATCAGAAGCTAGGTACATCATTATTGAAACAAAATACTTAACCAAATGGGTAGAAGTAGCCCCACTGAAGGACTGCAATGCATAAACTGCATCACGGTTTCTCTTTGAGAACATGGTGACCATATTTGGATGTCCTAGAATTTTGTTGAGTGATCAAGGAACCCATTTTACTAATAGTACAATCAGAGCTATGACAGAAGAATTCAATATACATCATTAGAAGAACACACCTTACCATCCCCAAAATTCTACATGGTACAGTAGAATATTTTAACAATATTCTAGAGAATGCATTGATAAATATTTCCAATGTGAATAGGAACAATTGGGATTTGAAGGTATCAACAATATTATGGGCTTACAGGACTACATGCAAGAAGCTTACAGGACATACACCATTCAGACTAGTGTATGGACAGGAAGCAGTGGTTCGAGTGGATTATTTAGTAGCTATTATGTGCATTGCAACAATCACCAACATGACAGAAGAAGGTGTTGCGCATGAAATATTGGATCAACTAATGCAGCTGGAAGAAGACATAATTTTAGCAGGATTTCACCAGGAAGTACAGAAAGAAAGGGACAGATCTTGGCATGATAGGAACATAAAGAAGAAAATATATAAGGAAGGATATCTAGTTCTCCTCTATGCAACGGATATCTGTGAGACCCAGGGAAATTCAAAATGCATTGGTTATGGCCTTATTAGATAGAGGCCATTGAAAATGAAAGTGTTGTGCAACTAAAATATCTTGCATGAAAGAATCTCAGAGGACTCGTGAATGGCAGTCAATTGAAGCTGTATCAAGACAATTGACCTAACAACCTGAGGTAAAAACAAAGAGATAAGGTATGATTGTACATATTGTATAAAGTAGATGTTAGAAGAGAAAGACAAAAATCCATAAAAAGAGGAAATATAAAAAAAAGACATAAAGACAGAAGAATAGTAGAGGGATTTTTTTTATGTAATAGATTTAGCATTAACAGTCCACCACAGAAAAACTAGTGTTGAAGACACTGCATGCTGGAAAATAGTTGACAAACACAAAAAGTGGAGCGTGCAGGAAAAAGTAAGAAAATGACAACTATCAGTGTGAAACAGCTGTCAGTACATCGTCCCATTATAAATTAGAAAAGAGGGGGAAATGTGGTCATTTGTTTTTTTTCTCTAAGGAGAAGAAAAAAGAGTGAAGCTTAAGTGAAAAAGAGTGATAATTCATGATAGCAAGTGGAGAATTAGAGATCAACAGTACGAATCTGAATAGGATATCTCCACCATTCGTTGGAGCACTGAGCATGACTGGGAGAAACATGAGAAGTAGTGCTTGGGTGACAGAAACATGGAAACAAGACATGCCCATAGTCATGGATGTGGATGAGATACATACACTGAAATATGAGCCACACACCACGCATGTTGAGGATGAAAGAAACCCAACACAAGAGGTTGGGTAGCATGAGGAGGATGTAGAGAGGACATAATCCAATGCGTCGAGGGGAAAGGGGACACAATAGGGTGAACATGCCATGGATTTAATGCAACAGGTCCTAGAGCCAGAATAAGAGCATGAAATAGAGAACCAAGGCAAATCATAGCTTGGGGGGTCATCCCCGCAAGGGAAGCAAAAGGCGTGAGGTAAGAGCAGTGCGCAAGGAATATCACGCACACAGAAGGAATTAGAAATAGTAATGCCAAAAAACCTAGAAGGAGTAAAGGAAGACATCGAGATGGTGGGAGGAGTAGACACCATGGAATACTTCGATCATGACATGGATGACATAGTCAAATTCCTATATATGGCGCAACATAACTATATGGAGAGTAGAGGAGAGGGCCCATTAAGCGCGCCACTATTGGAGCTCACATAGTGGATCTTGGGGCTCTACAATATATGGATTATGAACTTTCTATGTATACCACACTTCAGGCACGGTAAACACATCAATGGATGTGTGAAGAAACTCCTAGAAAGGGTGCATGGAGGAATTTTTTGGATGGATATGCCAATGCCTATCAATGTTGATTTTATCAAAAACATCACTGGGCTACCCATGGATGGGGAGAAACCAGAGCAATACTTAGAGGATAAAACTAAAGAAAGATCCATCTTTGATGAAATCAAGGAAAATTATGGCACGAAGACAGGAAATAGGGGAATCAGGATCAGTGACAAGATTTGCTACAAGGTTGACAGGGTGCAAGTTAAGGTGCAAGTGAAGAAAGGAGGAAGTATCAACAAGAGTGGTAGTAGTTGTAGCGTAGTGCGCGAAGGGGAGCTCGATGAGATGGGCCCCTTATCTTCTTAATTATTTCTTGAAGGATTTCAAGGATATATGGGATTAAGGCTCTAAGTTCCATTACTCATGGTTACTCATCCTCATTACACTGGTAGGATGGAAAGAACCAATGTACAATATGTTCCTACAGGGAATAGGAAAGTGTGGTGCAATTCTCTACACGTCTCTTAGAAGAACAACAGACCTAAAGGCGAAAAAAATAAACAACGATGTATTCTCTCTATAATTGACGAAATTCCAGAACCTTTTATCTTATACATGGAGGATTTCCCCATAGACTGTCCAGGATTTTGGACACATAGAAAATTTTCAAGCATTGCACCAAAACATGTGGGTACAGGCGAAGAGAGACCCAACCAAGGAGTGGCTAAAATTGAGTTATTGCGTCACAACATAGGATATATAGATGGAGGTCCAGGAGTGGCGCAGGGAAAACAAAGTTCCAGTGATCCTAAGGATAGTTCCAAGAGAACAAACTCATACGCAGGAAAAAATAGTCCCTCTGCAGCAAACATGCAGAAACAGTGCAATAAAAAAGAAGAATGTCACACAAGGCCAAGTGGGGGGAAGCATCCCAAAATAAAAGCAAGACACAAAATAAATCATAGCTTGGTTCTACATGGGATCCATCGCGCACATAGAAGGCACCACGAGGAACAAAAAAATAGGTGCACACAAAAGAAGTACAAACAAAGACACAAGAAATACCTAAGGAGGAAGAAATTGGGTAGGAGAAAAGCATGGATACAAATATTCTAGAGGCATCTGCACCATCACATGCCCAAAGGAAGAGGACATGGGAGAAAGCAAGTGGCTCCAGGAAGAAGGCGAAGGCCCACAAAAAACTACTTGAAACATCATTGACAACAGATGATGTGGAACTAATAGCCATCACAGTCGAAGATCAACTGTGAGAGATGTGGTAGAATGCAGAGAATAACAAGGCTTTGATTCTAGAGCAAGTACAGGAAGTGAAAAGTGCGTTGGAACAATTGAGGATTAGGGAAGAGAAGTCATGGAAAGACAAACCAATGAAAACCAAGGAAGGAGTGTATTTTGGAGAAACAATAGAAATTAAAACGTAGGGGAGCGCCAATTTTATTGTAACACCTAAGATGTTGTTGACCAACGAGGAGACAATATAGAGGCCACTAAAGAAAACCATAACACTGTAATTAACATAGTCCAAGATCCCGACGAAGGTGCTCTATAAATTACAAATAAGTGTCGCGCAAGATATTCAGTCTAGGGAAAGGTATGATGCGAAAAACTTATAGATAGGGCAGGAGGAAAAGATCACACTGAAGGAAGCAGCTAGCCAAGAAGTGTAGGAAAAAAATATAACACAACAAAAAGTAGAGGAGATGGAGAAGTACATAGGCATAGTATTTTGAACCATCCTAGACAACGCAAACTCAGAGGGAGTATCTACTAAAGAAAAGATGAAGAAAATAGTACAGGTCCTGGAGGAGTACAAGGACCAGATAAAGGAGCTGGAGGAGCATGTAGAACCTACTACTCTTCTAGAAGTAAGAGCTCAACGAAGAAAATACACAAGAGAATATGCGAAAACTATAGCACATGCCATACATAGGATGACATAGTTGTTGGAAAAAAGTGGCCAATTGTGGATGCAAGTCTAAGAATATGAAAGGTTGTAGGAGCTGTAAGGAAGGGAAGATAAGGTACATGTAGTAATGATAGAGTTAAAACAAAGACAAAAGATGATGTCACTACCATAAAATATTAATATTGCGGTAGAAATGAAGAGCTTGTTGGATTACTAAGAGGGTGGGGTGAATCAATAATATAACAATTTCATCCTTTTTAACCCTAAAATGAAAGTGTTAAATCAATGTAGCATTATCATCCAATAGTTGTAGATTAAATAAACAATGAAAAAATGAGCAATCATACACATACACAGTACACCATTGTTTTTACGTGGAAAGCCAAAGTGGGAGAAAACCACATAATTTTTTTTCTTATATGTATTTAAGAGTTACATTCATTGGAAGCACCAACTTCCTTTGTTTTTCAGTTGCAACTAGAAGGAGGATCCAACCCCCTAGTTTCTCAGGCTAGAACCTGAGGGAAGCTACAACTCCCCTATTCACTAGCTACAACCAAAAGGAGGTTACAACCCCCTATGTTTTTAGGCTACAACAGGAAGCTGGCTACAACCACCTGTTCTTTCCCGGTCCAACCACCCTGATGTATAAGTAGAATGATGGAACCACTTTCACACTATCACTATGAAATATATTGTTGTAAACCTGTACCAATCAACCTACACCAAACAACATGTACCAATAACCTGAACCATGCATCAATATGTACCTCAACCTATAATCAACCTCTACCATAAACAAGTGCATCAACCATGCACCAACATGTACCAATAACCTGAACCATGCATCAACCTGTACCTCAACCTGTAATCAGTGTGTACCATAAACAAGTGCATAAACCATGCACCAATTTGTACCAAACAAATTGTAATCAACATGTACCATAAACAAGTGCATAAACCATGCACCAACCTATACCATGAACAAGTGCATCAACCATGCACCAAACTTGTAAAAATAATCATTCACAACAACCTGTCCAAACAACCTATCACAAAACCTATCTCATCGATCTTATCAACCAAATCAGATCTAATCACCAAGATCAATCACCAAGACAACTCTCAAATATGTGCATCAACCAAGAATAACACACCAACTCATAATCATCACCAAGATCAATATGTGATTCTAATAATATACCAAGATAAGTATGTTACATCATCCATAAATGATGTCTCAACAATACTACTAACAAGTGCCTCCAACCATGTACCAAGTATGTACCAATCATGTATCAAATACAAAAAAATATGACTCATCAAGATGTACCAACATCATCAACTATACACCTTATGTATGTGTCAACTCATCAACTACTTGTATCAACCATGTACCCAACATGTACCTCAACCAAAATCCCTCATCACTTGCATCATCACAATCTGATTCGTAACTTTGTAATAGACCTGATGTATATGATCACATACCTGCAAAGCTTCCTTAACTTTAACAACAAGAGACTAGCATTTTCATCAAACTTTACTTTAGTCTCACATGACTAATTTTCGATTAGTCAAAAACCCTAACTTGAAATAATCATAACTATGTACTTGTAATGAATAATGATATGAAAATAGTACACAATGTTCTTCAGTGTCTTTTATGAAATTCCTCTAGGTTTCACTACTTTGAACCTCTCAGAAAATGATTTATAGCAAAAATGACATACCTTGTTGAATTTTGGCTTATTCTAGGGAGAAAACATGTAGAGCGTGCCCCACATAGAATATCTGTTGTATGGATTTGAAAATGGTACAAAAAATACTATAGACTGTACTCTAACCAATACATTTTGTCTTACTTAATTTGGATATGTTATGAAGAAGTTATGATGTTTTTACCCGAAACACATGTTTTAGACTAGTTTAAGGACTAGCCACAAACCATATTTTCCATAGAGTGTAAATCCAAAAATACAACGACCCACAAGATGAAATTTTTATCACAACTACTTCGATATTTTTCCTCAACTACCTCCCAATTTCATGCTCAGAACCATTCGATAAAAAAAGTTATTGCGGAAATGGTGAGATGACCTATAGATAACATACCTTAGAAACCATCATCAAAAGAATTTATCCTCCCTTGAATTTCGACCTTATTTACTTCACCTTCCCCCTAAAATTTCTCTTAGATATCCTTTGGTTACTTAATTCACTTGTATATATTCAATATTCTCAAGTATGATTAAAATGAGAGAGCCTTTCCTCTTATTTATGCTTTCATGTAGCTTCATGTAACATGAACAAGTGCATCAACCATGCACCAAGTTGTATCGATAACCTGAACCATGCGTCAAACATGCATCAAACTGTACCTCAACCTGTAATCAACCTGTACTATAAAAAAGTGCATCAACCATGCACCAACCTATACCAAACAACCTGTAATCAACCTGTACCATAAACAAGTGCATCGACCATGCACCAACCTATACCTCAACTTGTACCATTACCAAGTGAATCAACCATGCACCAAACCTATACAAATAACATGTCATAACAACCTTTCCAAACAACCTATGACAACAACTTGTCTCATCAATCTTATCAACTAAATTAGATCTACTCACACTACTACATATTGTAAAAATTCCGACGTTTTATTTGCGGTGTTATGGACAAAATTGTCCCTATTGTTGCAAAATAGAGGAAATTTATAAAAAAAAAAATTCATGTTGCTTGATAACATCGCTCTTGCCACGTTAATGTTGGTCTTGCCACGTTAATGTCTCTCTTTCCACGTTTTCCACTAGAACGTCTCTCTTGCCACGTTAACGTCGGTCTTACCATGTTAACGTCTCTCTTGCCACGTTTTCCACGGGAACGTCTCTCTTGCCACGTTTTCCACTGGAGCGTCACTCTTTCCACGTTTGTGAAGATGTATGTCGCAATTGCCACGTTAATGTCGCTCTTGCCACGTTAACGTCGCTCTTGCCACATTTTCCACTGGAACATCGCTCTTGCCACGTTTTCCACTGGAACGTCACTCTTGCCACGTTTTTGAATATGTATGTCGCAATTGCCACGTTAACGTCGGTCTTGCCACGTTAACGTCGCTCTTGCCACGTTTTCCACTGGAACGTCTCTCTTGCCACGTTTGTGAAGATGTATGTCGCAATTGCCACATTAACGTCGCTCTTGCCATGTTTTCCACTGGAACGTCTCTCTTGCCACGTTTGTGTAAATGTATCTCGCAATTGCGACGTTTGCGAAACTAGGTTTATGTGTAGTACATATCTGAGCAGGATAATCTTTCCTTTTACCTTGAATTATTAAGGAATTGTACAAGGGTCTCCTCTTATGGATGAAATTGTATATTCATGCTTCCTATGTATGCAGTAGAGAATTTGTTGCAGTGTGATGTCTAGGAAAACATAGCCAGGAATATTAGCTAAGAGACCCTTGATAGGTCCGATAGGAAGAAGTACTTTGATCTTCCTCCTAGAAGGGATGAAAGCGTAACCATAGTTGCATTTTGATATAGGTCTTGTGTAATGTGGGAATCATTAATCTCTTGTGAAACCTTTGTCTTGGTGTGGACATCATGCAAAAAAAAATCTAACCCCCACTTAAATGGCGAGGAAAGAATACCTCAATGGTTTCAGGGAAAGGAAAGTGTTTAAGAATGGTTTGGTAAACCTAGAGAAGGGACCTAGAAGAGTCCTTCGAACAACTAAGTCCAATATCAGATTGTTAATTGAAGGAAGAAATTGTAAAAATTGACTAAGTTTTGATTTTAGACTGATAACCTAGAGGAATTCAATGTTTTAAGATTAAAGGGATCTCAATCGTTCATTCGACATCATGATAGATCTTGACCTTCCATCAGATTATACTATGACACATGGAGAGGATGTACGCCAAACCAGAGAGGTGCGTTGATCCATCAGAGGATATCTGTGGAATATTTTGAACCGTTAGATTCTTTATGGTGGATGTGGTCGAAGGATTACGCTCAAAGTAACCCTAGAGACCCGAAGTGAAAGAAATTTGAAGGGAAAGGCCTGAGGGGTGATAT
>ML778489.1:537309-557794 GCA_009831015.1 Picea engelmannii
TGAACTTAAATGAAATGGAGATGCAATCTCCCACTTGGCTTGAGAGTGAAAGGCGAGATAGCATGGATGTTGAAGTGACTGAAGCTAAAGTGTGCACTGAAGGTTGCAAATAAGTTTTGTCTTTTCGTTGTCGTAAATTTAATATTGAAGAAAATGTTAATGAAGCAGGAAGAAATTTCCATGTATGTTGTCACTAGCTGACACCTATATGACTTACTCCTCCTTTGGGCTCCCATAGCAACCACGTCGAAGCTAGTAACTCCTGGCTGTCACTGTTGCCACCTGATGGACGTTGTTCTTGCGACGTTCAAGAGTGTCTCTCCCATAGCAACCACGTCGGAGCTAATACCTCCTCCCGTCAGTCTTGCCACCTTCAGAACATCTCTCTTGTCACGTCTGAAACGTCTCACTTGCCACGTTTGAAATGTCGGTCTTTCCACCTTTGAAGCGTCTCTCTTACCACGTCTGAAACGTCTCACTTGCCACGTTTGCAACGTCTCACTTGCCACGTTTGCAACGTCGGTCTTGCCACGTTTGCAACGTCTCTCTTGCCACGTTTGCAATGTCTCTCTTGCAACATTTGAAACGTCTCTCTTGCCACGTTTGAAACGTCTCTCTTGCCATGTTTGCAACGTCTCTCTTGCCACGTTTGCAATGTCTCTCTTGTGACATTTGAAACGTCTCTCTTGCCACGTTTGAAATGTCTCTCTTGCCACGTTTGAAACGTTGGTCTTGCCACGTTTGAAACATCGGTCTTGCCACGTTTTCACTTTCTCTCTTGCGATGTTTGAAACGTCTCTCTTGCCACGTTTGCAACGTCTCTCTTGCCACGTTTGAAACGTTGCAATATAGACGAAAAGCAGGTCGTCGAAAAAATGACGTCATGTGAAACGACGTTTCAGGGGGTCCAAGGTTTGTCGGTCTTCCGACAATAGAAAGTGGTAATTGCATCGAACGCGCCATCGAAATTTGACCCAAATGCAGTAGTGTCACCAAGATCAATCACCAAGAAAACTCTCAAATATATGCATCAACCAAGCATAACACACCAACTCATAATCATCACCAAGATCAATATTTTCTTCTAATAATATACCAAGACAAGTATGCTACATCATCCATAAACCATGTGTCAACAATACTACTTAAAAGTTCCTCCAACCATGTACCAAGTATGTACCAATCATGTATCAAATACACATAAACTATGACTCATCAAGATGTACCAACATCATCAACTATACACCTCATGTATGTGCCAACTCATGAACTACTTGTCTCAACCATGTACCCAACGTGTACCTCAACCAAATTCCCTCATCAATTTCATCATCCAAATTTGATTTGTAACTCTGTAATAGACCTGGTGTATATGATCACATACCTGCAAACCTTCCTTAACTTTAACAATAAGAGACTATCATTTTCATCAAACTTTAGTTTAGTCTCACATGACTAATTTTGGATTAGTCAACAACCCTAACTTGAAATAATCATAACTATGTACCTGTAATGAATAAAGATTTGAAAATAGTACACAATGTTATTGAGTGTCTTTTTATGGAATTCCTCTAGGTTTAACTACTTGGAACCTCTCAGAAAATGAGTTATAGAAACAATGACACACCTTGTTGAATTTTGGCTTATTCTATAGAGAGAACTTGTAGAGAATTTCCTGTACAAAATATTTGTTGTATGGATTGGAAAATGGTACAAAGAATACTAAAGACTTTACTCTAACCAATACATTTTGTCTTACTAAATTTGGATCTATTATGAAGAAGTTATGACGTTTTTGCCTGAAACACTTGTTTTAGACTAGTTTTACGACTAGCCACAATCCTTATTTTCCACATAGTGTAACTCCAAAAATACAATGACCCACAAGATAATTTTTTTATTATAGCTACTTGGATATATTTCCTCAATGGCCTCCCAATTTCATAGTCTGAATCATTCTAGAAAAATAGTTATTGTGAAAATGGTGAGATGACATGTAAATAACATACCTTAGAAAACATCATCAAAAGAATTTATCATCCTTTGAATTTCAAACTTCTTTACTTCACCTTCCCTATGAAATTAGGCTTAGATATCCTTTGGTTACCTCAATCAATTTTATATATTCAATATTCTCAAGTGTTATTAAAATGAGAGAGCCTTGCCTCTTATTTATACCTTCGTGTAGCTTCCTCAAGGAGTTACCTTTTAACCATCTTAACCCACTTTCCTTATTTTAGGGCTAACCCACATATAACCACTTGTCCACTTAGTAATTTCTCCATTAACTTTATTATTTAAATAATTTATTTTGTATCCACTTTGACTTATAGTACACTCATCACTTCACTTTATTATTTAAATTACCTTCTAACCATCTTAACCCACATTCCTTATTTTAGGGCTAACCCACATCTAACCACTTGTCCACTTAGTAATTTCACCATTAACTTTATTATTTACATACTTTCTTTTGTATCCACTTTCACTTTTATAGTACCCTCATCACTTCACTTTATTATTTAAAAAAGTTTTTCTTTGCAACCACTTTGACTGATTTGACCTTTTGGGGCTTCTAGACGACTCATGAGGGTTCTTGATCCGAAATGATCTTTTACAGACTATGGTTGAGTTTTAAAACATGAGTTCATTAACCATTTAAGAAATTGATGAAAGGCGAAGAATTAATGATGTAACATGGAAGCCATAATAATATATACAGATCTTGAAATAAGCATAAGAGTCAGCAAACCATAACAACAAAAGTTGTTAATGGAGTTCGGCAATATCACCTACATCTCTAGGCCTTTGTCTCAGTGGTTGGTGCTTTCTTATTTATCTTCAAAGCTTAAAATGTACACCTGAATAGTGTCAAATGGATTACAAAATGTTATGGATGTGTTCTTCTAGATCTCAAGAACCCAACACAACTGAAGGCACTCAACACAGATGAACAAAGCTCTCGGAAATGGGCCACAAAGATGCTCTCCTCAATGGATTCCATGCAAAAAAATGGATTTGACTGTCAAATTACTCAGCATTTCTCCTCTTTTGAACCTTTATAAGGCTTCCAATAACCTATGGTTTATATAGACTTGAAGTTGGAAACAACATCCGAACTTTCCCCCAAGATTTGGTCTCAAAAAGAGCTCTAGATCCTCCAATAATGGTCAAAATCCCCCCAAGCAAGCTTAAAAATCAATTAAAATCTTAAAATATAGTTAAAAAACCCAAATTTGGGAATAATACAGGGCACAACACCCTATTCTCGAGATCTTGGTCATATGGTAGACTCCATGTGTCCTTGGGCTAGCTGGCACGTTGGTCTTTAGCCCCTAGCCTCGGACCCTTGATCGTTGGCATGGCCATATGGCCTCACCCCTAAGCTCCACTTACTCGCATTTTCGTTGGGAATCTATTTCCTAGCATCTAGGCACGTGCCTTGGTCGATGGGCTAGCCCGACTGACCAGGCACTATACCCACAAATTTGTGCCAAAAAGATTAGTGTAGAGGTTATGTGAAACAGACACATGGAAGCACGCCGGGGGTTGGGGCTAGACCCCAGTCCTTAACTTCGTAGTATTTAATTTATCCATTATGTATTAAGAACCAATGTGGGTAGGCTGGTAGCCTGACCCTGCCAAGACTCTTACCCCGTGCTCACAGATCATGGGTTTGACTCCTGTGGAGTCCATAAAAAAATTTCCACTACCAACCAATGGAGGGGTGCCACGTGGTAGCCCATTACTGGGCCACGTGGCACCATTACATTCGCCAAATAATATGTCGCATGTCAAATTATGTTTCTTCCATGTCTTCCACACCTGCCTAGTTTCCATGCCACCTGTCTGACATGTGTCATTTAGTATTGCCCAGTCACCTTCCACGTGTCAGGTTGTACTGCCCAGTCACCTGCCATGTGTCAGGCCGTACTGTATGGTCACCTACCACATGTCCATCTGTATGGCCATGTCACCTACCACATGTCACCTTTGGATGATGCCACATCATCATGATGACATCATTATGATGCATGCTGATGTGACATGTCGTACCTTTTGATGTTAGCGTTGACTTTGACTAGTTTGACTTTTTGTTTGTTTGGAAAAATGAACATAACGTGATATCTTTCTCATACAATGTTCATTTGAGCCCATTCAAGTTGCATTGGGTTTGTAACGACGAGGCCTACACACACGTCCGTTTTGAAGTGATTATGATCACTTTGATTTTTAGGCCGTTATGGACCCATTTTGGTTCTTGAATCCATTTTGGATCATGCCTCCACACTAAGACCTTTTGGTCCTCCAAAAGGATACTAACCAATCATCAAGTGCGGGATAGGTGAACCCACTTGTTCTCTATCTTTAAACTATGTCATGTGCACATGTCTCATCAAGATCAATTGTAAAACAACCATGACAACTAACAACATATTGTTAGCCACTTGTACTCTGTCACATCTTACTGAAGCCAATATCATCCATGTTGACAACAGTAGCAATGATAACATCAGAGATATGACTAGAAATGAGCTAATATGTTTGTAGTACTTGCATGACATTAGCTTATCTTGAAGCAAAGTATGATTGAACTTCCATTCTACAATCATCTCATGTTCTTTCTTAAGATCAATTGTTTGATTTGGGACAATTATAGGTGTGTTTATTGCATGGTATGCCTTTATTAATTGTTTGATTTTTTTTGAAGAGATTGATTTTATTTTAAGTGATAAGAATGTACCACATATTCACTGCCTTCTTTGGTTAAGTGATATTGATTATGTTCCCTGTAGAAGATTGTTTTGTGATCCTACAAATAAGTATTGCCTAAAACCATTCCACATTCATTAAGTGGCACCACATCACATGTTACCTCATCCCCAAACTTAGATGAAATTGGAAACTTTAAAGTGCATTTCTTTGTTATGTGCAATTTATGATTGTTTCTTATCAATTTAAGTGAGTAAGGTTTATGATGCATTTGAGTGTTTAATCCCAATTATTTAACCACTTACTCTGAAATCAAGTTAGATTGTGATCCACTATATATCAATGTGTCGACCTTAGTATTCCTCATTACAACCCTTATGTGAAACAATTTGCATCTAGAATCATATCCATCACAAAGTTTACATGCCAAACCAACCATTGTGATTTTAGATTCAACACTTGAATCTGATCACAAGTCTTTTGGTCGTGTTGTTGCTGCAGTTGTTTGCCTCCCTTCCTCTCTTTGAACCATTTTGGTCTCTTCTTGGGATTCAATTAGCTTATCTTGAAGCAAAGTATGATTGAACTTCCATTCTACAATCATCTCATGTTCTTTCTTAAGATCAATTGTTTGATTTGGGACAATTATAGGTGTGTTTATTGCATGGTATGCCTTTATTAATTGTTTGATTTTTTTTGAAGAGATTGATTTTATTTTAAGTGATAAGAATGTACCACATATTCACTGCCTTCTTTGGTTAAGTGATATTGATTATGTTCCCTGTAGAAGATTGTTTTGTGATCCTACAAATAAGTATTGCCTAAAACCATTCCACATTCATTAAGTGGCACCACATCACATGTTACCTCATCCCCAAACTTAGATGAAATTGGAAACTTTAAAGTGCATTTCTTTGTTATGTGCAATTTATGATTGTTTCTTATTCATTTAAGTGAGTAAGGTTTATGATGCATTTGAGTGTTTAATCCCAATTGTTTAACCACTTACTCTGAAATCAAGTTAGATTGTGATCCACTATATATCAATGTGTCGACCTTAGTATGCCTCATTACAACCCTTATGTGAAACAATTTGCATCTAGAATCATATCCATCACCAAGTTTACATGCCAAACCAACCACTGTGATTTTAGATTCAACACTTGAATCTGATCACAAGTCTTTTGGTCATGTTGTTGCTGCAGTTGTTTGCCTCCCTTCCTCTCTTTGAACCATTTTGGTCTCTTCTTGGGATTCAATTGCCAACAATGGTCCTCATCATGCCCTTCTTTCTTGCAATACTTGCAAGAGAGCTTCTCTTCTTTTCTTGCCACTAAATTTTCCTTCTTGCCATTCCACTTCATTTTGTCCTCTTTTATTGAAGACGATTTCGTTGATACACCAATTCATGTTTTCCTTTCCTCAATGCATGTCACTTGAACATAAACCTCATCAAGATTAATAGGTCCAAACATAAATACATTATACAGTGTTATGAATGTGTGCAGGTAAACTTCATATCTACTTCATAAGAGTTTCTTGGGTATGTCATGGAATGTCTAACATTAATGTCATCTTATGAAATTCATTTATGTATGATTTCACTGTTTGTCCCTTTATTAGTTTAAGACATTGTGATTCAATGAAATCCTTCTCTTTATAACCCAAAGGATACAATTTTTTTGTAAGTGCAGAAACAAAACCTTTCCATGATGGAAATACATTACCTACTTGTTGTGTGCCATTTTTCAACTTGCATTTCCACCAGATGAGTGATGTGTATGGAAGTTGAAGCGGTGCCAATTTGATTCGATTTGCCTCATCTTTGATTTGTTTCACACTACAATAAACTTCCATTTGTCTGAACCATTTATCAATCCTCTCTTCATTGACTTCACCATCAGACATGGGTAATTCAAATTTCACATCAAGCTTAAGTAAAGGCATATCATGTTTATGTTTGTGGACATGTTTTCTTGCGGTGGACTTAGTACTTGTACTTGAAGAAAAAGAAGTTGATGGATAAGAAGGAAGTGAAGGAGGAGGTTTAGGAGGATCCTCTCCTTCTTCACTTTTTTCCTTTGAAGATTCACTTAGAATCCATCTCTTCTTCTCCAAGTAATCGTCATATAAAACCTTCATCATCTCCAAAATGGAAAAGAAAGTCTTTCAAAACTCTACCTCGTCATGAGAAAGTCCCTCTTTCGATGCCATGTTCTCACTTTGATAAGTTCTATTTCTCGATTCAATCTTAGTATTCTCTTTAATAAGATCTCCTTCACCACAATTCAACTTTTCCCTTCTAATCATAAAAACTCAAAAACCAACCGTCAACTAGCTCTAATACCACTTGATCCAAAATGATCTTTTAAAGACTATGGTTGAGTTTTAAAACACGAGTTCATTAACAATTTAAGAAATTGATGAAAGAGGAATAATTAATGATTTAATAATAATATATACATATCTTTAAATAATCATAAGAGTCAACAAACCATAACAATAAAAGTTGTTAATGAAGTTCGACAATATCGCCTACGTCTTCGGGCCTTTGTCTAAGTGGGTGAGGCATTCTTATTTCTATTCATAGCTTCCAAATTACATCTGAAAAGTTTCAAATGTATTACAAAATGATCTAATTGTTTTCTTCTAGATCTCAAGAACCCAACACAACTGACAGCACTGAAAACGAATGAACGAAGCTCTTGGAAATGGCCCGCAAAGTTGCTCTCCTTAATGGCTTCCCTGCATAAAAATGGCTTTGACTGTCAAATTCCTCATCATTTCTGCTCTTCTGAACCTTTCTAAGGCTTCCAAGAACCTCTAGTTTATATAGGATTAAATTTTTAAACAACCTCCCAACTTCCCCCCAATATCTGGGCTCAAAAAGAGCTCAAAATCCTCCAATAATGGTCAAAATCACCCCAAACACGCTTAAAAATCAATTAAAATCTTAACATATAGTTAAAAAACCCAAATTTTGGAATAATACAGGCACAACCCTGTATTCACAGGCTCCTATTCATATGGTATACTCCTTGTGTCCTTGGTCTAGCTGGCGCGTTGGTATTTAGCCCCTAGACCCTGACTCTTGGTCGTTGGCATGGCTATCTGGCCTCACCCCTAAGCTCCACGTACTCACATTTCATTGGGCCCTTGGTTCCTAGCATTTGGTCACGCACCTTGGTCGGAGGGCTAGCCCATCCAACTGAAATCTATGCCCACAAATCCACGCCAAAAATATTAGGGCAAAGGTTATGTGAAACAGACACATGGACCCCAACCCTTAACTCTGCGGACTTTACATTGAAAGAAATTAAAATATATAATTTATCCCTTATGTATTAAGAACCAATGTGTTTGGGCTGGTATCCCAACCCTTCCAAGACTCTTCTCCCATGTCCGGAGGTCACGGGTTCCACTCTTGTGGAGTCCATAAAAAATTTTCCACTACCAACCAACGGAGGGGGGCCATGTGGCAGCCCAGAGATGGGCCACGTGGCACCATTACATTCGCCAAATAATATGCAACATGTCAAATTATGATTCATCTATGTCTTCCACACCTGCCTAGTCTACATGCCACCTTTTTGACATGTGTCAGTCTGTACCGCACAGTCACCTGCCATGTGTCAGGCCGTACTATACAGTCACCTACCATGCGTCCATTCATATGTCCATGTCACCTGCCATGTGTCACCTCCAAATGATTCCATGTCATCATGATTAGGTCATCACGATGTCACGTAGATTTAATCCTAGCACATGCTGATGTCACCTGTCGTACCTACTGACGTTAGCATTGACTTTGACCAGTTTGACTTTTTGCCTATTTGGACAAATGAAGAGAACACAATATATTTCTCATACGACATTTGTTTTATCCCGTTCAAGTTGCGTTGGGTTTGTAACGATGAGTTCTATGCACATGGTTGTTTTGAAGAAATTCTGATCACTTTATTTTTAGGCCTTCCTGGACCCATTTTGGCTCCTAGATCCATTTTGGATTAGTTCTCCAACTTCACATGGCCATAACGCTCTAACTGTGAGGAGTTATGTGACATTCCACATACCAATGGAAATGGCATGACATGTACTATCCATATAGAATAGTATTTCTTGAAAATATATCAAAACTCATACCATTATCCATCAAACAAACTTGGGTCCATTATCCAAACCTTTGTGCTACCTGAATTTTCTACCAGACTTTCTTCATACTATCCATCTAGAATAGTCTTTCCTGCAAATATATCAAAACTCATACCATTATCCATGAAACAAACTTGGATCCATTACCCAAACCTTTGTGCTACCAGAATTTTCTATGAGACTTTCTTCAAGTGTTGACATCAATGAAAACCAACCCAATTAATCAACATAACCTACAAGAAGAGGAGAAAGTAGTGCATGTGCAAAAAATTGCAAGACAAGCTCAATTGGAGCCCCTGCAGAAAAAGGTGGAGCAGCTGGTCATTGAGGTTGATGCAACAAAATCACAAGTGGAACAGATAGGATTTGAGGGAGGAGATATATTAAAGCCTCTAGTCACTGCACAGATGGTGGAAGACATGACAGAGAAGAGAAACTAGACTAAGGAACAATAAAAACATATAGCAGATATGTATGAAGCACTGGCATAAGAATTAAAATATGCAGGAGTCTGTGAGTGAGTTGCGACAATTCACGATGTCATTGTTGGGGGCTTGTTGGCACAGGCCAATTTTGGGAGAGAGTCAAGGCAGTTCCAAAAAATAAGGGAGCACGTTGGAAATAGAGGAAAAGAAACACCGGAATCAGAGGAAATGGAACACCAAGAAAAGTAGTTACTAAATGGACAAATTTTTTCGGAGTAATTGGAAGGTGGAAAATCACTGACTTGGAGAAATGGTTGGATCCGGGATGAGATGAGATTAAGGCAAGGAGAAAATGGACAAACCTAATCCTCTTAGGTTTAGGGTTCTTGTAAAGGCCTTGTCCCAATTTTGTATAAGTAGAATGTATTAGGACAAGGAGTGGGTGGTCGTGGTTGTTGTTTTTGTTTCCCTTTTTGTGATGTGTACTGTTGAGGTTGTAATAGATCCTTGAGTTGATTAAGGGGTCTTATGGAGAGACTTTTGCGATCTGTTTAGATCAAATGTAATGGTGGAAGAAATCTACAGTGCACAACACTAGATGTTACAAGAATATGAGTAAAGAGCCCAAGCGACAAATCTTTGTGGACATAGCCCCGGGGGGGAGTGAACCATGGTATATTTGAGTTTTCTATGAATGTATGTAGTCTTTCTGATTGTATTTTCTTTAGTAAGTGTATGATAAACATGTTAAATGATAAAGGAAATAATTCTACACACTAAGAATAAACTAATGGAATTTTCATAATAGTTCTAAATAAATGAATGTTATATCTAGTGTTTAGATCTGAAGCTTATGGTACATTAGATCAATATCTATCATGGAATACATGTGGTTATAATGGTTAACGAAGTCCTATTAGAAAAAATGCGATAGTGGTCTAGACTAACGTCTACTGAGGTTTTGAGGGCTAACAACAATTAGATCCAATGCCACTAAGGGAGAAAAACATACCATCCCATAGTTGAAGACATCTGAGTCATGTGGCTACCCACATAAGCCATCTTGGGTGAGACTGTGTTGTGTTTCCTTCTGGTATCCAGAAGGGCCTATGGTCGAAAGGGTTTTTGGTAATCTTGTAGTCAAAACATAAGTCAGCCCAATAGTAAACCAATAGAGATCATAAAGTAAATGTAATATTTATTGAAAATAAGAAGAACATTTGTGAAGTTGGGTTTTCCACATTTAAATTATGTGTATTGTAACCTTTGTGTTGATCATTTGTTTTGATTTGATAAAATTAATAATTAAGTGGTTTTAAATTGTTGAAAAAGGATAATATTGATTCACCCAAACCACCCTCTCAGTATTAAACAATATTCCAACAATTGGTATCACAGAGGGTTCCTTCATCATAGTCTAATCATTGGAAGGAAGATTCTAAGAAACCACAATGGATCAACAAGAAGGATTGTCCTCAAACATAGCTCCATTATTCAAAGGATATAACTATGCATTATGGAGTATAAGAATGATAAGTTACCTAATGGAACTGAGATTTTATTTTTTTCTATTTGTGGTAAATGGTTATGATGTGCCATAAACTGGTCCTTCAGACACAACTACAAAGAAACTATGCAATGATAATTCAAGAGTTTTAAATGCAATTCTAGGTGGATTTGAAAATAGTGTGTTTGTCAAAGTCATGCATCGTAAATAAAAAAAGAGATTTGGAACAAACTACAAATCATCTATGAAGGAGATTATGGAGTCAAGCAAGCAAATCCTCAAATGTGAAAAGGACAGTTTGAAAGATTGAAGATGAAAGAAGAAGAAAAAATTGCAGAATATCTTCTAAGAGTAGATGGAATTCTCAACATAATCAGAGGACTAGGATAAGAATTAGATGACAAAATAGTAGTCCAAAAATTACTAATATCACTCCCAATGAGATATGATTCCAAAGTATCTACCTTCGAAGATCAAGATAATATTGAAAAACTAACATTGGATGAATGACATGGGATTATCATAGCCAATGATGTAACATTCCTCCTCGTTACGAAGACAACCTCTTATAACAAGTGCAATTTTTTTTTTTTGTGTGCGTGTGTACAAGGGTAACAAGAAATTATACTTTGCGCTGTCGCATGACGATGAATCATGACGCATACAAGTGCGATATCAACATAAATATCTAAGACGCACAACGACATCTGCCAGTAATGAAAAACAATCAACCGACAATAAAAAGACTGACTACCCATCCGTCCTACTCTGCAATGGTTAGGACCTCCAAGACACATAAGCAACGCTCAAGCCCAGGTTCCCATCGATTTTAACCATTTAAGGTCTCAGGGATGGCGACTGTTCTGAGGAACATGGAGGTGTCTACATCCTTCCCGACGTAAGTAGACCAATGCCTATTAAACTAATGACAAGACAAATCATCAATATCGCAATTAACAAAGTTATCTCATTAAGAAAACTTTCAAGGGTGAATTCTTGTTAACTCATTAGATTACTCACTACTATTACCGTATTGCATTGGAAGTGTATTTTTAATCAATCACAAGATATCGACAATTAATATAACAAGTAAGGCATTTATTATGACAATAATACAACCTTTAATATAACCGCTAACCTGGTTATCACATTAAGGCGGAAGCATTAGTGAGACATTAATAACTCCTCAACTCATTAAATACTCACCACTTAAAAGTCATTAAGAAGCTACTATTCTCCCTTCTTATACCAATTTAATGAGATACTAAATTCCAAAGGTAAATCTAGCCACAATCCCTTTCTATTATTATTATAATACATCCCAAGGGTCTTGAACATTCCCCTCTTCTCAGTAACAGGTTATACTTAAAAGAAACCAATTTACATGAATGCTTGTAAGTTGCCAAGAGATAAATCTATGGGAACTCTATAACATCATTCCTTATTGTAAGGTTAGCATCCAAGTAGGCCTTAATTCCATAGTGCGCTATATCAGATTATTAAACAAATCAATATGACGCTAAGTGAAGAAGGATTACATGAAGGCGAGTAACAACTTCTTCTCACCCACTCTCTCTATATGTCCAAGTGTTACAAATTTAGATCTGGCCATTAAATAAACAATATCCCCACTATATTAAGACACTACTCAAATGATATTTAACCATATCCAAAAAGTATTAGAACGAGATCCAATTAGTATTGAACCATCCTCAAATTATATTAAACAATGTTCAATTTAGATTAGAACAAGTCCCATTAAACAATACCCACTAATCAATTATAAAAACCATGCACCATTTCTTTAACCCAAACCCGCGAACAATTTATAATAAAACAAATTTCTTCTTAACCCAATTAGAAACTAACTAGATTTAAATCAAAGGGAAAGGAACTGCATTAAGTTAACAGAGAACATTCAACCATTAAAATGAAATATCATAATTCAATGAGCCTTAAATAATTGATAAATGCAACTAAGGATTTAATTAACATTAGCCTCATCCGTAATTAAATTATCCATTCTTAATGATCGATAAAACAAATCTACATTTTACCACACAGCAATGTCCATCTACATTAGTTGAAATCAATGAAATTTTAAGGAGGGAGAACTTCGCTTGCCAGGGACGGAGGTTGCCAGAGACAAAATTACAGAACAATACAAAACGAAAATGCCTGACACCCATTGCAGAACGAATTCTTTGAACTAATTTTACAAAAATGGAAATGCCAATACACTCATTGCCAGAACGCATTCTCAGAACTAAATTTTACAAAAACGGAATGCCAATACACTCATTGCCAGAACGAATTCTCAGAACAAATTTTACAAAACAAAAAATGCCAATACACTCATTGCCAGAACGAATTCTTAGAACTAAATTTTACAAAAATGGAATGCCAATACACTCATTGCCAGAACGAATTCTCATAACTAAATTTTACAAAACGGAAATTCCAATACAGTCATTGCCAGAACGAATTCTCAGAACAAATTTTACAAAACGAAAATGCCAATACACTCATTGCCAGAACGAATTCTCAGAACTAAATTTTACAAAAACGAAATGCCAATACACCCATTGCAAGAACGCATTCTCAGAACAAATTTTACAAACGAAATTGCCAATACACATTGCCAGGACGAATTCTCAAAACTAAATTTTACAAAAACGGAATGCCAATACACTCATTGCCAGAACGAATTCTCATAACTAAATTTTACAAAAACGAAAAATGCCAATATACGCATAGCCATATTTAAAAACGCCCTGAGTCAAATATAAACTCCCACAGTCATATATAAATGCCCACATTAAAACAAAACGCCCACAGTCATATATAAAAACGCCCACCATAATTTATAAACGCCTACAACAATACAAATGCCCACAATAATATATAAACGCCCCCATTATTACAAAACACCCATAGCCATATATAAAAATTCCCACAATCAAATATAAATGCTCACAGTCATATATAAATGCCCACATTAAAACAAAACGCCCACAGACAGATATAAACACCCACCGTAATTTATAAATGCCTAAAGAACACCAATAAGAAATTGCAGCCAATAGTAAGAGAATTCCAGAGCCAAGGATAACTCATCAAAAGGATTGCGGGGTTATAAAAGTCTAGGCACAGAAAACAATAACAAGGAAATGGGATGATCCAAAATTCAACACATCAATCATCATCATAATGATTCATATACAACTTTAAATAATTGTCCTTTTATTCTTAAACAAACAAACGCACTTGCGTACCTGTGACTGACGTCGAATAACCCGAAGACGCTATCCCACACTTGAGCTCCATGCCACTCTTGCCCGCCGACCGTCGAGACCTCACCGGTACCTCCCAACCAATGCTAGGGGCACTCTGCTTCCCCCTTAGCCCCCCGAGCCGCAAAGGGGCCACACACTATCCATATGGTACGTCTAGCTCCCAGCTCGCTTCGCAAGGCCGAGCTACCACTCCTATCCAAGCTGGGAAATCCCAACTCACCACAAGTAATCAGTCAAGTCACAAATCCGGTAGCATAACATTACGCTAACAACCGATCCCCCCTTTCTTCCTTCTCTTCCCTTTCTTTTATAGAGTTTTAGAACTTCCATCTTTTTCCTAAATCTCATTTAATTTAAGTTTTAAATAATAACTTCTAAAACCTCTCCTTCGTACAAGTGTCATCCATCCCCCACGTTTCTCCATTAACTATTTTCTTTAATTTATTAAATTGTCTTAATTCCCTCACCCACCTAGAGTTACTCCTATTTTTACTCCTAGGTGTCCCTAGATTCCCTTACAGGTTTTAAATACTTTCCCTAAAATGAAGTTGTTAATTTAGTTCAATTTAAAAGGTTCTTTATTGCAGATTCTTTACAAAGTTGACCTCGCTTTTTACCATAAGTTCCCTCTTTCCTTTATTATGTTTCCTCCATTCCTTAGTTTCCTAATTTTTATTATTCCCTTCTTTCCCCTTTTCATTAGAGCAAAAAATGGCAGCTGCGCAAATTAACCTCTTTTCTTTTTTTATTAATGATTTAGTATCTTTTACACTTTCACAAGTTAAACAATTAAATTCTTCTTTACAATTTTAATTCCACGGATTTTAATTAAATTCTTACTGTCTTCATTTTACCCCAAAATTTTTATGAAGACTAAAAACTATTACTTAAGTGGTTTTTAGTTTAATTTTTTTTTTTTTTTTTTTACTTTTATAGGGTAATTTTTCTTAAGGTTAGGCAAAATTTTACCCCTAGGGAAGTTTTAGACTTAGGACTTAAATTTTGAATGGGCGACATTTAATTAGGGAAGTTGTTCAAGAATTTCTTAATGTGTTAAATGTCGTAGGGCCATCTAGGTTTGTTCCTTCATCATCATCAACGCGACGTGTCTTTCAGGACGCAGTACGTGCTCCAAGGGTGTCACTCACCTCTAGTGTTTCTTTTGCATGACGTGCCCTTCAGGACGCACCATGTGCTCCAAGGGTGCCACTAGCCTATTGTGTTTCTTTTGCGTGACGTGCCCTTCAGGATGCACCACGTGCTCCAAGGGTGCCACTCGCCTCTTGACTGATTGCTAGACATCAATAACCCTTGGAGTCAACACTCCGCCAGGTGAACTTGTGGGAGACTAAGGGCTTCTAAGGAATAAGGCCCCTGCCTTATTGCGCGCTCCTTAGAATCATCGCGAGCGACTGTCACAGTCTACCCTCGTGGCATCGTGGTTCGTCTCGAACTAGGTAATCGTTAACCTACAGTTCAAGCCACGATGGGAGTGCTAGTAGGCTATGGCAGGGCTACTGTCCACACCTCTCCCTCAACCTCTCTGGTAGTCGTGTGTGTGGACCCTTTACTCCATATGTGAGTCTGGTCGGCAAGCTATCGTCATCCTACATTATCAACAATCATGTCAGAAGATGTCCACATCATATCATCAAATCAAATGTAATAGCACAGTAAATAAATCAACCCATATAGCACACTCCCTAACTCAATCCAGAGTCCAAGGGGTTCCATCGATGCCTCGACATCCTCAAGGTCCAAAACCCTGCACACTCAGTAAAACTGAGTCAATAGCGCCTTCCTATGTCAATGCAGTAAAACACCATGTCATCTATCATAGTGCATCATAATCAGGGACAAATGTTTTAATATCATAATAGTCCGGATCACTTGCGAGCGAGTGTCCTCAAAGAATAAGTTTTCTCAGTGCGCCAGAGCGGGATGTTACATACACCCCCTCTTGGTCTAAACTTCATCCCGAAGTTTCATAGTATAAATTCCGAAATAAGTGTATCATAGTATCATATGTCTATATATCAAACAAAAATAGAAACTGTTGGCGCATATCATATGCGTCCTCCCAGGTCACCGAGTGCGGACTATAATTGTCCCACTGGACCTTGACCTGATCTACTATTCGACGTCACAACTATCGAACGCGATGATCTAAGATGCGGACCGGCTCAGCCGTGAGCACTCCCTCGTCCGATACCTGCAAGGAACTCATGTTAATGGCATGTGTAGGATCACTAATATAATGTCTCAAAACAGATACATGAAAAGCATCGTGCATATGCCTCAAGGAATCAGAAAAGGCTAGTCGATAGGCCACGGGCCCCTTTCTCTCCACAATATTGAAAGTTCCCACGAACCTAGGAGAGATTTTAGCTCCCTTTCCAAACTTGATCGAACTCTTATGCAGTTTAACCTGCAAGAAGACTCGATCGTCGACCTTGTAACTACGGTCGACTTAGTGCGCATCGACATAACTCTTTTGTCGATCCTATGCTTCTTTAATTCTTTGTCTTATGGTTGACATTTTCTCTTCCATTTCTTGGATCACTTCTGGTCCCACCACGACTCTATCCTCAAGCCGATCCCAACTCAAGGGCATCTGACACAGTCGCCCGTAAAGAAACTTGAAAGGTTCCATCTTAATGGTGCTCTGGTAACTGTTGTTGTAAGCAAACTCTACTAGTGGCAAGAATTCCTCCCAATGCTTTTGTTGGTCCATCACATACATGCGCAACATGTCTTCCAATGTTTGGTTCGTTCGTTCAGTCTGTCCGTTAGTCTCTAGGTGATACGCAGTACTAAAGTTAAGTTGGGTTCCCAAGGCCTCTTGGAAACTCATCCAAAATCGTCCAGTAAACATCGATCCTCGATCGGATATAATCCTCTTAGGCACGCCATGCAGCCTCACAATCTCACTGATGAAAACTCTAGCTATGTCAGGTGCCTGATACGTCATATGCACAGGAATAAAGTGAGTACTCTTTGTCAGAGTGTCTACTACTACAAAAATCGAGTCATGTCTCCTGGCTGTCAGTGGCAATCCAACAATAAAATCCATCGAAATAACCTCCCATTTTGATTCCAGAATGGCATCTGGTTGAAGTAATCCTGCTGGGTGTCTATGTTTAGCCTTTACCTGCTGGCACTCCAGACATCTGGTCGCATAGTTGACTATGTCAGCCTTCATTCTCTTCCAGAAGAATAAGGGTTTAAGGTTTTCCCTCATCTTCATGACTCCCGAGTGATCCATGTAAACTTCTCTATGAGCCTCACTCAGGATCAACATCCTCAACTCGTCATTTGGCAGTATGTAAATCCAAATTCTAAACCTCAATAACCCATTGCTATCAAATGAAAATCCCTCATATCGTGGTACCATCATGGTGTTTTGTCCAATAAAACCCTCGACCTCTTTGTACCAGTCATCATCACGCTGTAAAGTGAGAATCTTCTCAGGTAGATTTGTCTGAAGAGGTAACACCGAAAAGATGCGTGGTCTCCAACTCAAAGCATCTGCCACTCGGTTCACTATTCCTTTTATGTAATAAATCTCAAAGTCGTACTCGCTAAGCAATTCTGACCAATTCCATTGTCGTGCGTTCAGGTCGCTTTGCGTAAAAATGTGTTGTAGTCCACAATGGTCAGTATTTAATTCAAATTTTTGTCCAACAAGGTAGTGTCTCCAAACCTTCAAGGCATATACGATGGCTAATAACTCCAAATCATGCGTCGTGTAGTTCTCCTCATGCCTTCTCAGTTTCCTTGAAATGTAAGCAATCACTCTTCCGTCTTGCATCAAGACTCCGCCTAAACCTTCCTTGGATGCATCTGTGCATACCAAGAAGTCCGCATCCATGTCAGGGACCTTTAGTATCGGCATTGTCGTCAACAACTCTTTAAGCTTCTGAAATGCTTCTGCGCATTTCTTGGTCCAAACGAACTTCTTATTTTTCTTCTGCAATTCCGTGATGGGATTTTCTATGTTAGAAAATCCCTTGAAAAATCGTCGATAGTATCATGCTAAACCCATAAATCTACGCACTTCTGTGACATTCGTCGGCACATGCCATTCCATAATAGCCTCGACCTTGGCTAGATCCACGACGATACCTTCGCCGGAGATGACATGCCCTAAGTAGTGAATCTTCGATTGATAAAAAGAGTATTTGGACAATTTCCCATACAGTTTGTGCTCTCGTAGACACTGTAGTACCAAGCGCAAGTGCTCGTCATGCTCCTTTGTCGTATGAGAGTAAATCAAAATATCGTCAGTGAACATTTGGACAAACTTGTCCAAGTACTCGCGGAACACCCCATTCATCAAACTCATAAATAATCCTGGGGCGTTTTTCAGTCTAAACGGTAAAAAAATAAACTCATAATGTCCAAACCTCGTCTTAAAAGTGATCTTAGGGACATCATCCTCCTTGATCCGTAACTAGTGATACCTTGATCGCAAATCGATCTTGGAGAACACCAGGGCACCCTTCATTTGATCGAACAGATAATCGATTCTCGGCAAGGGATACTGATTCTTGATCGTGGCCTTGTTCAGTTGACGATAGTAGATGCAAACCCTCCACGATCCATCCTTTTTACGCATGAAAATAACTAGTGCACCCCAAGGTGACACACTAGCACGTATCAGTCCCAGGTCCAACAACTCCTTCAGTTGCATTTTCAACTCTTGTAACTCTGGGTTGGACATCCGATAAGGCATTCTTTCTATTGGTTCAGTCCCCGGTTTTAGGTCTATGGTAAACTCCAATTCTGTCTCCGATGGCATCCCAGGTAACTCTTCCAGAAACACGTCCGCAAACTCTCTCACCACCGAAAGGTGTTCTAGACCTTCTGCTACTCCCTTCTCATTTAGCGCAAGGATCGCATAAAGCTTGCACCCCTTGCACATACTCTTCCGTAATTGTAAGGAAGAGATGAACTTCAGGGAAACTCTCTGGTTTCGTCCTACAATCACACGTCTCTGTCCTTCGTCATCAACCAAGCTCATTCGTTTCATCTTATAGTTGAGTATCACCTCATGCGATTCCAACCAATCCATACCAATCACGACATCATAAGATCCTAAGATCATGATGTACAAGTTGGCCCTCATGACAAACTCTCCCAGGTGAAGGGCACAACCCATAACCTTTCCTCCAACCTTCTATTTGGCTCTCGATGCCATCTCTACGAAGCTAAACTCATCATGTTCGATTGCCTTTACCTTAATCCTTTTTAGCGCTGCACCAGAAATGAAACTCAAGGTAGCACCGGGATCTATCAAAATACTAAGAGTCTAGTCAGCGACAATACCTGTCATCTTGAGAATATTCGACTGATGCTCTTCCTAGCGGTTATTCACCACTGCATGAATCCAATGGGCCTTGCCCATATCTCCCACTGTAGTGGGTCCAACTGATCTGAACTCTCTGGTCCTCTCCATAGGACAATCGCGCTGGTAGTGTGGCTCCCCACACATCCAACACCTCTTCTTCGACCTAGTAGTCCTGGTACCCGAAGTAGAAGATGATGGCCCACCGGCCTGGAACCCTGGTTTGTTTTGCTGAACAGGCCTAAACTACTGCTGTTGCTGGCGACACTGTTGTTGATGCTGTGGTCCTCGATAAGGCATCTGCTGCTGAGGCGGTGGTCGTCGGGGTGTGGTGAAAGTGGATCCCCTCTAGAAGTCATGATATCCCGGCGTATGTCTCACTGGTGTCTGGTGCTGCCATGTTCTAGATGAAACCTTCCTTGCTGGTCTCGCTAGAGTCCTGGTCTGACCCCCACTAATAAGCTCCTCCTCTACTATGAGGGCCTTCTGGACGACATCATGCAAGGTTTGAGGCATCAAAATCCTAACCTTTGCACGCATGTTGTCGTTAAGGCCAAACACGAACCTGTTGACCTTAAGTTTCTCCGTGTTAAGATGCAGATCATACAGGAGCAGCCCCATAAAACGTGCCTCATACTCGGGCACCGTACAACTTCCTTGTCGTAAGGCATTGAACTCATTGAGATGACGCTCAATGAATTCCTCTGAAATGTACCTCTCTCGGAAATGTTCCTCGAACATTTCCCATTGTAGAAAATCCAGGTCCTATCAGCAAGACTTCTTGGTCTGTCTTTGACCAAGCAAAGTCACTAAGTTTTCTGCTGTCATAAAATGTGTAATTGCTGTTTTATAACAGCCATCTGAAAAGTTTGTTTGCTGATGTGTTATGGTTGTTGTTTCATTGATTGGGTGCCCTTGCAAGTAGTTTTATGTTAGCTTATTTTTACATATACTTTTCCCAATAAACAACAACACACCTATCTATCTTTTAATGCTGAAATATGGACAGAAATAAGAGCTTCCTAACAGCAACTAAAATGCATGT
>ML778489.1:564538-593828 GCA_009831015.1 Picea engelmannii
AAAAAGTGACATTTTGCACTTTAACCAAAGTCAAGTACAAAATAGAACATAAAGTACATAGGACAAAGGAAAATGTCTCTCCCACATGTGCTAAGAAGGGATAACACATGGGGAACACCTCCCAAGGTACACAAATCAACACCCATGACACATCTTCGACGGCCATGTTCAGTTGCGGTAGGAGTGTCTTCCACCATAGAAGAGCGCTCCCCTTCAGCTGAAACACCGCCATGCGGACCTTCATGTTGGAGGTATAATCGCGAAGTGCGAAGCACATCGCCATGTTCTCCAACCATGCCTCGGCGGCTGCGCCCTCCGGGGCACCAAATAACTCGAGAAATTTGACCTTCTTAAGTTCACGGTGAACGCTACTAGTAACAGTCGGTGCGTGCGACGGAACCTTAGCGGGTGCCGATGTCCTAGCCTCATCTCTATCCAAATGGCTGATCAGTGCCTTGGACATGCGCTGAAAGGATCTCATCATCCCAACTACATCGCCAACTGCTATTTTCTCCTGTCTGAGAACCTGCTCGTCTCCCTGGGGGTTAGACCCATCCAACGTGGATGCTACTGGGGGCGTCGCGCCTCCTCCCCTAGCACCCCGTCGTCTGTCTCCGCGGTGCCCTCTAACCATGATTACTTGCATGCACACAATCAACTCGATTAGCAACAGTATAATCAAATCATGTCAAAAAAAGCAGTAGCGTTCCCAAGTCGCGGGTCGAACCCGCTCTGATACCATATGTAACATTCCTCCTCGTTACGAAGACAACCTCTTATAACAAGTGCAATTTTTTTTTTTTTGTGTGTGGGTGTGTACAATGGTAACAAGACATTATACTTTGCGCTGTCGCATGATGACGAATCATGGTGCATACAACTGTGATATCAACATAAAGATCTAATATGCACAACGACATCTGCCAGTAATGAAAAAAAATCAACCGAAAATAAAAAGACTGAATACCCATCTGTCCTACCCTGCAATGGTTAGGACCTCCAAGACACATAAGCAACGCTCAAGCCCAGGTTCAAATCAATTTTAACCATTTAAGGTCTCAAGGCTGGCGACTGTTCTGAGGAACATGGAGGTGTCTACATCCCTCCCAACGCAAGCAGACCAATGCCTATTAAACTAATGACAAGACAAATCATCAATATCGCAATTAACAAAGTTATTTCATCAAGACAACTTTCAAGGGTAAATTCTTGTTAACTCATTAGATTACTCACTACTATTACCGTATTGCATTGGAGGTGTATTTTTAATCAATCACAAGATATCGACAGTTAATATAACAAGTAAGGCATTTATTATGACAATAATACAACCTTTAATATAACAGCTAACCTGGTTATCACATTAAGGCGGAAGCATTAGTGAGACATTAATAACTCCTCAACTCATTAAATACTCACCACTTAAAAGTCATTAAAAAGCTACTATTCTCCCTTCTTATACCAATTTAATTAGATACTAAATTCCAAAGGTAATCTAGCCACAATTCCTTTCTATTATTATTATAATACATCCCAAGGGTCTTGAACATTCCCCTCTTCTCAGTAACATGTTATACTTAAAAGAAACCAATTTACATGAACGCTTGTAAGTTGCCAAGAGATAAATCTAAGGGAACTCTATAACATCATTCCTTATTCTAAGGTTAGCATCTAGGTAGGCCTTAATTCCGTAGTGTGCAATATTAGATTATTAAACAAATCAATATGAAGTTAAGTGAAGAAGTTTTAAATGAAGGCGAGTAACAACTTCTTCTCACCCACTCTCTCTATATGTCCAAGTGTTACAAATTTAGATCTGGCCATTAAATAAACAATATCCCCACTATATTAAGACACTACTCAAATGATATTTAACCATATCCCAAATGTATTAGAACGAGATCCAATTAGTATTGAACTATCCTTAAATTATATTAAACAATGTTCAATTTAGATTAGAACAAGACCCATTATGACAATACCCACTAATCAATTATAAAAACCATGCACCATTTCATTAACCCAAACCCGCGAACAATTTATAATAAAACAAATTTCTTCTTAACCCAATTAGAAACTAACTAGATTTAAATGAAAGGGCAGGGAACTGCATTAAGTTAACAAAGAACATTCAGCCATTAAAATGAAATATCATAATTTAATGAGCCTTAAATAATCGATAAATGCAACTAAGGATTTAATTAACATTAGCCTCATCCGTAATTAAATTATCCATTCTTAATGATCGATAAAACAACTCTACATTTTACCACACAGTAATGTCCATCTGGATTAGTTGAAATCAATGAAAGTTTAAGGAGGGAGAACTTCGTTTGCCAGGGACGGAGGTTGCCAAAGATGAAATTACCGAACAATACAAAACGAAAAATGCCCGACACCCATTGTAGAATGAATTCTCTGAACTAATTTTACAAAAATGGAAATGCCAATACACTCATTGCTAGAATGCATTCTCAGAACAAATTTTACAAAACGAAATTGCCAATACACTCATTGCCAGAACGAATTCTCAGAACGAATTCTCAGAACTAAATTTTACAAAAACGGAATGCCAATACACCCATTGCCAGAACGAATTCTCAGAACTAAATTTTACAAAATGGAAATGCCAATACACTCATTTCCAGAACGAATTCTCAGAACAAATTTTACAAAACGAAAATGCCAATACACTCATTGCCAGAACGAATTCTCAAAACTAAATTTTACAAAAACAGAATGCCAATACACCCATTGCTAGAGCGCATTCTCAGAACAAATTTTACAAACGAAATTGCCAATACACTCATTGCCAGGACAATTTCTCAGGACTAAATTTTACAAAAACGAGATGCCAATACACTCATTGCCAGAACGAATTCTCAGAACTAAATTTTACAAAAACGAAAATGCCAGTACACTCATAGCCATATTTAAAAATGCCCTCAGTCAGATATAAATGCCCACAGTCATATATAAATTCCCATATTAAAACAAAACGCCCACCATAATTTATAAACGCCTACAACAATACAAATGCCCACAATAATATATAAACGCCCCCATTATTACAAAACTCCCATAGCCATATATAAAAATGCCCACAGTCAGATATAAACGCTCAGAGTCATATATAAATGCCCACATTAAAACAAAACTCCCACAGTCAGATATAAACACCCATCGCAATTTATAAATGCCTAAAGAACACCAATAAGAAATTGCAGCCAATAGTAAGAGAATGCCAGAGCCAAGGATAACTCATCGAAAGGATTGCGGGGTTATAATAGTATAGGCGCAGAAAACAACAACAAGGAAACGAGATGATCCAAAATTCAACACATCAATCATCATCATAAGGATTCATATACAACTTTAAACAATTCTCCTTTTATTCTTAAACAAACAAATGCACATGTGTACCTGTGACCGACGACGAATAACCCAAAGATGCTATCCCGCACTTGATCTCCGTGTCGCTCCCACTTGCCGACCACTGAGACCTCACCGGTACCTCCACGCCAACGCTAGGGGTACTCTGCTTCCCCCTTAGCCCCCCGAGCCGCAAAGGGGCCACACAATATCTAGATGGTACGTCTAGCTCGCAACTCGCCTCGCAAGGCCGAGCTACCACTCCTATCCAAGCTCGGAAATCCCAACTCCCCACAAGTAATCAGTCAAGTCACAAATCCGGAAGTGTAACGTTATGCTAACAACCGATCCCCCCTTTCTTCCTTATCTTCCCTTTCTTTTATAGAGTTTTAGAACTTTCATCTTTTTCCTAAATCTCATTTAATTTAAGTTTTAAATAATAACTTCTAAAACCTCTCCTTTGTACAAGTGTCATCCATCCCCCACGTTTCTCCATTAACTATTTTCTTTAATTTATTAAATTGTCTTAATTCCCTCACCCACCTAGAGTTACTCCTATTTTTACTCCTAGGTGTCCCTAGATTCCCTTACAGGTTTTAAATACTTTCCCTAAAATGAAGTTGTTAATTTAGTTCAATTTAGAAGGTTCTTTATTGCAGATTCTTTACAAAGTTGACCTCACTTTTTACCATAAGTTCCCTCTTTCCTTTATTATGTTTCCTCCATTCCTTAGTTTCCTAATTTTTATCATTCCCTTCTTTCCCCTTTTCATTAGAGCAAAAAATGGCAGTTGCGCAAATTAACCTCTTTTCTTTTTTATTAATGATTTAGTATCTTTTACACTTTCACAAGTTAAACAATTAAATTCTTCTTTACAATTTTAATTCCACGGATTTTAATTAAATTCTTACTGTCTTCATTTTACCCCAAAAATTTTATGAAGACTAAGTGGTTTTTAGTTTAATTTTTTTTTTTTTTTTTACTTTTATAGGGTAATTTTTCTTAAGGTTAGGCAAAATTTTATCCCTAGGGAAGTTTTAGACTTAGGACTTAAATTTTGAACTGGGCGACATTTAATTAGGGAAGTTGTTCAAGAATTTCTTAATGTGTTAAATGTCGTAGGGCCATATAGGTTTGTTCCTTCATCATCATCAACGCGATGTGCCCTTCAGGACGCACTACGTGCTCCAAGGGTGCCACTCACCTCTAGTGTTTCTTTTGCACGACGTGCCCTTCAGGACGCACCACGTGCTCCAAGGGTGCCACTAGACTATTGTGTTTCTTTTGCGCGACGTGCCCTTCAGGATGCACCACGTGTTCCAAGGGTGCCACTCGCCTCTTGACTGATTGGTAGACATCAATAACCCTTGGAGTCAACACTCCGCCAGGTGAACTTGTGGGAGACTAAGGGCTTCTAAGGAATAAGGCCCCCGCCTTATTGCGCGCCCCTTAGAATCATCGCGAGCGACTGTTGCAGTCTTCCCTTGCGGCATCATGGGTCCTCTCGAACTAGGTAATTGTTAACCTACAGTTCAAGCCACATCGAGAGTGCTAGTAGGTTGTGGCAGGGCTACTGTCCACACCTCTCCCTCAACCTCTCTAGTAGTTGTGTGTGTGGCCCCTTTACTCCATATGTGAGTTTGTTCGGCAAGCTTCGTCAGCCTGCATCATCAACAATCATGTCAGAACATGTCCACATCATATCATCAAATCAAATGTAATAGCACAGTAAATAAATCAACCCAAATAGCACACTCCCTGACTCAATCCGTAGTCTAAGGGGTTCCATCGATGCCTCAGCATCCTCAAGTTCCAAAACCCTACACACTCAGTAAAACCGAGTCAATAGCACCTACCTATGTCAATCAGGGACAAATGTTTTAATATCATAATAGTCCGGATCACTTGTGAGTAAGTGTCCTCAAAGAATAAGTTTTCTCAGTGCACCAGAGCGGGATGTTACAAATGAAATGAGAATAGGATAAGAAAAACCTTCAAAAGGTGAAACAACCTTCAAAGTCTCAAAAGGAACTAAAAACCATGAGAATGTATCGACTGAAAGTAACTCATACAAATCCTATAAGGAAGAAGAAAAATACTTTAAGAAACTTAAGAAAAGGATATGTAAAATACAAAAGGACGTTACCTTTCAAATGCTTCAAATGTGGAAAAATTCGACATTTTTCTTCCAAATGTCCTTATCCCTAGGAAAAATATAGTGATGATGAAGAAGCTTACAATTAGAAAGAACATAAAAAGATTAAATCCCAATACAAAAATAAATTCTATAAGAAAAAAAAAAAAACTTTTTTTGTAATGAAGACATTAGCTCATTTGACATGAGTGAATATGATGATACAAATGTTCTATTTATGGTAATAGAAACTCAAATTGGCACTACTGAATAATAATTATGAAAATGAATAAATTCCAGAAGTTGAAGGAGAATTTGATCTTGAAGGAAAACTCATTTGTGTCATCGAAGAACTAAGAAGATATATAAGAAAGAAAAGATCATTAAAAGAACAACTATTAGATTATAAAGAATAACAAAAATCAAGAGAAGAAGAAGTTTAAAAAACCATCAAGAAAATAGAACAAATCATTATTTATTTAAAAACTCAACTACAATAAGGTAAAACAATTAAAGAAATATTAAATAGATGATGTAATGACAAGGAACAAAACTGTGAAAAATTAGAGGTTGAAATAGTTCTTCTAAGAAAGAAACTTGAAAAATGAACTAACATTTCAAAGTTTGAAAGTAGTTCAAAAATATTGGATGACACCATTAACAGTCCAAGACTATCAAGTAATAATGTTGGACTAGGTTATGATCACAAGGAAACTAATAAAGGCTTAAAATATGAAATATAGAAAAGTGATGCAAATCCAATGACCAATGCAGCTGCCCTTCAGAGCTCCTTCAAAAGAGAAAAGAAACTGCTAAAGACTGACTCTACTGAACAAAGATCTGCACTCTCTCCAAAAAGAAATGAATACAGAAGATATACTACTCCAAGAAGAACTCCTCCAAAAAGGTATCAACAACTATTTCTTGGCTATTGTTTGTCTTGTCATAATTTTGGGCATAAATCATTAGACTCTAAAGCTTATAAAAAGAACTATCATAAAAGTGTTCAAGGATATGTCCATAGGAACTGCAAGTCTAGTAGAAATCAAAGGAGTAGCAACTATAATTCATTTTCTACACTACTAAATTACAATATCGAATGTTACAAATGTAACAATTATGGTCATATAGCTAGTAATTGAAAATTATTAGAATCGACCATGAAGACAAATACTTCAATTTTTCTAAAAGAAAAATATAAGAAGATATGGAAAGAAAAACAAAAGGAAACAGAATGTAATGTAGCATTGTATGAAAAAATATAAAATAAGTCAATGATATGTCGACAATGGGTGTTCAAAACATATGATGGGAGATCAAAACAAATTCATTGGCCTGAAAATGGACAAGAAAGGAAAGGTTACATTTGGAGATGATATCTTTTCTAGAATACTTGGTAAGGGGACAATCAGTCTGGGAAATGACATAACTAAACCAAATTATTCCCTATTAGTTGAAAATTTGAAACATAATCTCCTTAGTGTGAGCCAAACATGTGATCAAGGAAACATTCTCATTTTTTACTCTAAAAAATGTGAGATTAGAAAAGAAGACTATGGAAAATTTGTAACTACAACAACAAGGACACCAAGCGATGTTTATATATTAAATAGAGAAAAAGAAGAAAAATGTTGCATGAGTCAAATAGATGAAAATTGACTATGGCATAGAATAACGAGACACATAAAATTTGATAATCTGGTAAAAATAAGTAACAAGGAAGTTCTGAGAGGTATGCCGAAAATAATAAAACCGTAAAACATTGTTTGTAAGAAGTAACAACATAGGAAGAAGACAAAAGTAAGATTCGAGATGAAATATTATTCTTCCTCAAAACCATTATATCTTGTTCATACTAACCTATGTGGGACAACAAGAACAAAGAGTATACAAGAATAATATTATTTTATTTTATTCATTGATGACTATACAAGGAGAAGCAGTGGTTCCATTGGATTATTTAGTACCTGGTATGCACATTGCGGCAACCACCAACATGAAAGAAGAAGGTGTAGCACAATAAATATTGGATCAGATGATGGAGCTGGAAGAAGACACAATTTTAGCAGGCTTTCACCAGGAAGTACAAAAAGAAAAGGAAAAATCTTGGCATGATACGAACATAAAGAAGAAAATATTTAAGGAAGGAGATCTAGTTCTCCTCTATGACAACATATATCTACAATACCCAGGGAAGTTCAAAATGCATTGGTTAGGGCCTTATAAGGTAGAGGCCATTACAAATGGAGGTGTTGTGCAACTGAAAGATATTGCATGAAAGAATCTCAGACAACTGGTGAATGACAATCGACTAAAGTTGTATCAAGATAGTCGACCTAACAACCTGAGGTAAAAATAGAGAGAGAAGTTATGATTGTACATATTTTATATAGTAGGTGTTAGAAGAGAAAGAAAAAAATCCATAAAAATAGGAAATATAACAAAAAGACAAAAGGATAGAAGAATAGTAGAGAGGTTTTTGATGTAATAGATTTAGCATTAATAGTGTGCCACAGAACAACCAGTGTTGAAGACAATGTGCATTGGAAAATAGTTGATAGACACAAAAAGTGGAGCGTGCAGGAAAAAGTGAAAAAGTGACAATTGTTAGTGTGAAACAGCTATCAGTACACCATCATGCCTTAAAGTCGAAAAGAGGGGGAAATGTGCTCATTTGTGTTTTTTTGCTAAGGAGAAGAACAAAGAGCAAAGATTAAGTGCGAAAGAGTGAGAATTCGTGATAGCAAGTGGAGAGTTAGAGTTCAACAGTATGAATCTTAAGAGGATGTCACCACCATGTGTTGGAGCATCAAGCAGGGCCAGGCGAAACACATGAAGTAGTGATTGGGTGACACAAACAGGTACGCAAGACATGTCCACAGTCATGGATTTGGATGATATCCATACATTGGAATATGATCCATGCACCACGCACATTGAGGAGGAAATAAACCCAGCACAAGAGGCTGGGCACCCTGAAGAGGACGCAGAGAGGACATAATCCGACGTGTCCAGGGGAAAAGGGCCACAACAGGGAGAATAGGCCATGGATGCAGTGCAACAGGGCCTAGAGCCAGAAGAAGAGCATGAAACAGAGCACCAGGGCATACCAAAGGTTTGGGGGTCATCCCTACAAGGGAAGAAGAAAGCGCGAGCTAAGAGAAGTGTGCAAGTAATATCGCACACACAGGCGGAATTAGAAATAGTAATGACAAAAATCTTAGAAGGAGTAAAGGAAGACGATGAGATGGTGGGAGGAGTAGACACCATGAAATACTTTGATCATGACATGGTTGAAATAGTCAAATTCCTATATTTGTTTCTATGTAACTATATGGAGAGTAGAGGAGAGGGCCCATCAGGTGGGCTACTGTTGGAGCCTGTGTAGTGGATCCTAGGGCTCTACAATATAGGGATTATGAAATTGATGGATATACCGCACTTCGGGTGCGGTAAACACATCAATGGATGTGTGAAGAAACTCCTAGCAAGGGTGCATGGAGGAACATTCTAGATGGATAGGCCAATGCCTATCAATGTTTACTTGATCACAGCCATCACTGGGCTACCCACAGATGGGTATAATTCAGAGCAGTACTTAGAAGATAAAACTAAAGAAAAATCCATCTCTGACGAAATCAAGGCAAATTATGATACAGAGAGAGGAAATAGGGGAATCAAGATTAGTGACATTAATGATCCTGCAACGAGATTTTCTACAAGGCTGATAGGGTTCAAGTTAATGTGCAAGTGAAGAAAGGAGGAAGTACCAGTAGGAGTGGTAACAACTGTAGTGTAGTGCACGAAGGGGAGATCGATGAGCTAGGTCCCTTATTTTCTTAATTCTTTCTTGGAGGATTACAAGGACACACAAGATTGGGGCTCTGATTTCCATTACTCGTGATTACTCATCCTCATTTCACCGGTAGGATGGAAAGAAACGATGTATAGTATGTTCCTGCAGAGAACATGAAAGTTTGACGCATCTTGCTACACATATCTTAGAATCACAACAGACCCAAAGGAGAAGAAAATAAACAGTGATGTATTATCTCTATACTAGACAGAGATCTAGAACCTTTTAGCTGATACATGGAGTGGCTACAACTGAGTTACTGCATCATGATGCAGGATATACAGATGGAGGTCTAGGAGTGGCCTGAGGAATGGAAAGTTCCAGTGATCCCAAGGAAACTTCCAAGAGAACAAACTGAGATGCAGGAAAAAGAAGTCCCTCCGCAACAAACAGGAAGAAATAGTGTGAGCTAAAATAATAATGTCGCACAAGTCCAAGTGGGGGGAAGCATCCCATACAAAAAAAAATAAGTACAAAAAATAAATTGCAGTGTGGTTCTACATGGGATCCACCATGCACAGAGCAAGCACTAAGAGGAACAAAAAAACAGGTGTGCACAAAAGAAGTAGAAATGGAGACATCGAAAATACCCATGTAGGAAGAAAATGGGTAGGAGACAAGAATTCATAAAAATATGACAGAGGCATCTATGCCATCATATGCCCAAAGGAATACGAAAGGGAAGCAAGCAAGTGGCTCCAAGAAGAAGGAAAAGGCCCACAAAAAACCACTGGAAACATCACTGACAATAGATGATGTGGAACTAATAGCCACTACAGTCTAAGATCGACTGTCATAGGTGTGGGAGAATGCAAGGAATCATGGGTATTTCATTCTAGAGCAAGTACAAGAAGTGAAAATTGTGTTGGAGCAGTTGAGGATCAGGGCAAAGAAGTCATCGAAAGACAAACCAACACAAACTAATGAAGGAGTGCCTGTTGGAGAAACAATACAAATTACAACACAAGGGAGCATCGATTTTATCATAACCCCTGAAATATTTTTCATCGACGAGGAGAAAACACAAAGGCCACTAAAGGAAATCATGACATTGGACTTGTGTTCTCCAAGATCCCGACGAAGTCTCTCTATAAATTATAAATAAGTGTCGCACAAGAGATTTAGTCAAGGGAAAGGTCTGATGCGACAAACTTATAGATAGGGCAGGAGGAAATGATCACACTATAGGAATCATCTAGCCATTAAGGGCATGAAAATAAGATAGAAAAACAAAAAGTAGAGGAGATGGAGAAGTACATAGGCACAATATATTGAGCCATCCCGGACAGCGCAGACTCAGAGGGAGTATCTATTGAAGAAAAGATGAAGAAAAAGACACAGACCCTTAAGGAGTACAAGGAACAGATAAAGGAGCTAGAGGAGCACGCAGTACCCACTACTCCTCCAGAATTAATATCTCAGTGAGAAAAAGACACTACATAATCTACAAATACGATAATGTAGGGCATACATAGGATGACATAGATGTTCGAAAAAAATGGCCAATTGTGGATGCAAGTCCAAGAAGATGGAATCTTGTAGGAGCTGGAAGGAAGGGAAGATAAGGTACATGTAGGAATGGTAGAGTTAAAACAATGATAGAAGATGATGTCACTGCCAAAAAATATTAATATTGTGGAAGAAATGAATAGCCTACAAGTAGAGGAGAAAGTAGTACAGGTGCAAAATATTGCAAGACAGGCTCAGTTGGAGCCCCTACGGGAAACGGTGGAGCAGCTAGTCATGGAGGTTGACACAAACAAATCATGGGTGGAAAATATAGGCTTGGAGGGAGGATATATATTAAAGCCTCCAGTCACTGTGCATGTGGTGTAATCCATGGCAGAGAAGAGAAACCAGGCTAAGGAACAGTGCCAACATATAGTAGAGATGTATGAAGCACTAGCACAAGAAGTAAAAGATGTAGGATTCTGTGAGTGACTTGGGATGAGTCACAATGTCAGCGTGGGGGGCTTGTTGGCACAGGAAAAATTTGGGATATAGTCAAGGAAGCACTGGAAAATAAGGGAGTGCATCGAAAATAGAGGAAAAGCAGTGCCAAAAACTGAGGAAAAGGAGCATCGAGAAAAATAGTTACTAAGTGGAGAAACTATTGAGGAGTAGTTGGAAAGTGGACGAGTGTTGACTTGGAGCAATGGTTGGATCGAGGACCAGCCGAGATTAAGTCAAGGATAAAATGGAAAAACCTAATCCTCTTAGGGTTATGGTTTTTGTAAGTGCTTTGTCCCAATTTTGTATAAGTAGAATGTATTAGGACAAGGAGTGTAGTGTCCCCAAGGCCGAGCCCCGTTGCAAATCATGATATATGAAATGAATTGTAAACATGTTTATAGGTTGGTGAGCCATGTTTTGTATAAGCTGGTAGGCTTATGTGTTTGTTAGGCCATGGAGCCTAAGTGTTGAAGGCCAGGATCCTATTGATGTACATGTATGTATGTAGAATGATTAATAAAAATATAAACACCGCCAGGTGCAGACCGACCGCGATGAATGAGTGAAGGGGGACTGAGCATCCATAGAATGGGCACGGAATTAGGGGCTAGAAGGTGGGAGAGGGGCTAAGTATTGAGCCTAGGGGCTAAGCCTAGGGGACTTAAGCCTGAGGATAATATTTTATTATTATTCCAAAATATTTGTGCATTTTATGTCTTTATCCTAAGTCCTTTTGGATGGACACCTGAATTCCCAAATGGTGGGAGGAACGCGTGCTGGTGGAACGCTTGCAGTTCCAGGGGTGACAAGTGTCAACCCTGGTGCATGCAAATATTATAGCTGAGATGAACCATGGAGGGGGATTCTTCTCTATTCTACTCGACCGTCTGAGTGGGAACCCGTCCGACCTCTGCAAGAATACCCTCGTACAATCCCGAAACAAAAATGGTGAGACTATCCCATGATTGTTGAACCTGTTTACGAAAGCGCATGTCTGTTTTTCCCAATTGGTTGTTGTGGCCACGCAGTGCTGGAATGCGCGTGGCATACTGGCTAGAGTAAGCTCATGCTAAGCTTGTGTATGACCTCTCTTCTGGTGAGGGAGGTGTCTATGGTTGGAAGAGGCAGGTTTTCAGGCCTATAAGCAACTCTTTCCAGGTGAAAGAGCTTCCTGGGAAGTGGTTTCTTCCAGAGAGTGCCCAGCACCAGCTACGGGCTCTAAGACTTCTTGATCCGACCTGTTGCTGAGACCCAGAGAGGGAGGTTAGCACCGATGGATTGTGCGTGTGAAGGTGTATACTCTCGGGCGGAACAAGCATGTGGGGAATGAGAGTCTAGTAGTAGTGGGCGTAAGATGGCATCTTTGGGAAGAATCCTTCCAGATATTTCTGCATTGTTTTCCCTGTAACCTCAGCCTAGCCTAGGATTCTTTTCCTTGGGGTGGAGCTCAATCCCATCTCGGGGGTGACCCACTGTTGAGATGATGAGCAGTGCGGTCTAAGGCTGGGAGGTTCGTGGAAGGCCTGCACTTGGTTGGTGGATTTCACCACTGTAACAAGATAAGTATCTAACTATGTTCTTATCACATTTTGCATGACTGTGATACATAAATTATCATGTTTTTCGCTGTGTAAATGAAATACTGTTGAAACCTATGGATTGTCTAATTATAACAGTAACTAGATGTTTATTCTGAGAATTAAAATGTATCTCTTTGTTGTTACGCATGTGATTATACAATTCTGTATGTTTTCTGTAAAAGTCCATGTACAGTTTGTTACATAGTGCGTTATAAGATTTGGGTAAGCAAAAAGGTACACTACAAATTGGTATCAGAGTGAAGGTTTCGACACTGAGCCTAGATGGGCCAGTGGAGCGGTCTTTGGACTGAGAATGCGAGGGCAAATTGAGTCAGGAGGACCAATTTTGGACCCTGGTTTTCTCTGAAGCGTCAAGGAGACACTTGACGAGTTTTTATTAAGAACTCAGGAAGTATAGCGGTGCTATGAAACCGCAGGCTGGTGTGGTCTATGACCACGGAGAGACAAGTCTCTACACCAATGGTGTTAGAACCTTAGGATCTATTCGGGAGGGAAGGTGAGATCTCGCGACCATCGGATCTGGAAAAATGTACGTAGGAATTAAAATTCCTTTTGAAATACACAGGAATGTGGAAATTGCGATATGCGAAATTTCGAATTGGGTAGGAACCATCTGAGCCATCAGATATCGGCCGGAAAACCTGTCAATTGTAGGATCTGTCGGGAGATGTCCAAAGGTTAAACCTCAAAGACTAGGGGCGAATGCTCTGAAATAGATCTAGACCGTCCGAAAGATGGAGGACACGTGTCGTGAGATTTCCCATTTCGGCAAATCGGGAATTGCGATATCGAGAGTCCTGGAACAAGGGATCGGGACTTTCCATGGTGGAAACCCCGAAACGCCGAAAGGATCTATGCCGTTGATCCGAGGAGGGGATCTGACTATTGGATTCCATGCTTGGATTGGACGTGGATGCATGAATGCATACCACGTGCTAGTGAATCGAGGAGACAGGCAAGAGTGGTGGGACCCGATGACATCATAAAAGTGACATGGACCCTCCTGAATGTACCACATGCCACGGTGGTGAAGGACGACAGTTGTGATGTGGGCCCAGAGAATAAATTAACTCACAATTTTGGGAACTTGCGAGATAAGGGCATGGGAGCTCGACATTGAGACTCGCGAAGTCGAGAAGTAGCGAGAACAAGAGGAGAAAAGTCAACATCGCTTCTCAGGGTTTTGTGAAAGGGAGGCACTAGGGATGGATGCCACAACTCATGAAGGTGGGAATAGTGAAGGGTGCTAGCACTTATCCCTATACTATGGTCATGCGTAGCAGACGCTAGCGAGGAGGGAGCCATACATGTGTCGCATCTCGGGTATCGACGGTTAGAGGAAATGAGTCGAGGGTCTTCGACTCACGAACTCGTGAGATCGCAAGTTGCAAAAGGGTGACTCTGATTACGAATATCTAACTATGGGATCTTCGTGCACCGAAACCCGAAGTCCAGAAATCTCGAAGTGCCGAAAATGAAAGTTTTGAAAACACGAAAATTGTAGAACCAAACGTGAGCTCAGAAAGCTTAATTGAATCAAAATGTCTTTCGTTCTTGTTCGTATTGGCTTATAAATGTTACATATTGTTCCGAAGGAGTAATTGCCTGACAAACTTTGAATTTAATTGCACAGTGCATGTGCAGAGTTCAACGGAGATCAGGATTCCAGTTAACCAACGCCGAGTATGGAATGGGAAAAGGTGATGATTGCCTCCGAAAAAGGAGACGAATGGGAAGGAAAGGATGTCAATATGGGAGTGGAAGGATCGAACTCCAATGGGCACGGAAAAGAGATGGGTAAGGAAGAACATATGATGCAACTCATCGAAAGATTCCAAAAAGATGCCCAAGCTTGCCTAGTTGATAGCCGAAAGCTCATGAAAATATGGGATCAGCAGGGTGAATTCAATTTAAAAATGTTGAAGAGCCTAGAAAGAATAGAAAATAAATTGGAAAAGGGGAGTGACAAAAGCAGATCAATAAGTGTCAAAAACCCTGAGGGGAGAAGGAGATCGAGGAGTGGTAACAGACATTACCGTCTCTCCCCGAAGAATTCTGGCAAGGAGACACACAATAGTTCAAGCCTGTCCCCTACCAGAAAACATCTAAAATATGGAAGGGAGGAATTGAAAGGAGAGATGAACAAGATTAAGCCTCCAACATTTGATGGAGAAAATACGAAGGAGAAAGATGTCGAGACATGGTTGCTTGGCATGAAGAAATACTTCCAATTGCAGAATTATTCCACCCATGCAGAAGGAAGAATTGCAATGTACCAACTAAAAGGAAAAGCATCCATGTGGTGGGATCAGTTTGTGCAGGTGCAACACATCAGAGAGAAAGAGGTCACTTGGAAGGAATTTAAGAGGTATTTCGAGAAGAAATACCTGACCAAAAGATACTACGACAGAAAGATGAAGGAGTTCTTCGAGCTCAAGCTGAGAAGTACGACCATTGATGAGTATGAACGAAGTTTTCTGGAACTACTGAAGTATGTCCCTTTCATCAAAGATGAGGCTGTCAAGATCCAGAGGTATGTGAGTGGACTGCCACCTTCCATGGGAGACAAGATTCAATACGATGATCCTAAGACCATGGAAGAAACCATAAGAAGAGATAAATGCTTATACGAACAGCAAAGGGAAAATCCTATCTTTCGGAAGGCTTGGGATGACCAGAAGAGGTCTAAGAAAGAACAGAGGCAGAAGGGAGACAAGCCTTCCTTTTTCAGAAATGGTCTTCAGGGAAAACCATCATTTATAGAGCCGAGAATGAATGAAGAGAGACCACAAATACAGACACAGGCGCCCATTCAGTGTTGGGGTTGTCAAGGAAACCACAAGTACAAAGATTGTCCCCATAAAAATGGTAAGGCGAGAACTATACATATTGTTCAGCAAGCTGAAATAGTGGAGGATATGGGCAACAAAATGCTGAGGATCTATGCAGCCCTGGACAACAAGCAATAATAATTTCAATCGCACATGATTGAAGTGGAAGGTATGATTAACAACCAACCCCTTATTATTTTAATTGATTCAGGGGCTAGCCATAGCTATGTAGATCCTAGAGTGGTGGAAAAATTGCATCTAATGAGGAGCAAACATGAGAAGTCTTGGTTGGTGTAGTTGGCCACAGGGACCAAGAGAAAGGTCACTGAATTGGTTAAATCCTGTTCAATGGACATGAAAGGAATGAACACTAAGGCTGAATTGAACATTCTACCTTTAGGCTCATATGATTGCTTAATTGGGATGGACTGGCTGGACCAGCACCATGCCCTTCTAGATTTCCGTAACAAGAGGTTCACATGTCTAGACGAAGAGGGAAATCAGGTAACAATCCAAGGAATTCCCAAAGCCATGGCTGTGAGGGAAATCTCAGCCATGCAGTTGAAGAAGTGTTACCAGAAAGGCTATTAATTATTTGCAGCTCAGGTGGAAGAAGCATCCCAAGATGTAGTATCAAATTTGGAAGACCATGAAGCACGCAAGGGGTTTAAGGACGTATTTCAGGAGGTAACTAGACTACCTCCGAGGAGGGACATCGATTTCTATATAAATTTGATGCCTGGAACAGCTCCAGTTTCAAAATCTCCTTATAGAATGAGCACACCAAAGCTGGAAGAGTTGCAATTGCAGCTCGAAGAGCTACTAAAGAAAGGTTACATTCGTCCCAGCGTGTCACTGTGGGGATCCCCAGTCCTATTTGTGAAGAATAAAGATGGGACGTTGAGGCCGTGCATTGAATTTCGGAAGTTGAATAAGGTCACAGTCAAGAACAAGTATCCTCTGCCGATGATTGACGATCTTTTCGATCAGCTGAAGGATGCAAAAATATTTTCGAAAATAGATCTCCAATCTGGATATCACCAAGTGAGAATAAGGGATGAGGACATCAACAAGACCACCTTCAGAACAAGGTACATACATTATGATTTTACAGTGATTCCATTTGGATTGTCCAATGCGCCTGTTGTCTTCATGTGCTTAATGAATGGAGTGTTCAGAAATTATCTGGACAAGTTTGTCATAGTCTTCTTGGATGATATCTTGGTGTATTCCAAGACAGAGGAAGAACATGAACAACACCTGAGAATGGTGCTACAGGTGTTGAGAGAACACCAGCTGTGTGCAAAACTGAGCAATTTCTCCTTTTACCAAAGTCGGATCCATTACTTGGGGCATATAATATCTGAAGAAGGGATCGTTGTGGATCCTGAAAAGGTACAGGCCATTCGAGAATGGCCAGTGCCAAGGAATGTGATAGAAGTTAGATCTTTTATGGGTCTGGCAGGCTACTATAGGAGGTTCATAGCCGGATTCTCAAGGATAACGCATGCTATCACTTCCTTGCAAAGGAATGGAAAGAAGTTCCAGTGCACTGATAAATGTGAGATCAGCTTCCAGCCATTAAAGCAGTTGCTAACTAGTGCTCCAATCCTGAAGATTGCAGATCCAGACAAGGATTATGTAGTGTGCACAGATGCGTGTAAGGAGGGGCTAGGAGGAGTTCTCAGCCAAGAGGGATTTGTAATTTGTTATGAGTCCCGAAAGTTGAAGGAACATGAGAAGAACTACGCCACTCACAATTTAGAGCTGCCAACAATCGTCCACGCCTTGAGGAAATGGAGACATTACCTCATGGGCAAGAAATTCAAATTAAGAACAGACCACAACGGTCTGAAATATTTATTTGATCAGCCAACCTTAAATGCCGGGCAAATTAGATGGCTGGAATTTTTGTGTGAATATGACTTTGATATCAAGCATATCAAAGGGAAAGAAAATAAGGTGGCTGATGCACTCAGCAGAAAAGTGCATGAATTACATGCTACAACCATTATCATGTACCAGACTGAGATGAAAGACAGAATTTTTGAAGCTGCCAATGTTGATTTGCAGTACAAAAATCTTGTAGCAAAGCTACAACAACGTGAGAGACCACAGACCCAAGAAAGTTACACTTTGGGAACTAGTGGTTTACTTCTGTATAAAAACAAAGTGTATGTACCTAATGACCGAGAATTGAAGTTGGCAATTCTAAAGGAGATGCATAACGTGGCTTATGTTGGACATCCTAGATATCAGAAGACTGTGGCAGCAGTCAAAAGCCATTATTTTTGGTCGGGTTTGAAGAAAGAAATTGCTAAATACATCGCCAGATGTATGGAGTGCCAAAAGGTTAAGGCTGAGCATAGACACCCAGCAGGGTTGCTGCAGCCTTTACCTATTCCTGAATGGAAATGGGACATGGTAACAATGGATTTTATCACAAGATTGCCCAGAACAAGCAAGCAACATGATTCAATCATGGTGGTGGTGGACAAGCTTACTAAAGCTGCCCATTTTATTCCACTGAAAACCACCCACAGAGCAGCATATGTTGCTGATATGTTTTTAAAAGAAGTTGCACGCTTGCATGGAATTCCTAAGAAAATTGTGTCTGATAGGGACCCAAAATTCACTTCAAATTTCTGGAAAGGACTGTTCAAAGGATTTGGAACGAATCTAAACTTTAGTACAACGTATCATCCTGAGTCTAATGGACAGACAGAGAGAGTAAATAGAGTAATAGAAGACATGCTAAGAATGTATGTGATGGATAAACCATCAAGGTGGGAAGACTACCTGCATCTGGTAGAATTTGCCTACAATAATGGGTATCATACATCTCTGAAGATGAGCCCATTCGAAGCACTTTATGGAAGAAAGTGAAACACTCCAATGAGCTGGGATAATCCAGATGACAGAGTAGTAGTTGGACCTGAACTACTCAAAGAGATGGATGATCAAATGATAAAAATCAAACAGAATCTGAAAGCTGCCCAGGACAGGCAGAAAAGTTATGCTGATAGTAACCGAACCCATAGAGAATTCAAAGTGGGTGACCATGTTTTCCTGAAAGTGAAAACTAACAGGATTCCCTAAAGCTGGGAAGTTGCGCCAAGTTGGTAGTAAGATTTTGTGGGCCATTTGAGATCCTGGAAAGGATTGGACCAGTTGCATACATGCTTGCATTACCTGCATCTATGAATGTACATAATGTGTTTCATGTTTCACTGCTTAAGAAATATGTACCTGATGCTAATCATGTTATTGATGGATTGTGATTCAGGTGGAACCAGAAGGTGTCCTACAAGTGCATCCTGTTCACATATTGGACAGGAAAAGAAAACAACTCCAGAATCGAGCTATAGGGCTTGTAAAGGTCCAGTGGACTTGGTACGGTCCTGAAGACGCGACATGAGAGCATGAAGAAGTAATGCGGGCAGAGTACTCGCATCTTTTTGAAAATTTTGAAAGACTTGCAGAGACTGTGTAAGTTGCACTGAGGACAGTGCAAAAATAAGGGGAGGGGGATTCTAGTGTCCCCAAGGCCGAGCCCTGTTGCAAATCATGATATATGAAATGAATTGTAAACATGTCTATAGGTTGGTGAGCCATTTTTTGTATAAGCTGGTAGGATTATGTGTTTGTTAGGCCATGGAGCCTAAGTGTTGAAGGCCAAGAGCCTACTGATGTACATGTATGTATGTAGAATGATTAATAAAAATATAAACACCACCAGGTGCAGACCGACCACGATGAATGAGTGAAGGGGGACTGAGCGTCCACAGAATGGGCAAGGAATTAGGGGCTGGAAGGTGGGAGAGGGGCTAAGTATTGAGCCTAGGGGGCTTAAGCCTGAGGATAATATTTTATTATTATTCCAAAAGATTTATGCATTTTATGTCTTTACCCTAAGTCCTTTTGGAAGGACACGTGAATTCCCAAATGGTGGGAGGAACGCGTGCTGGTGGAACACATGCAGTTCCAGGGGTGACAAGTGTCAACCCTGGTGCATGTAAATATAATAGCCGAGATGAACTCTGGAGGGGGATTCTTCTCCATTCTACCCGACCGTCTGAGCGGGAACCCACCCGACCTCTGCAAGAATACCCTTGTACAATCCTGAAACAAAAATGGTGAGACTATCCTGTGATTGCTGAACCTGTTTGGGGAAGCGCGTGTCTGTTTTTCCCAATTGGCTATTGCGGCCACACAGTGCTGGACTGCGCGTGGCATACTGGCTAGAGTAAGATCATGCTAAGCTTGTGTATGACCTCTCTTCTGGTGAGGGAGGCGTCTGTGGTTGGAAGAGGCAGGTTGTCAGGCCTGTGAGAAACTCTTTCCAGGTGAAAGAGCTTGCTAGGAAGTGGTTTCTTCCAGAGAGCGCCTAGCACCAGCTACGGGCTCTGAGACTTCCTGATCCGGCCTGTTGCCGAGACCCAGAGAGGGAGGTTAGCACTGATGGAATGTGCGTGTGAAGGTGTATACTCCCGGGTGGAACATGCATGTGGGGAATGAGAGTCTGGTAGTAGTGGGCATAAGATGGCATCTTTGGGAAGAATCCTTCCAGATATTTCTGCGTTGTTTTCCCTGTAACCTTAGCCTAGCCTAGGATTCCTTGCCTTGGGTGGAGCTCAGTCCCAGCTCGGGGGTGATCCACTGTTGAGATGATGAGTAGTGCGGTCTAAGGCTGGGAGGTTCGTGGAAGGCCTGCACTTGGTTGGTGGATTTCACCACTGTTACAAGATAAGTATCTAACTATGTTCTTATCACATTTTGCATGACTGTGATACATAAATTATCATGTTTTCCGCTGTGTAAATGAAATACTGTTGAACCTATGGATTGTCTAATTATAACAGTAACTATATGTTTATTCTGAGAATTAAAATGTATCTCTTTGCTGTTACGTATGTGATTATACAATTCTATATGTTTTCTGTAAAATTCCATGTACAGTTTGTTACATAGTGCGTTATAAGCTCTGGTTAAGCAAAAAGGTACACTACAAGGAGTGGGTGGTGGTGGTGGTTGTTGTTGTTATTTTCCTTTTTGTGATGTGTATTTTTAAGGTTGTAGTAGATCCTTGAGTTTATTAAGGGGTCTTGTAGAGAGACTTTTTCAATCTATGGAGATTGAATGTAATGGTGGAATAAATGTACAATGTGCAACACTAGATGTTACAAGAATATGAATAAACATACCAAGCAACAAATCTTTGTGTATGTAGCCCCAATGGGGTGAACCATCTATGTTTACTGTGAATGTATGCAGTGTTTCTAATTGTATTTTCTTTAGTAAGTGTATGATGAACATGTTAAATGATAAAGGAAATAACACTGTGCACTAAGAATAAACTAATGGAATATGCAGAATAGTTCTAAATAAATGAATGTTATATCTAGTGTTTAGGTCTGAAGCTTATGGTACAATAGATGAATATCTATCATGGAATACATGTGGTTATAATCTTTAATGAAGTTTTATTAGAAAAATTGTGACAATGGTCTAGAATAATGTCTAATGAGGGTTTGAGGGCTAACAACAAGTAGATCCAATGTTGTTGAGGGAGAAAAACAAACCTTCCCATGGTTGCAGACATCTGAGTCCCGTGGCCACCAATAGAAGCCATCTCGGGTGAGACATTGCAGTGCACTCTATGTGTTGTGTTTCTCTTTGGTATCTAGAAAGGGCGATGGTCAAAAGGGTTGTTGGTAATCTTATATTCAAAACCTGGGTTGTCCCAATAGTAAACCAGCAGAGATCATAAAGTAAATGTAATATTTATTGAAAATAAGAAGAACATTTTTTAAGTTGGGTTTTCCACGTTTAAATTATGTTATTGTACCTTTTTTGTTGATCAACTTTTTTTATTTGATAAAATTAATAATTAAGTGGTTTTAAATTGATGAAAAGGGATAATATTGATTCACGCATCCCCCCTCTCATTATTAAAAAATATTCAATCAATTGGTATCACAGTGGGTTCCTTCATCACAATCTTATCACTGGAAGGAATCTTCTAAGAAACCACAATGGATCAATAAGAAGGATTGTCCTCAAACATATCTCCATTATTTAAAGGAGATAACTATGCATTATGGAGTATAAGAATGATAAGTTACCTAATGGAACTAATATTTGATGTCTGGCTATTTGTGGTAAAGGTTTATGATGTTCCATAAATTGATCCTTCAAACATAACTGCAAAGAAACTCTGCAATGATAATTCAAGAGTTGTAAATGCAATTATGGGTGGATTAGGAAATAAGGTGTTTTTCAAAGTCATGCATCGTAAATAAAAAAAAAGAGATTTGGAACAAACTACAAATCATCTATGAAGGATATTCCAAATTCAAACAAGGAAAGATTCAAATGTACAAAGGACAATTTTGAAAGATTGAAGATGAAAGAAGAAGAAAACATTACAGAATATCTTCTAAGACTAGATGAAATTGTCAACATAATCAGAGGACTAGGAGAAGAATTAGATGACAAACAAGCAGTCCAAAAGGTACTAAGATCACTCCCAATGAGATATTATTCCAAATTATCTACCTTGGAATATTGAGAGAACCTTGACAAACTCACATTGGATGAACTACATGGGATTATCACAAGCATTTAAATGAGAATAGAACAAGAAAAACCTTCAAAAGGTGAAACAACCTTCAAAGTCTCAAAAGGAACTAAAAACCATGAACATGTATCAAATGAAAGAAACTAAGACAAATCCGATGAGGAAGAAGAAAAATTCATTAAGAAACTTAAGAAAGGATATGGAAAATACAAAAGGAGGTTACCTTTCAAATGCTTCAACTGTGGAAAAATTTGACACTTTTCTTCCAAATTTCCTTATCCCAAGGAAAAAGGTAGTGACAATGAAGAATATTACAATTAGAAATAACATTAAAAGAGTAAATCCCCATACAAAAATAAATTCTATATGAAAAAAATAAAAAATAAAAAATATATAATTTTATTCTAATGAAGACATTAGCTCATCTGACATGAGTGAAGACGACGAAAAATAGGTTCTATTTATGGTAATCCAAACTCAAATTGGCACTACTAAAGATAATAATTATGAAAATGAAGAAATTCCATAAGTTGAAGGAGAAGTTGATCTTGAAAGAGAACTCATTCATGCCCTCGAAGAACTAAGAAGATATAGAAGAAAGAAAAGATCATTAAAAGAACAATGGTTAGATTTTAAGGAATAACAAAAATCAAGAGAAGAAGAAGTTTAAAAAAACATCAAGAAAATATAACAAATCATTATTTATTTTAAAAATGAACTACAATAAGTTAAAACAATTGAAGAAATCTTAAATAAATGACTTAATGACAAGGATCAAAACTGTGAAAAATTAGAGGCTGAAATAGTTCTTCTAAGAAGGAAACTTGAAAAAGGAAGTAACCTTTCAAAGTTTGAAAGTAGTTCAAAAATATTGGATGACATCCTTAACGGTCCAAGACCATCAAGTAATAAGGCTGGAGTGGGTTATGATCACAAGGAAACTAATAGAGTCTTAAAATTTGAAATACAGAAAAGTGATACAAATCCAAAGACTTGTGCAGTTTCCCTTCAGAGCTCCTTCAAAAGAGAAAAGAAATTGCTAAAGACTCACTCTACTAAACAAATATCTTCACTCTCCCCAAAAAGAAATGACTATAGAAGAAATACTACTCCAAGAAGAACTCCTCCGAAAAGGTATCAACAACTCTTTCTTGGCTACTGTTTTTTTTCTCATAATGTTGGGCATAAAGCATTAGAGTCTAAAGATTATAAAAAGACCTATCATAAAAGTGTTCAAGAATATGTCCATAGGAACACCAAGTCTAGTAGCAATCAAAGGAGTATAAACTATAATTCATTTTCTCCACTACTAGATTACAACATCGAATGTTACAAATGTAACAATTATGGTCATAAAGCTAGTAATTGAAAATTATTAGAATCTACCATGAAGAAAAATACTTCAATTTTTATAAAAGAAAAACATAATTAGATATGGAAATAAAAACAAAAGGAAACATAATGTAAGGTATAATTGTATGAAAAAGATAAAAGAATTCAATGGTATTTCAATAGTGGGTGTTCAAAACATATGACAGGAGATCAAAATAAATTCCTCAACCTAAAAAAGGAGAAGAAAGGAAATGTTACATTTGGAGATGATATCTTTTCCAAAATACTTGGTAAGGGGACAATCAGTCCGGTAAATGATAGAACTAAAGAAAAATATGTGCTATTAGTTGAAAATTTAAAACATAATCTCCTTAGTGTGAGTCAAACATGTGATCAAGGACACATTCTCATTTTTTACTCTAACAAATGTGGGATTAAAAAAGAAGACTATGGAAAATTAGTAGCTACACTAACAAGGACACCAAGTGATGTTTATATATTAAATAGAGAAAATGAAGAAAAATGTTGCATGTGTCAAATAGATGAAAATTGACTATGGCATAGAAGAATGGGACAAATAAATTTTGATAATATGGTAAAAGTTAGTAACAAGGAAGTTGTGATAGGTATGTCGAAAATTATAAAACCTTAAAACCTTGTTTGTAAGCATTGCCAACATAGGAAGAAGACAAAAGTAACATTCTAGATGAAAGAGTATTCTACCTCAAAACCATTATAACTTGTTCATACTAACCTATGTGGGACAACACGAACAAATAGTATACAAGGAGAATATTATTTTATTTTATTCATTGATGACTATACTACAATTATTTGGGTGTTTTTTCTTAAAGAAAAATCATAAGCTTTTGAAAAATTTAAAGCTTTCAAAGCACCGGATGAAAATGAGACTAATATCAAAATCAAGTTTCTCAAGTAATACAATGGATGGGAATTTATTTCCAATAAATTCAATGAGTTTTGTGGAACTCATGGAATCAAAAGATATTTTTTTTCTCCATGGACTCCTCAACAAAATGGAGTTGTTGAAAGGAAAATTAGAACTGTTCAAGAGGCAACCATAACAATGCTAAATTAATTGAAGCTATTGGATATATATTGGAGAGAATCAATGCATACAATTGTATACATACTTAACAGAGGACAAATTAGAGTTAACTTTGTGAAAACACCATATGAGTTATGGTATGGCAGGACAAGATTAGTTAATAACTTCAAAGTTTTTGGAAGAAAATGATACATAAATAAATATGATGAAAACCTAGGAAAATTTGATTCCAAAACCAATGAAGGCATATTTCTTGGTTACTCATCCACAAAAAATTCCTACAGATGTTATAATCTAAGGCTACACAATATTGTGGAAAGTTCAAATGTAAAAGTGGATGATCTAAAAACAAAAGGGATCAAATCTCAAGTTAATCCACAAATTAATGATAGAATAAGATATGTTGATATGAAGAAAGTATAGATATACAAGAGGAAGACTCACAATGTGAAGAGTAAAAGAAGAAGAAGAAGAATCACAGGAAAATGTAGAAGAAGAGTCCCCAAGACAAGATACAAAAGCACCATCAAGGAGAGTACAAAGAGATCATCCAGAAAGTCTAAGCCTTGGTAATAAAACTGATGGAGTTGAAACAAGAATAAAACTAATGTACAAATCATAACAAGCCTTAATATCCTTAATAGAACCCAAAACATTTGTAGAGGCTAGTAAAGATGAAGATTGGATCAAACCCATGAATGAAGAGCTAGATCAAATAGAGAAACACTAGACATGGGAACTTGTCCCAAGACCAAAAAATAAAAAAGTAGTATGGACCAGGTGGATTTTTAAAAATAAATATAATGAAGATGCTCAAGTTATAAAAAACAAAAAAACATTGGTGTGCAAAGGGTGTGCACAAGTATAAGGGATTGACTTTGAAGAAACCTTTGCTCAAGTTGCAAGAATGGGAGCAAACATATTATTTCTAGAATAATCATGCTTTAAGAATTTTAATGTTTATCATATGGATGTAAAATATTAATTTATGAATGGAGACCTAAAAGAAGAAGTCTACATAGAGAATCCAAAAGGATTTGAAAAAACAAAAAAAGATGAATAAGTGTATAGATTGAAGAAGTCACTCTACATCCTTAAACAAGCACCCAGAGCATAGTATGAAAGACTAGATAAGTACATGCTGCAACAAGGATTAAAAAAAAACATGTAACAATGATATCTATCTTAGAATTGAAAAATATAGTTTGTTATTAACAATGTTCTATGTAGATGCCATGATATTTAGCTGCAACAATGATGAATCAAGTCATAATTTTTCTCAAGAAATGTCAAAAGAGTTTAAAATTTCTATGATTGGAGAGCTCACTTTCTTCCTTGGACTTCAAATCGCTCGGTCACCAAAATGAATGTTTATTACTCATTCCAAATACCTGAAAGAGATAATTAAAAAGTTTGGAATAAATGAGAGTGCACATGTTAGCACTCCAATGACGACGAGCTGCAAACTCAGCAAGGAATATGAGTCACCTTCTATATATTCAACTCTCTACATATATATGGTTGGGAGACTGCTATATTTCACTGCATCCATACCTAAGATCATGCAGGAAGTAGGAATGGTAGAAATATTTCAATCATCTTCGAGGGAATCACATGTGATGGTTGTTAAGAGAATATTTAGATATCTTAAGGGCACATCATACTTTGGATTATGGTATCCAAGGAATAAAGGATTTGAACTAATTTCCTACATATAATATGATTGGGATGGTAGTGTGGATGACAAAAAGAGCACTAGTGGAAATGCAATTTTCTTAGGGGAATGTCTAGTCTCATGGTCAAGTAGAAAACAATCATCAATTTGACTATCTATGAAAGAGGCCAAATATATTGCAATTGTTGAATGTTGCAATCAAATATTATGGGTGATGCAAACAATGGATGATATTAAAATTGAATTTAATTGAACGATACCTATCTATTGTGACAATATAAGTTCCATATGTTCGATCATCTTTTCATTGATTCCAAAGGACTGATGTCAAAGGAACAATGTATTGTCATAGTATATTGATGAAGTACATATTTTCTTTGATGTCAAGTGGATTCATTGATATATGATTAATAGATGAAGATGGATCGATGTGGTTTCATTGATATATGATGCATAGATGAAGATGGATCAATGTGGTTTCATTTATATATGATGCATAGATGAAGATGGATTGATGTATTGATAGTTCATGGGTTATTCCAAGTTGTATTGATGTAAATATGACTCATTATTGTCTTTTCATGGTTTATAGGGAGTACAACTGGATGAACTCCAAACAGGTCCCCTTATGGTGAAATCCCTCATGGGAAGACACTTTACGGTTGCGTTATCCTAGAAGTATGGTTAGAGAACCCATGATTAATTGTGAAATAATGAGATGAATATCAGTGAATTTGTTAGTGAAACTATCATAGATGGATAGTGCTTGTCATGCCATTTCCGGTGGTATGTGGAACTTCACATAACTCCTCACGGTTTGAGAGTTATGGCCTTACAAAATTGAAGGACCCTCATATGTTGGCTTGAAGCCCCAAAAGGTCAAAGAAGTCAAAGTGATTACAAAGAAGAAATTATTTAAATAATAAAGTGAAGTGATAAATTCAAAAAGGATTATTTAAATGATAAAGTAAATGGAGAACTTTCTAATTATGGAAATTAGTTATAAGGGGGTTAACCCTAAAATCAGGAAAGTGGGTTAAGTGGTCAAGTAGCTATTGGATATATGGACAAGTGGCCAATTGGACAAAGTTGGACATAGGTTACTATGTGGACAAATTGGCCAAGAATATGCTTCTAAGGAAGCTACTTGGAGATTATAAATAAGAGGCAAGGGGCTCTTGTAGAAATATCTCTTGAGCATATATTGAAGATCTATTTCGAGAGCGATATTAACTGGAGGATCTCATGGACGCATCAAAGTTTTTGTAAATCTGAGATATTGATGGCGAAAGTTTCAGAAGTCCACAAACCCAGGTTTATGAAGGAGTACATGAGCAACAGTGGCCCAGAGTGGATACATACGCAAGCTGCAATGGGCCAGAGCGTGTACACACGCGGGCTGAAGGAAGGAAAAGCGTGTATATTTGGATAAAGTTATAGAGACTTTAGTATGATCTGGTTACAAGCTCTTGTTATAACCCAAAATGCACCACACAGGTTTACCTGGCATCAGGCCAACTCATGCCTCTTCCTAGCCAAATCCATGTTGAACAAATCCTCAAAAAACCACTTAAATCAAGGGACCCGTGACCTAACCTTTCACTGGGCGCGGGTGACCGCTTGCTGACCTTTTACTGCACGCGGGTATCCACGGGCTAACCCACTACAGCCCGCGGGTACCTAACAAATAAAGAAATCGGGAAAGTTTCCGCCGGGACATGAGGCTTTTTGTCAGTTAACTGGAACTTTTCTCCATGCATGGCCGAGAGTTCACCTAAAACCCTAGCTCCTTCTAGCCTATAAAAGGAGGGGTAGGGGTACTATTCAAAGGGGAAAAATGATAGCAAAGAAACTCTGCCAAATTGCCAAGTCAGTTTTGTCCCAACCCTTTAGCCTTGCCTCAAGCTTTAGGAGAAATTCAAGCAACAATAGTTGGAGGAAAAAAGAAGAGGAGGAGCCCAGGATCAGGATCGAGGAACGGTGGCCGATCTCAGAAATCATTGTAAGTTGATTCATATTGAGATTAATGAAAAAGATACTTTTCCCGTCCTGAATACATGAGTCTTATCTATGTCATCTGATTTGTGTTTAATCTCTAACCCCCTAGTAGATCAATAGCATGCATGTGTAGCTTTGTCTTGATTGCAGGAAAGCTTTGTGGAAGGAGCAGCAGCAGCAAGGAGATAAAGGCTCAGCGGAGGATCTAATTCAACCATCGATAAAAAGTTTAGTTGATTCTTCCCATGTTTGCATGAGAAAAGGGGTTGAGATTTCAGGTAGAAGGTTAAAAGTTAAGTCTTGAGGGTCATGATCTGCGTACAAGTTTAGAACCCTATCTTGTTAGTCCGTAGGGTAGAATACCCCACAACAGAATTGGCAACTCCACTGGGGATATTCTTACTCTTAGGGTTTCCGGATTTGGTTAAAGATCTTTTTGGTAGTTCAAAGAATTAAGTTTCTGTTTCTTTGTTGTTTTTTGTTTTTTGTTAGTCAATGCTAGTAGGGAACCTGGTTATCAATACCAGTTTTCCTTGACTGACGCTTGACATTCATTCTCGGGACACACAGAGGTACCCGCAGCCTGCAAGAGGCCTGCACGTGGGTAACCCGCGCCCTAACTGTCTATAGCACACGGGTATCCGCGGGCTATAGTAGTTTCAGTAGCGTGTAGTTTTCAGGAAGCTAGAGAGGCAGTCTCCTCTTCCCTGTCATAAGTTTATCTTCTCAGGGGGATTTCTGGATCTTGTCTGGGTCTTGATTGGTTTATTGTCTTGTGTTTCAGTCTTTCTTGTTGTGTGTTTCTTCACATTGGTTTTTCTTTTTTTTGCAAAATTGCTTTTTCTGTTAAAGTGATAGCATCTCAGCCTGTCAGAGACTCTGGTTGTCA
>ML778489.1:606797-667009 GCA_009831015.1 Picea engelmannii
AAGTTTCCACCGGGACACGAGGCTTTTTGTCAGTTAACTGGAACTCTTCGCCATGCATGGCCGAGAGTTCGCCTAAAACCCTAGCTCCTTCTAGCCTATAAAAGGAGGGGTAGGGGTACTATTCAAAGGGGAAAAATGATAGCAAATAAACTCTGCCAAATTGCCAAGTCAGTTTTGTCCCAACCCTTTAGCCTTGCCTCAAGCTTTAGGAGAAATTCAAGCAACAACAGTTGGAGGAAAAAAGAAGAGGAGGAGCCCAGGATCAGGATCGAGGAACGGTGGCCGATCTCAAAAATCATTGTAAGTTGATTCATATTGAGATTAATGAAAAATATACTTTTCCCGTCCCGAATACATGAGTCTTATCTATGTCATCTGATTTGTGTTTAATCTCTAACCCCCTAGTATATCAATAGCATGCATGTGTAGCTTTGTCTTGATTGCAGGAAAGCTTTGTGGAAGGAGCAGCAGCAGCAAGGAGATAAAGGCTCAACGGAGGATCTACTTCAACCGTCGATAAAAAGGTTAGTTGATTCTTCCCATGTTTGCATGAGAAAAGGGGTTGAGATTTCGGGTAGAAGGTTAAAAGTTAAGTCTTGAGGGTCATGATCTACGTACAAGTTTAGAACCCTAGCTTGTTAGTTCGTAGGGTAGAATACCCCACAACAACTCTTGAAGTATGAAGTAAGTTCCATATCTACATTCCATGGGCTCAGGCCTGCAATAAAAGTTCTGGTATGGTTATATGATTTTTTTGATGGACACTCTTGCTTGTTGTATGGTGATTGCTTAAGGAATTCTTGGTATGGTTGTCATGATATGGTTATGTTGGTTGATTGATAGAGTGAGAAACACTCTTATGTTTAAGTACTGATATGGTTTCCATAGTATATTGGTTCCTTATACATGATTGAGTATCATTTATATTGTATAGTTGAGGAGCATGAGTAAATTTTTGGAGAGTATAGATGTGTTGAGATTGATTATGGTACATATTGGACAGTGAAATATAGAAGTGTATGTGACTGAAGGCTACAAAGGATCTGAGTCTTTCAAAGAGAGAAAACCCTAGTTGATCAGAAGGAACATGTAGGTTGTAGTACTGATAGACCGCGAGTTGTACTACTAGTAGGGCGCATACATACGCATGTTGCACTACTAACAAGTCTCGTACCTATTGGAAGATTGGTATCTATTGAGGATTGGATCCTCTTCTCAGCTGGTGATGATTTGTGTAAGATGAGTCTTGAATTGTAGAGATGGTTCTCTTCTAGAGTTATCTTATATTCAGTTGTTGTAGATAACCCAAGGATTGTAGTCCGTAATAAAATAAAATTGTACATACATCTTGTGTTCTTTGTGTTCCTTGTGGTGATGACTTATTGATGATATATGTTGATGGTATATGTTTTTGATATATGTTCACATTTAATTGGTTATTAATGACAGTAACAAGTGATGAGTAAATGGTGATTGCTAACTAAGGAGTTTTGTGAAGGGATTGTTGAAAAGATCCCTACATTGATTAACCCCCCCCTCTCAGTGTGGTCGATGTGTCCAAAAATTGGTATCAGAGCAGGCCTTCACTATAAGCCTTAACAAGCTTGGAGGAGATCCATGGACACTCAAATGGATTATGAAGTTCCAATCCTTGAAGAGAAAAATTATTCAACATGGAGAATAGAAATGAAAGTTCATTTGAAGTAAAAAGGAGCAGGTGTTTGGAAAGAAGCTATTAGTGGGTTAGTTCCTTTGAACACCAAGTCAAAGTTTGCATCTCAAAGGGAAGAAAATAAGAATGATTCATTGGCTCTCAATACCATTCTCAATGGACTCAAGTTCTGTCAAAGAGAGCATAGGACAATGCACTTCCACCAAGGATCTATGGCTAAAGCTAGAGGAGAAATACCAAAGCAAGAAGGAAGACACTGAAGACAACTCCATCAAGAACAATGAAGGTAAAGAATCTCCAAAATACTCTAATTGCAATAATTCTAAATGTGATGATGTTGAATGTTTCTCTACATGTGAAGAACAAGATCTAGAAATAGTTTGTATATAATCAAATGATAGTTATCCCATGGAAGAAGTATAAGAATAACTTTCAAAGATTAAAAATAAAGTTGATTGGGGTCTGTATGAATACAACTATGACCATAGTTATATAGACTATAGATATTTTTTGGAGAACACTAAAAGGTTTCTTGAAAAGAATTAAAAGTATATCTTGCAACTAAAGGAAATGTTCAAAGAACAAGAAGAAAGTAAAAAGAGTCAATTAGAAGAAAAAGAAGAAGAGCTCAAAAGAATAAATAATGAAATAGAATAGAATAAGAACATAGATGATGATATTAGAGAAATTCTTGAAGTTAATTCCCATATCAAGACCCAAATTGAAGAAGCCAAAAGGGTAGAGGAATTACTAAAGAATCAAGTAAATGAAACAGAAGAGTCATGTCATAAGTTGGAAGTTGAAGTTGTTGATATTAGAAAGAAATTAGAGAAGTCAAACAAATTCTTGAATAGCTCAACAATCTTGAATGAGATCTTGGATAGTCAAAGATCACCAAATGATAAATCAGGTCTTGGATATAACAAAGAATCTACACATGTTGAAGCAATCACCTCAAAGAAGCATGAGGTAAGTCCCTCACTCTCAAAGGATGGAAATAATGTTGCAAGTCAACCATATACATAAGGAAAGGAAAGTTTCAAAAGAAGAAAGGAAGGAAGACATCAAGAATCCATCTTTACACCTCAAAGAAGGGAGACACCTTCAATATGGACATGAAAGCAAAGGTATGAAAATGTTTTTCATGGTCACTGTTACTCATGTAATGAATATGGTCACAAAGATTTGGAACACAGATATTATGTAAGGAGAGATAATGAAAGACTTCCTAAGGTGTTGGAGATGTAATAAAGTAGGACACGTTGTTGTTCATTGTCACACCATGAGATGCTATAGCTATAGTGGATTTGGCCACAAATCCCAGGATTGTTGGAACACAAGAAGACAATCCATGATGAAAACTTCATATAGCATGACTAGAAGAAAACATGAGGAAGGAAGACATTTTTGAAAAGATGGAAGCTCAGAGTTCAAGTTCTAATAAGCTAGGACACCTTCAGAAGTGGGTGAAGAAGATTGTTCAATCAGAACAGAGTGGCAGCCTTAAGGGAAGCTCAAGGTTGACATCTTCAAAAGAATACGTGGGTTACGATGGTAACAGTCGCGTAGATATGCAAGCTGACCTATAAATAGGTCATGTACATACACGATATGTCTATGTAGAAGGACGTGTATCTATGGTAAAAGTATTGGTAAAAAGGCTATGCATATGAGTTGAAGCATGGTATGATGACATAACTTTGTGTGGTAGGGTTTGACATGGTTTGTTATAGGGTCTGACATGGTTTGTTGAAAGTTTTCATGATTACATGTTGGCATTCATAATTGATATATGTATGGTGACGGCATATGGTTGAGTGTTGAAACACTATTATGGATGATTAGTACTAAACCTAGAGTATGGATTGAGACACTTTTATATTGAGGAACAATGCTAGTTCTGATGGTGAATTTATGGCACTTTGGTTATGATATATATCATGATGATTCTAGCTAGAGATATCATTAATCTATTGAGGCACACTTCTAATACATATAGTTTTGGATGCTTAGTGTTTTCTGATGTGAATGATGGTTGAGGCATATCGTTTAGGGTACATGGATGGTACATATTTGAGTTCCATTGATATATCTTATGATGTATTATGAGATGCATAATTGTTGGATATCTTGGTGCATGCATTTGGCATAGGGATGGGATACATAGTGGGACATGTAGTTAATGAGTTGATGAGGTGGTCATGTTGTACATAATTGATGAGGCATAGCTTGATCTATAGTTGATGCATAATTGGTACACTTTTGGTACATTGTTAGAGGCACCTTCTAGTAGTATGATTGGCACATGTTTATGGTGGATATGGCATACATGTATGAGGACACATCTTGATTATATTTCATCTTGTTGTGGTATTGGTGCATGGTTTATGCACTTTCTTAGTACATGTGGTGTTGCATGTTTAGTGCAATGTTGATGCACTCATAGATGGTATATGTTTGTGGGTAATAGTACTTGTCTAAAGTACACCATTGGTATTACTTGTTTAGCATATACTTTGGTACATAATGTATGGGATGACATAGTTGAGACACTTGATTGATTGAGATACGTGGTTGTGACACTTGGTTCATGGTAGAATCATATCATGAGTGATATGAAACTTGGTTGAGACACATGGTTGGCATGTTGGTAGAGGCATGTGGTTGATACACTACATTGACAATATCTTATGGCATATTGTATGGTATTGATGTACATGGTTGATGTACATAGTTGTTGTGCATGGCGGGCACACAATATGGCACATGATGTACTTGGTTGATGTTTTGTTCATGATTCTCTATTTTTGACATATATTTTTCTTCATGATGTATGGTATGGAACGAGTTTGATGCATGGAAAGGTCCAAGGATCATCATAGAAAGAGCGGTTGATCTATGTTTTGGTTGAGCAGTAGCATTTGTAGCAGAAGCATATTGTAGTGGTAGCATATTGTTCATATTGCATAGAACATAGAGGGAGACATAAACATAGGGGGAGACATTCTTCTTACCATGATTCTAGGAGGATATATTTATCAGATGCAAAGATAAATACTTGGAAAAAGAGTCTTATACTTGGAGAAAGAGCACATAGGCATAGTTCTAAGGGTAGCATGAACAATATATCTTCAACATTACATCAGAGTGATATACCTTGTTCAAAATGGGAGAGATTATTCATAGGAAGATCAAGGCATTCAGGAAGGGGGAGTGACCCCAAGGAGAGTTCAGGCAGGGGGAGCAACCCCAAGGAGAGAACTACCCTTTTCCATTGATGTCAAAGGGGGAGAGATAGTCACATTGATGTGATTGAGATGAATATTGATGAAGAGAAATGTCATATCTACATGTTGCCATCAATGATTGGTGTTGACATCAATGTTTTTATTTCCATCAATGCCAAAGGGGGAGATTGTTAGATCATGTTGTCATTGATGTCAAAGGAACAATGTATTTTCATAGTATATTGATGAAGTATGTATTGTTTGTGATGTCAAGTGGATTTATTGATATATGATGTATAGATGAACATGGATCGATGTGGTTTCATTGATATATGATGCATAGATGAAGATGGATCAATGGGGTTTCATTGATATATGATTCATAGATGAAGATGGATTGATGTATTGATCATTCATGGGTTATTCCAAGTTGGATTGATGCAAATATGACTCATTATTGTCTTTTCATGGTTGATAGGGAGTACAAATGGATGAACTCCAAAGTGGTCCCCTTATGGTGAAATCCCTCATGGGAAGATGCTTTACGGTTCAGTTATCCTAGAAGTATGGTTATAGAAACCATGCTTAATTGTGGAATAATGAGATAAATATCAATGAATTTGTCAGTGAAACTATCCTATATGGATAGAGTTTTTCATTCCATTTCCAGTGGTATGTGGAACGTCACATAACTCCTCACGGTTTAAGAGTTATGGCCTTACGAAGTTGAAGGACCCTCATATGTTGGCTTGAAGCCCCAAAAGGTCAACGAAGTCAAAGTTCTTACAAAGAAGAAATTATTTAAATAATAAAGTGAAGTGATAAAGTCAAAGAGGATTATTTAAATAATAAAGTAAATGGAGAACTTTCTAGTTATGGAAAGTAGTTATAAGGGCATTAACCCTAAAATGAGGAAAGTGGGTTAAGTGTTCAAGTGGATATTGGATATATGGACAACTGGCCAATTGGACAAAGTTGGACATAGGTGACTATGTGGACAAAGTGGCAAAGAATATGCTTCTAAGGAAGCTACTTGGAGAGTATAAATAAGGGGCAAGGGTCTCTTATAGAAATATCTCTTGAGCATATATTGAAGATCTATTCTGAGAGAGAGATTGACTGGAGGATCTCATGGACACATCAAAGTTTCTGTAAGTCTGAGATATTGATGATGAAATTTTTGGAAGTTCAAAAACCCTAGTTTCTGAAGGAGTACATGAGCAGTAGTGGCCCATAGTGCGTACATATGTGGGCTACAGTGGGACAGAGTGCATACACATGTGGGATGAAGGAAGGAAGAGCATGTATAGCTGGATAAATTCATGGAGACTTGAGTATCAGTTGGTGCCAGGCTCTTGAAGTATGAAGCAAGTTCCATATCTACATTCTATGGGATCAGATCTGCCATAAAAGTTATGGTATGGTTATATGATTGTTTTGATGGATACTCTTTCCTGTTGTATGGTGAATTCTTAAGGAATTATTGGTATGGATGTTGTGATATGGTTATGTTGGTTGATTGATAGAGTGAGAAACACTCTTATGTTTCAGTATTGATATGGTTTCCATATTATACTGGTTTCTTATACATGATTGAGTAGAATTCATATTGTATGGTTGAGGAGCATGAGTAAGTTGTTGGAGGGAATATATGTGTTGATATATTTTATGGTATAGATTGGATATGTTATCACTCTAGGAAACTCTCCTAGGCTGTAAGTCAGAGATGCCCGGTAACTTACTCTTTTTGGGAACTATTTTCTTAATAATGGATGTGTTTTTTGGATCAAGATGAATATCTAGGGACTGGACTGTGTCTTTAAGACTATCTATAAATATCAAATATCACAAGGCCTTCTAGGAATGCAATCAGACAAGGGTTGATTAAATGGAAGAGAAAATAGTTATTGAACCAGATTATACTCATATAAAACAAGCACAATGGGTTTAAGAACTAAGGAAATAACTTATGATTCTTAACTCAATCAATCAGTTAGTGAGATGACAGTCACATGTAGATTGAATAAGCACCAATAAAGAAATCATTCACTCATAAGATATCAGAGAACAGAAAAGAAAAAGTCTGACAACACAACTGAAGGAAGCTTGCAATGTTTCATATATTAAGAATAAGTCTCTTTTATAGTAGCAACATATAGAACCCAATATCGAACCCTTGGTTCATATTCTATCCTAAGCTTTATAGCCTTATAAAGTAGTTCCGATATCCTAAAAATGAGGATCAAATATACTAAAGATAGTAACTCAAAATTCAGTTGCAAAAGATGTGGGATGATCCCCAAAAAGGAGGTCAGTCCCAGATTTCCTGGTCTTTCTCTCTTGTTGACTGTTGGTGAAGTGCAGGATAGCCTCCCAAGGCTAAATGATGACTCTCCAGATAAGATAAATTCGAATCTGCTGAGGTGGCAAAGTGTCCTAATTTTCTGTCTTGGTTAAAGATATCAAAAATCTTTGAAACACCTGCTCTTTCCACAATCTGTCAAAACTAACTGTTGGATTTTCTTTGATAATTTATCAGATGTTCATTCGAAAATATTGCAAACCTTTTCAACTCAAAAAAACTTGATCTGTGCAAAAACTTGATTTTTTCTGATCATGATAGGCTTTCGGTGGTTAAATTGGAAAGCTTCTGGGTGGTTATCTACCGAAATCACCACTTTCGGTGGTTAATGAACAGTCGTCCTATTCACCTAAACCACCGAAAGTTAATCTTTGAATAAATTTCAAAATTGCAAAAATGTTCTTAGATGAAGCAACCCTTGTTCGTCCAGTCCTACGAACTTCTACTGGCTGTGTAGGGGGCTCTGGTGTATCCATTATGGTCATGGATAAATTAGCCAAATTTTCTAATCCAGTCTGCTCCTCTTCTGGTGATTGCAATTTCTTTAACTTTAGTCTTAGAATCCTGAGCTGCCTATAAAGTTTCATATTTTCTCTGATCAAAACTTTGTTTCTGTCTTTAATTTTTTCATGTTTCTCTTTAAGAGTTTGATTCATTTTAAACAGTTCTGCATTTCTGTCAGTGAGGTCTGCATTGGCCTTTTTTATCACCCTTTCTAGAACTTCCATTTCATAAATATGTTGCAGGAGCTTGTTGATCTTCCGTGCTCTAGCTATTTTGGGCTTACTTGAGGAGGCTTCTGCTTTTGGTTACTTGTGGGCCTCTGTAGGCTTTGGTGAAGGTATCTTTGAATGAAAATTTGCACCCTGATCAGTCTGCATGTTATCCTGTGTCTCTGTCACCTCCGGGTCTGATTCTGAATCACTGTAAGGTAGATTTAGAAGGTTTTTAGACTGTTTACGTTCAAACTATAATTTCCTCTTGATTCCTTCCTTCTTGATAGGGGATGATTTTATGGGATCTTTTGGTATTGAGATTCCCTTCCTTTTTCGGTGACTGCTCTTGGGAGTAGGAGTTTTTCTGCTCCTGGCTTTCTTAGTTTCTTCCTTTGGTGGTCTTTCTTCTTGAAATTCATTCCAAAACAAAAAGAAACCCCACTCAATTTTTTTTCTCTGCAGAGCTTCTCTCACCAGAAGAGTAATTAGCCCTTGATGTGATAATATATTGCTAACCTTAGCAGGCTGGGCTTTCACTTGTCTTTCCATCTTCATCAGGGTTTTGTGAAAGAAGTAAGGGAGGTTTATAGGCTCTCTGCCTGCGAAATGATTCAGAAGTTTAAAATGATAAAACATTACCCTGTTGTAGCGCCCATCACATGTAATGTACACCAAAATTTCCTTCAACAGGGACTGCCTCTTTGGTTCCAAATAAGACATGGGAATATCCTTCTTCCAGGTCAAATCTTTATGCACTGGTAACAAATATGACCTGAATTCGATATTTGATGGTGAGGTAGTCTTGAACCAACAATCTCCCGACCTGGGTAAACCTGTGTATTCAGCAATGGCTGCTTCATCAATGATGATTTCCTCCTTGCGAACTTTAGCTGTCCTTCCATCATAGGAACTAGAAAACGATTCGGCCACCTGTTGATGAAATTGGGTTAATTTCTCACAGTATGCAAAAACTCCAGTCTGCTTGAACCATTCGGCCACCTCTAGGTGAGCTTCTAAAAACCAAACTCCATCTACCTCAGATCTCAAAGTAGGCCTTACTTTCGACATGGGTCAATGTTTAGTGTGCCTGTGATCATGGAAAGTTGGATGTTTGGGAGACAATGACTCTAGAAATTAGGCCGACAGTGAATATCATTCATAAAAAACCGGTAGAAAAGGGTGACGCAAACCGAGTTCGGAAAACTAACATAGTTTCAGACGACCGTTTGACTGAGAATATGCCGAAGCTTTAGATTTTCAGTGGCATTTGTATTTCTGAAACTTGAAAGAGAATAGATTCTGAACTTACCTAATAACCCGACCAGGCTTACTTGACTCGGGAGTGCTTTCTAGACTTAATGACACTTTGACAATCCTCAGAGAAAGCGGGATCATGATTCTTGAAAATACGATTTACTGATGAAATCACGAGCTCATGGTTATCTTCAACAATCTCCGGGATTGATAATGACTCATTGAGGTTTCAAATGAAGGAATGACCAGATCATGATGACTAGTGTACTTGTAACTAAAATGGAGGGTAGCTCCGTGCAATCATACATGCAATTCACCGCCGTGTATAGATTTGAAATGACCAATGCAGTGGATGAGACACAGGGGCTTCAAACCTTTCGGATAGACATCATGAACGTGCATCACCTCCCCCATGGCGAGCTTTTGGCGGTTGTGTTTCTAATCATTGAGCCAACTTGACAGCTGGCTCGTGCGAAAGCACGGGCTTTCCCTTTTTCCCGTTGAAACACTTTCGGTGGTTACTTGCCTTGTTGCTTCGATCACTTAACTGCCGAGAAAAAAGACTTTTAGTGGTTAATGAGCGCATTGGAGGCTCGCCTAAACCACCAAAACCTGATATTTTGACTTTTTCTTGACCAAACCAAAATCAAAGTTTCTTTTGAGCTTGTTTTCAAAATAAAGACTCTCTAACCTACTTACAAAAATTTAGAAATAAAATTTAGATCACAACCTACCACCTCAGAAAGAAAAAATCCACCAATTTATTTGAGGAGATAACATACGCTCCTATTGGGGATGAACACCTCCCTGTGAGGTTTCAAGAACCATAGAATCAATGCCTTTCCTGAAAAAGAACCTAAAAACTAAACTATCTGCTAGTGTTTCCATTGGGCATGGAGTTATTCAAAAATAAAAACTAAGACTAACATTACAATGTCTAGGCTTCATAGCCTTAGACGAAATAGAGTTTTAAAAATCACCCGTTTACTGGGCCACCGAACATTTCTTCGCCTTCCAGATTCTGCAGTATGAAAGTGTTGTTATTTTGCACCTGAGTAATCATAAAAGGTCCTGTCCACAAGGAATCGAACTTGTTATGCTTGCCTTTTTCCTTCCTGAGAGTATCCCATTTTAGAACCCAGTCACCGATCTGAAAACTGTCCACCTTCGCCTTTCTGTCAAAAGTCTTTTTGATCTTCTTCTGATGAGCTTCTAATCTGTCCACTAACTGTTCGCGAGCTTGTTGCAGTTCCACCAAATCAAGCATCCTTCTTACCATGTCATTTGGCTCAGTCTTCTCTTCCTGAAAGAACTTAGCTACAGGCAAAACTAACTGAACAGGAAAAATAACATCAGTCCCATAAACCAATTTGAATGGGGAAGTTCCTATGGATTTTTTAATAGTTACTCTGTCTGCCCACAGAGAAAATTTCAGTTTGGAATCCCAATTCTTTTTATTTTCTTCTAATAGTTTTCTTATGATTTTGATCAAGCTCTTATTTGATGATTCAACCAAGCCATTACCTTGAGGGTAATAGGGAGTCGAGTGTACCAGCTGGATGCCCATTGATTCACACATGTCTACCAATGCTTCTGCTTTAAACGCTGCCACATTATCTGTTACCAGCCTCTTGGGACAACCAAATCTGCTCAAAATATTTTCATAGAGAAACTTCAAGACTACCTGGTGTGTAGCATTCCAGGTGGGAATCACCTCTATCCACTTTGTGAAATAATCTGTGGCTACCAAAATCCACTTGTGCTGACCACTGGATGAAGGATTTATCTCACCTATAAAATCTAAACCCCACTGCTGAAAAGGGCCATTCACCACTATAGGTCTCAGGGGTAAATATTTTAGTTGTTGCTTACCGGTAAATCTTTGGCATTTGTCGCAAGATTTGATGAATGCGCACACATTTGAGAAGAGGAAAGACCAATAATATCCAACCCTCAGGATCTTATGGGCAGTAGTATTCCAATAATGATGACCGCCACAAATGGCTGAATGAAACTGATGTGTCACTTCGATAGACTCTTCTTTATTTAAACACCTGAGAAGCAAACCAGCAGGGTCTTTCCAATATAACAGATTATTATAAATGCAGAATTTGATAGCTCTGAGCTTAAGAGATCGAGCTTGAGTCAAACTGAGTTCGGGAGGAACTTCAAGCTTTTGCAAAAAATGTATGATGCCAGAATACCATTCACAGGAAGACAAGTGCTCTGCCACTTGCTGACTATCATGTGGCCCTTCCGCTGCCCACTCTGTCTGTAAATTTTCTGAACTTTCTCCTATGAAATTAATATCCAACAGCTTATGATTTTCCTCCGTTAAAAGCTTGGCAAGGCCCTGGCCTTTTACCAGTTTGGTGGGCTTTACTTCAATATTGAACTCAATCATCTTTGCAATCCATCTAGCTCTCTTTCTGTCAATATCCGCCTGAGTCAAAACATCTTTTACAGAAGATGAAGGAACATATGCAATGACCTTTGAGTGAAAAATATAAATTCTGAAAGATTTTAAAGCTTTTATGAGAGCATAAGATTGTTTCTCGATAGGGTCATACCTTAGTTCAGCATCCCTGAGTGTTTTTCTAAAGAAAGCCACGGGATGATCAAAGTTGTCATCGTCTTTCTGTAGCAGGACTGTTGCCACTGTGTCATAAGAAGCAAAGGAAAAGACATAGAACATCTTACTGTAATCTGGGCTGATCAGAATTGGAGATTCGATGATCGCTTGCCTGATGTCCTGGAAAGAGTTTCTCATGTTGTCTGTCCATTTTATCTCAGACCCTTTTTTCAGCATGCATGTTATGTGTTTGACTAATTCAACAAAATTTGGCACAAACCTTCTAACAAAATTTATCTTATTGAGCAGTGATTGAATGTCCTTTTTTGACCTCAGCAAGGACAACTTTTGAATTGCCTCCACTCGTGCTAGATCAATCATTACACCTTCTGCTGAGACGATGTGGCCTAAGAGCTTACCCTTCCTTAGAGAAAACTGGGATTTCTTGGGATTCAATGAGATCCCGACCTACCTGCATTTTAAGAACACTCTTTTCAGATGTTTCAGATGCTCCTCATGGCTACTAGAATATATTGTGATATCATCAAGGTATATGAGGACAAACTTGTCCTTTTCTCCCATGAAGGCTATGTCCATGTCCCTTTGAAATGTGGCCTCGACATTCATTAACCCAAAGGGAATCTTGGCGTACATAAAGGTACCCCAAGGAGTAGTAAATGTGGTCTTCTCCTGGTCATCAGGGTGGGAAAAAATCTGATTGTAACCGGAAAAGTCATCAAGCAAAGACATGACCTTAGCCGTTGAAATCCTCTGCAACAAGTGTTCCATCTTAGGGAGAGGATAGTTTTCTTTCTTAGAGCATTTGTTTAGGTTTCTGAAATCTACACACAATCTGACCTCGCCATTTTTCTTCCTTACTATCACTAGATTGGCAATCCATTTGGAGTATCTCAAGGGAATTATGATCTTGGCATTGAGGAGTTTTTTAATTTCTCTCTCAATCACCGACAGCAGAAGAGGACTGATAGGTCTGAGCTTTTGCTTGAAAGGAATATTGGTGTCTTTTTCAAGAGGTATCTTATGTTGAATAATATCAGGGTCATAAGTCTTTAGATTACTATATTTCCAAGCAAAAACATCAGAAAACTCCTTCAAAACACTGCAGTATTTGGATTTCTGATCAGCAGTCAACTTGGAAGACAAATTTATAAGTTTGGGTTGGCTTTTACCTCCTATGTTATGTTCGTGAACAGCTGGATCTTTCTCCTTTTTGTCTGGCTTGTAAGGAACATCATTCTGATCAAAAAGCCTTTCCAAGGGTACCAAACCTCGAGGTATATAATTGTTGGGTAGCTGAACAATATTATGCTGGCCCAATTTTTTCTTTAGCTCAGGTTTCTGGGATTCTTCTTCATTTAGATTCTGCTGGTCAATATGCAAATCAGAAAATTCGTCTACCACTTGGAGAAATCTATTAAGTTCATCATCATCCTCAAAAACTTTCCAATATTTGATATTTTTAGGTAAGGATGGTCGATATTTTACTTGAATCTCATAACTGAGCTTAGGGGGCATGGGCGGAATGAATGTGCTGCTGAAACAGCAAGAGAATCAGTGAGCTGATTCATATCCCTTGGTATATATGAAATTTCAAAAACAGAAAAAGAATCACGCACTTTCCATACCTCGTCCCTGTAAGCCTTCAATCTGACATGCTTAGCTTGAAAGGTGTTGTTTACCTGTTGTATAATGAGGTCTGCATCTCCCAATACCTTCAAACCTTTTATCCCCATCTCTTTGGCTGAATTTAATCCCAATAGCAGAGCCTCATACTCTTCTATGTTGTTAGTAGTTCTAAAGTCGAGCTTGAAAGACAAAGATATAGCCTCCTTTGAAGGAGAGATCAAAACTACCCTAGCACCTGCTGAATCCTTAGTGTTGGCCCCGTCAAAGTACATAGTCCAGACTGAAATTTCTTCACTTTTAGACTGTTTTTCAATAGGCTTCACTAGCTGCATAGGAGTCGATTGAGCATCATCAATCTAAAGGATGCATGAACCAAAATCTGTATCCATAGCATAGATAGGATGATTGACAGAATTCTTTCCATCACTGATGATGTAAGCAAGTTGGTTCTCCCTGTAAAGTCTTTTTCAGCTCCCCCCTGAACACCGGAATCATAGTATATGACAGATCCATCTGCAAGGTACCTCCTAACCTTTTTCCCCATGAACGAGACAAAAGAAGCCCAAACTTAGGTGGAATATCAGCAACCACCACGTCCATAACCATGCTTCTCATTGGTAGTTGAGCAAGGTTTATAACCATGTCTTTGATGAGGCCGAGACATCTGACTTTCCTAGAATCAAAGGAGAAAAGATCTTGATATGGTTTGGTGACCTCGATACCAAGCTCATCCATCACCGCCTTTGGCATAAGATTATGTGATGCCCCAGAATCAAGCAAACAATTGTGAAGGATTTTGTCATGGACATTTAGGGATATGTAGAATGGTGGACAAGAATCGTCTCGTTCTTCTATCATGGGCCCTATGGTCACTTTAGGCTTATCATCTTGTAGGTTAACGAAATCATCCAATGGAGAGGTCTTTGGCTCAAGAGACTTTAGGATGGCTGATTTAAAGATTTCATTCTTCATGAGTTCAGTTAAAGGCATCAATATCTTAACTTTTTGAATTTCTGATTCAAAATTGAAAGAGAAAGATGGTTTGTCTGAAACCTTTACCTCATGGGAAGGAGCTTTGAGACTGACTTTCTCCTTAGCTGGGGGATGAATTTGTTTCTTCTGTTGTTTTGTTGGAAAGGGGGTCTGTTTTTCAGGAGCGGGAGGCTGCTTGGCAGCAACCTCTTTACTCTTCACAGGAGCAGTATCTTCCTTGTTTTTCACAAGAGCAGAAATGGGTTTTTTTGGACCAGCATTCTTGGATCTTAAGTTGTAACCTTTCTTCTCATCTTTCAAGTAGACATCTCCTTCAACACTTGCCTCTTGAATTTGCTGATCCATTAGGGCCTCTTCATATTCTACCTGTGTTAAAAATGAAGAATCATTCTCATCACCAAAACATTTTATTTCATCTGCATCTTCGACTTCATCATGAGATGACGGTTGTTCTTCATCTAACATTGTATTTTGAAGAGGCGGTCTGATCCTCTGATCATCATCTACATTTCGATCTCCTTGAAGGATCTAGACTTGTGGATTGTTCCTTCTATAAGGAAAAGCATTTGGATTTCTCGGGGCAAAAGCATTTGGCTCTTTTACCCTTGTTGGTTGCTGATTTTGGACTTTCAATTTGGACATTTCAGATGTCAGACTGTCCAACATCTTAGCCATCTTTTCCATTTTACTATTAGAAGAAGAGGAGGACTCAACAACAGACTTCTTCCTCTCAGCCCTTCCTTTAAGCTTCTGAGATGCTATAATGTTAGACTCAACCTCGAGGGTGGCATCTTGCATTAAAGCAAGTGTGGTTGATCGTCTTTCTCTAAGAATAAGACAAAAATATGAATCAAAGGCAGCAGAGAATGTGATCTTTTCCGATGCGTCGCTTAGTTTAATCTCTGCAGGGATCTTACCAAACATCTTATTAAATCTCTTGATGAAGTCTGAGACCGACTCTCCGTCTTCTCTCTTCAAATTTCCAAACTCAGAAACGTAGTATAACAGATCTCTTCGTTCTCCCCAGTGTTTCAAGAATACCTCATCTAATTGTTCAATACCAGTGACTGAATTTGCTGGTAGCTCTTTGAACCACTTTCGGGCTTGGCCATCAAAACTATGAACAAAAACTCTAGTCCACACATCTTCTTCTGAAATATTAATGTTTTCTGCATAAGCATAAAAATCTTCAATATGTTCTTCAACGGTATATTCCCCTGCTCTTGTAAACTTTGGCATATATTTATGATAGTCTCTGATTGGCATGGCAGACAAGGGAATTGGCAATACAAGTGGGGCATATCTGTTTTCCAAGATATGTTCCATCCTGGTCAAAGGGGCAGCCATGACAGTCTTGGTGATTGATATAGACGAGGAACTTGTAGAAGATGATGGAAGAGATGAGCTACCTGAGTTAGAATAGAATGGCTTTCTCACTTCACCTTGAGCAGAAGTTTCAGAAATAGGTGAAAAATAAGAGGCTTTATAAAATTGACCAAGCAACAATGCTAAATTTTCTTCACCTTTAGAGGACAGATCATGAAGAATATCTTCAAGAACAGGTAGATTAGTGTGAGTGTATAAGACACCTTTCGAAGGTTTGATGGGTGAAGAATCGAAAGAGGATGAAGAAGAATTTTCTTTCTGTTGAGAGGAATCTGTATTCAATTCTTTTGTATGGGATGAAATGTCAACCTCAAGAAAAGAGTCAGTAATATTAGAAGAAAATGAAGGTTCTTCTACCTTAGAAACTTGAGGTGAATTTTCAATTTTGTGAGAATTTTGAGTTTTAGCAGGGGATTCAACTAAAAGATTTTTAGATATGGAAGGATGAGTATCAGTTTGAATACCCGAATCTACTGCCCTTGCAGATCCAGAAGCATGTCTTTGCAAAGATTTTCCCTTACTGATGATCTTCTCGGGATCAGGAACTGGTGTTGTCAATGGGCCTTCTTGGTTCTCCCTGGTGTGAGATCTTTTTGGAGCCACTTCATTTCAATGGAGTCGCCAGATAGAAAATGTAAAACCGATAATGCCTACTTCTTGTCTATCATCAAGAACTAGATCTATGTTGTCTCCCAGAGAAGCTGAGCTTCGATCTCCTCTTCTCGACAACGGCGCCAATTTGTTATCACTCCAGGAAACTCTCCTAGGCTGTAAGTCAGAGATGCCTGGTAACTTACTCTTTTTGGGAACTATTTTATTAATAATGGATGTGTTTTTTGGATCAAGATGAATATTTAGGGACTGGACTGTGTCTTTAAGACTGTCTAGAAATATCAAATATCACAAGGCCTTCTAGGAATGCAATCAGACAAGGGTTGATTAAATGGAAGAGAAAATAGTTATTGAACCAGATTATACTCATATAAAACAAGCACAATGGGTTTAACAACTAAGGAAATAACTTATGATTCTTAACTCAATCAATCAGTTAGTGAGATGACAGTCACATGTAGATTGAATAAGTGCTAATAAAGAAATCATTCACTCATAAGATATCAGAGAACAGAAGAGAAAAAGTCTGACAACACAACTGAAGGAAGCTTGCAATGTTTCATATATTAAGAATAAGTCTCTTTTACAGTAGCAGCATATAGAACCCAATATCGAACCCTTGGTTCATATTCTATCCTAAGCTTTATAGCCTTACAAAGTATTTCTGAGATCCTAAAAATGAGGATCAAATATACTAAAGATAGTAACTCAAAATTCAGTTGCAAAAGATGTGGGATGATCCCCAAAAAGGAGGTCAATCCTAGATTTCCTGGTCTTTCTCTCTTGTTGAATATTGGTGAAGTGCAGGATAGCCTCCCAAGGCTAAATGATGACTCTCTAGATAAGATAAATTCGAATCTACTGAGGTGGTAAAGTGTCCTGATTTTCTGTCTTGGTTAAAGATATCAAAAATCTTTGAAACACCTTCTCTTTCCACAATCTGTCAAAACTAACTGTTGGATTTACTTTGATAATTTATCAGATGTTCATTCAAAAATATTGCAAAACTTTTCAACTCGAAAAAACTTGATCTGTGCAAAAACTTGATTTTTTCTAATCATGACAGGCTTTCGGTGGTTAACTTGGAAATCTTCTGGGTGGTTATCTACTGAAAGCACCTCTTTTGGTGGTTAATGAATAGTTGTCCTGTTCGCCTAAACCACCAAAAGTTAATCTTTGAAGAAATTTCAAAATTGCAAAAATGTTTACCTTGGGTCCTCTCTGATGCTTAGGATTTCTTAGATGAAGCAGCCCTTGTTCGTGCAGACCTACAAACTTCTATTGGCTGTGTAGGGGGTTCTGGTGTATCCATTATGGTCGTGGCTAAATTAGCCAAAGTTTCTAATCCAGACTGCTCCTCTTCTGGTGATTGCAATTTCTTTAACTTCAGTCTTAGAATCTTGAGCTGCCTATACAGTTTCATATTTTCTCTGATCAAAACTCTGTTTCTGTCTTTAATTTTGTCATGTTTCTCTTTAAGAGTTTGATTCATTTTGAAAAGTTTTGAATTTCTGTCAGTGAGGTCTGTATTGGCCTTTTTTATCACCCTTTCTAGAACTTCCATTTCATAAATCTGTTGCAGGAGCTTGTTGATCTTCCGTGCTCTAGCTATTTTGGGCTTACTTGAGGAGGCTTCTGCTTCTAGTTTCTTATGGGCCTCTGCAGGCTTTGGTTAAGGTAGATTTGAATGAAAATATGCACCCTAATCAGTCTGCATGTTATCTTGTGTCTCTGCCACCTCTGGGTCTGATTCTGAATCACTGTAAGGTAGATTTAGAAGGTTTTTTCCTGTGGCACAGTTTTTAGACTGTTTACCTTCAAACTGTAATTTCCTCTTGATTCCTTCCTTCTTGCTAGGGGATGATTTTATGGGATCTCTTGGTATTGAGATTCCCTTCCTTTTACTGTGATTTCTCTTAGGAGTAGGAGTTTTTCTGCCCCTAGCTTTCTTAGTTTTTGCCTCTAGCGGTCTTTCTGTTTGAAATTCATTCCAAAACAAAAAGAAACCCCACTCAATTTGTTTCCTCTGCAGAGCTTCTCTCACCAGAAGAGTAATTAGCCCTTGATGTGATAATCTGTTGCTAACCTTAGTAGGTTCGGCTTTCACTCATCTTGCCATCTTCGTCAGGGTTTTGTGAAAGAAGTAAGGGAGGTTTATAGGCTCTCTTCCTGTGAAATGATTCAGAAGTTTAAAATGATAAAACATTACCCTTTTGTAGCGCCCCTCACAAGTAATGTACACCAAAATTTCCTTCAACAGGGACTGCCACTTTGGTTCCAAATAAGACATGGGAATATCCTTCTTCCAGGTCAAAGCTTTATGCACTGGTAACAAATATGACCTGAATTCGATGTTTGATGGTGAGGTAGTCTTGAACCAACAATCTCCCGACCTGGGTAAACCTGTGTATTCAGCAATGGCTACTTCATCAATGATGATTTCCTCCTTGCCAACTATAGTTGTCTTTCCATCCTAGGAACTAGCAAATGATTCGACCACCTGTTGGTGAAATTGGGTTAATTTCTCACAGTATGCAAAAACTCTAGTCTGCTTGAACCATTCGGCCACCTCTGGGCAAGATTCTAAAAACCAAACTCCATCTACCTCAGATCTCAAAGTAGGCCTTGCTTTCGACATGGGTCAATGTTCAGTGTTCCTGTGATCATGGAAAGATGGATGTTCGGGAGACAATGACTCTAGAAATTAGGAAGACAGTGAATATCATTCATAAAAAACTGGCATAAAAAGGTGACACAAACCGAGTTTGGAAAACTAACACAGTTTCGGACGACCGTTTGACTGAGAATATGCCGAAGCTTTAGATTTTCGGTGGCATTTGTATTTCTGAAACTTGAAAGAGAATAGATTCCAAACTTACCTGATAACCCAACCAGGATTACTTGACTTGGGAGTGCTTGCTGGACTTAATGACACTTTGACAATCCTCAGAGAAAGTGGAATCAGGATTCTTGAAAATACGATTTACTAATGAAATCGTGAGCTCATGGTTATCTTCAGCAATCTCCGGGATTCATAATGACTCATCGAGGTTTCAAATGAAGGAATGACCAGATCATGATGACTAGTGTACCTGCAACTGAAATGGAGGGTAGCTTCGTGCAATCATACATGCAAATCACCGCCGTGTATAGATTTGAAATGACCAATGCGGTGAATGAAGCATAGGGGCTTCAAACCTTTCGGATAGACATCACAAACGTGCATCACCTCCCCCATGGTGATCTTTCTGCGGTTATGTTTCTAATCATTGCACCAACTTGACACTTGGCTCGTGCGAAAGCACGAGCTTTCCCTTTTTCCCATTGAAACACTTTCGGTGGTTACTCGCCTTGCTGCTTCGATCACTTAACTGTCGAGAAAAAAGACTTTCGGTGGTTAATGAGCACATTGGAGGCTCGCCTAAACCACCGAAACCTGATATTTTGACTTTTTCTTGACCGAACCAAAATCAAAGCTTCTTTTGAGCTTGTTTTCAAAATACAGGCTCTCTAACCTACTTACAAAAATTTAGAAATAAAATTTAGATCACAACCTATCACCTCAAAAAGAAAAAATCCACCAATTTATTTGAGGAGATAACAGGATAGTGAAAGAAAGATGTGGATGTGACTAAAGGATGTAGAGGATCTGAGTCTTTCAAATAGAGAAAACCCTAGTTTCTTAGAAGGAATACGTAGGTTGCAGTACAGATGGGTTGTGAGATGTACTTTTGGTAGGGTGTGTACATACACATGTTGCACTACTGACAGGTCACGTACTTGTTGACAGATTGGTATCTATTGAGGATTGAATCCTCTTCTCAGTTGGTGTTGAGTTGTGTAAGATGAGTCTTGCATTGCACAGTTGGTGCTCTTGTGGAGTTGTAACTCTATTCAGTTGTTATTGATAACCCAAGGATTGTAGTCTGTAATAAATTAAAATTGTACATACATCTTATGTTCTTTATGTTCCTTTTGGTGATGACTTATTGATGATATATGTTTTTGGTATATGTTGTTGATATATGTTTACATTTAACTGGTTATTAATAACAGTAATAAGTGATGAGTAAATGGTGATTTCTAACTAAGGAGTTTTGTGAAGGGATTTTTGAAAAGAGCCCTACACTAATTTACGCCCCCCTCTCAGTGTGGTAGGTGTGTACAACACCATCAACATCTCCAAGAATCCTGTCATGCATGAAAACACCAAACATATACCCATCAATTATCATTTCTTGAGAGAGAAAGTTAGTGACTAAACCCTTGCTTAAAGAAGCATTTGAACATCTAAGGAAAAATATGGGAGTAATCTCCCTACAATAAGAAAAAGGAGGTCATGATGATAGGGGAGAAACGTTGACATGGGGAGCTGTCAAAAATAGAGGATGGAAAAAGGTTCACTGAAAAAATAAAAAATAAAAAATAAAAAGTAAAAACAATAAAGTGTTGTTGACAAGGGAAGCAAGAAAAAAAAATGACAAGTAATATCACTGAAAACAAAAGAAGGCTGAGAAGCAAACAATTGGTGATGAACCTCATTCTAGTATTAGAGGCCTTGACATTGATATTAAAGGGGGACAAAAGAATGGTAAAACAATTACTCATTGTTAGAGGAGCATTTTGTTTTACGATGTGTTTCCATCAATGCCAAAGGGGGACATTTATGGAAATATCGTGTTGGCATTGATGTCAACATGAATACAAGAAGTACCATAGTGGAGTATGAAATGGAGTTGCAGTAAACGCTACACGAATACAGGGGATTTCCTAGTCGAGTGATTTGAAATAATGAAAGAATGAAAATAAAAGAATGATACAATTTCAATTACTACACTAGTCAAGTTTAGTTGTCCTGGTGATTGTATATTCTATTGAGACATGATCGTGATGAACATAATGAATACTAGTGATTCACCCTCTTGAATAATTTCTTTTACACTATCATTTCAGAGTGTAGTCGAAGGGAAATTTGTTGATGCAACACCAAGAACCCTTGACTATGAAATTTCAACATGGTAGTCGATATTTCATAGCAAGTTTTGGTCATCATTTTTTCCAAGCCAAACTTGGATGACCCTTAAAACTCAAACAATTTCCAGTAGCCACCAATGGTAAGTTCCCTCAGGAAGTCGATGTTTGAATAAATTGTCATTGATGTCAAAGGTTAATAAGTTATCCAATATATGTCAAAGGTTAGTAAGTGATTAGATATAAATGTGACCTTGGTATCACTTTAATAAATACAAAAGTGGAAAAGTTAAGTGGAAACATAATTGGAAATGAAAGTACACTAAATATAAATATGACTTTAATAAATAAAAAAATTTGAAGAGTTGGGTGGAAATGGAGTTTACATAAAAGATGAGTAAATATGAAAGTGAAATAAATAAAAAATTAAAAGTGAAATTGGATTAAAGAAAAAGGTAAAAGTGAAATCCGAGTTAAAGAAAAATGGAAAAAGTGAAAGAGCACATGGTATGTGCAAACCATGATGGTATATAGCTATGGTAAGGTAAAAAATGAATTAAATCATGATAGTCAAAATCTATTGACCCAATTTAAAACATGACTAAACGATCTAAAACCCATAATGGTTCATTGACATTGTATTAATTAAAATAGTATGATTAATATCTTATATTGAAAATGCACATACTTATAATGAAGAGATACATTCCTATCTTGAAGAGGTGAAGTTGTCTAGTTGTACATGACCATTGGAAGACTATATAAATAAAAATTCTTGTTGAAAGAGGGTGTGTCTAGGGAAGGTGAAGAAAGTAAATAAAGATATGCAGTGAAATCTAAAGAAGACTATAAATATTTGAAGATTGAAGTACTTATCATAAAAAGGGAGGTTGGGTGGTGCTAGGGAAGGTTGGACCCTGCAAAGGAGGTTGTATCCTGCTTCCCGTTGAAGCTGGTAAAGCAAGGTGTTGCAACATATTTTCAGTTGTAACTGAAGAAACTTGGGAGTTGGTGCTTCTCTCCAGTCGGTGCTAGTAAAATCTGGGGGGTTGCAACCTCCTTCTAGTTCCTTCTTGTAAAACAAGGAATCGGTGTTTCCCTTGAGTTGGCGCTCATAAATTAAATGTAATCTTTAATGAAAATAAGAAGAAAATTTATGAAGTTGGGTTTTCCATGTTTAAATTATGTGTACTATACCTGTTTAGTTGATAATTTGTTTTGATTTGATAGAATTAATAATTAAGTGGTTTTAAATTGATGAAAAAGGATAATACTCATTCACCCCCACTCTTAGTATTAAAAAATATTCCAAAACCGATAGTCGAATGTAGCCCCCGAACACCAACTACAAGTTGGTAATATTAGTGGCATTTCCTAGGTATCTATAGAGGTGAGTGTGGGGGATTCCCACGGTACCTAGGGCATACATCATATCACACTTTCAGTACCCTTGTAGGTTGACCTTGTGAAATGAGGGTTTCTTTCACTAAGATGGTTTTCTATGTGGAGATCGGGGTAATTGCTTCTCAAATTTCCGCTGACGACTTGACATCCTGTCTTGGGAATATCCTTCATATACTGTTGCTTGGTTGATTACCTATAGATTTATTAGGGGTGTGTTCAGTCAATATTTTTAGTTGGCCTTATGGATTTTTATTTTCCTTTCATTGTGGTTGACCGAGGTATTCACAAATCTCCCTGAATGCAACAATTACCTCATGAGGGGAAAGAGCTTCCAAAAAACCCTTCTACCGAAGGAATGGTCGAATGAATGACTTCTCAAGCCAGGAGTGTATCTCCTAGCAGTGACCAACACAGAAAAGAACTGGTCACAACCTTTATGGAAGGTGTGGTTCCTCATTAAAATCCCCCCTTGATTGATCCAATTTTCCCACTACTCATTCAACAACCATCCACGACACATTTTGATGCTTTTTCTTCTTACCGTTTGTTGGAGGGATAAAAAATTCCACCTCGTCTATCCAAAACTCTTCTAGTTGATCATGCAAGAGAACAATCTACTACTGCTCGTGCTTCTTTTTTATTAGGAACATCTACAATCCAAGTTACTCTAACACAACCACTAGAAAATACACCTCTCTTTTCTCATGGGTTGGGTAATATTCCTCCTTCACTAGTCCCACATATGCAATGACTAAGTTCTTTACCTGGTTATTCCATAGACCAGATGACTAGAAATCAAGTCATTCACACAACCCCAATTACACAAGCCACTCATCCTACATCTCCAACTTTACAAATGGGGAGTTATTTTATACCCTTAATTGGAATTCAATCTTCAATTGGAGGCCAACCCTTTGTTGAGGGGGGACTTCCAGCCAGAGGGAAACCCTCCCCATGGGGACAACAAACAACTAGGGGGAAACAATATATTTGGAGACAACAACTAGTTGGGGGGAAACAAATTGTTTGGGAACAATGACCAGTTGGAGGAAAACTAGTTGGTGATGATCAACAACCAGTTTGGAGAAAATCCCACACTAGAAATCAACCTCAACCATGGGGGAAAAATGTTCCAGCAGACCCTACAATTATTTACACTGGTTTACTGTATCGAGGAGTGTCAAATAATCCATGGGATCAACCCACTCTGGAGGGAATCTATCCACAGGGATATTTCCCCACTCAACTGATAAACCCCATGTTCCCCACTCCCCAAACCACTCAACCATATATGGATGGACTATTAGGTTTCAACATAACATCCCAACCTGCGTATGGTCCTACTAATACTCTGATGCAACATTTTCACTACCAATATTCTCAACCAAACTAACAACTTCCTTTCTTGGCTACCTTAGATCTGACATATTTTTCACATTTGACAAATGATCCCATCCAACATGCCTCGTTCTAGCTCCCTATCCCTGCCAAACTACCGTACGACATCCCAAAATTTGATGGAACACTTGAAGACGATATTCATAACCACGTAATGACCTTACATCTCTGGTGTTCTTCGAACTCCTTTATTGATGATTCCATTCAATTATAACTTTTCTAGAAAATGCTCATAGGTTCAATTACAAAATGGTGTATTGAGCTGCTGCAAAACTCCTTTGTCAATTTTAATTTTCTTTCCATGGAATTCTTGACTCACCTTGAAATTCCCATTTGATGTGAAACTGGTATAGAGATTTTAACTTCACTTAGGAAATCCTCTTACACTCACATTTTTTATCATATACATGAGTGGAGGAGGCAGTGATGATTAATTAAATCTACCATGCCAGACCAACTCTTAGCAAATTGGTTTACACAGTAACTTTTTTTTCCTATTGGTAGATATGTCGCTATGGGAGGTGTTGTTATTGAGGAGAAGGACATCATTCGTGCTCAATTTTTGGACCTCTTATATTCCTATTCGGGAACATTATACGATCTGATCCCTCATAATCCTCAATCGTTGACTTATCTGTCAAAACCATCCCCAAGAACCCATGTTGATGGCATAGTGGCTTCCATAAAACTACAATTTTCCACACAATCATAGAATGGTACCAATACCAAACCTCCTCCCTCTCCTACACAAACCTCCCAGGTGAATGTTCTAATTCACTTCATCTCACTCATTCAAAGGAAAGAATAAAAACAAGTGTAAATAACTCTTATGACCAGTAGGAGACTACAAAAACCCAATACCCCAATGTTGGGGAAAAAAACAAAGAAAGGAAAAATATCATTGCATGCTATGTAAGGAAGACCACTTCATCAAATATTTTCCCCACCTTGTCGGGGTTCACTGATATCATAAGTGAGGGGGATCTCCTTCAAAACCAACAATACTAACCAATCCTTCCCCCCCAAAAAAACAAATGATCACACAAGTTCTTTCACCCCCACCTGGGGGCAATGTAGAGTACTCAACCACAAATGTCATGATGGTTAAATCCACGGTGGCACTAACCACCAGAGAAAAGAAATATGACTCTCAATAAGGGGAACCTTCATCTAAGGATTATCCATTGACTACTCCACCCATTGACCCTCTCACATTAGAGAAACCCGATTCTGAACCTGCCATTCACCCTCCTAAAGGGGTACCTCGACAAACCTCCCACAATCTAAATTCTTGGGTAGCCCAACACTATAGCATAGAGGAAGATCTTGCCTAGGCCTTGTGTGCCATGTCCACACTCAAACAATGTCACTACAATCTTTCAAAATCATTTGCATGCCAATTCTTTTATCGTGAATATATATTTAAACATATAAATATATGTATGTCACACCATCTTCAGATACTGATTTCACTAGGGTGGAATACTACTTCTCAACCACTACCTTGACCTTGTCAACGTTGATTGTAACCCAAGTTCTCATGGTTTTCTTTTCATTATGCCTCTATCATAGACTGGTTTTCTTTTCATTTTCTTATATCATAGATTAGGCTGAGAATCCAATGATCAATATTTATGTAGGGATTCTATCATTAAACCCCATGGTCTCAAGAGCTCATTTTATCAGTTGTACTAACGTTTTAGGTTTTAGGTTTTTTTGGGGGGATATTATTTGTTTAATTTTACTCAAAATTTGTCGAGATATTGTTGGATCTACAGATTTTAATTGTTAAGTGTATATAACCGAGTGTCCCATGTTTTTTTAGCATGTTGAATCCATTTATGCATTCAAATATACAATTTAAGAAACAAAAAAATGTGATTTCACCCAAATTTATATAGTCAGTTTCTAGCGAAAAATCTCACCATTTTATCATCCCACCAAAATTGAACAACAAAAGAATGTCGAGTCGTACACAACTTTATAGAGGTTCATATGCCTCTACATCATATACTCCCCCTGGAAACTAAAAATGAGTTCCTAGTCATGAAAATAAAGTAATTTGGATAATGGCCTATTGACTCAAACAAACACTTTTTTTTTATCCATGTGACTTATTTTAAGCCTTTACTATCTCAATAAACTAAGTATACTTTGGTTTTTTAGCTCTAGTCTCACTACAACTTTTTGTTCTGAAGTATTTCTAAATTTCTTGTCTTTATTGTTTCGAATCTGCTATTTCTAATTAATAATGTATTCACCTTCATCTACAATACCTTCATGGTACTCATACAAATATGCTACATTGAACATTGGTAATATATACAAACATTTTTTCACAATTCTAGCAGATATTTATTCTATGAAATTTCCTTCAGTATTTTAGGAGGTCCTAATTTGTTTGTCCTTAGATTGTTGTATTATCTTCATCTTGGGGACCTTTCTCTTCTTAGGTGTGACACCAAGTATTCTTCCTCGAATATATTTATTCCTTTTTTTTATCAACACTTTTCTAGGTGTGACAACAAGTCTTCTTCCTCAAATATTTGTATTATTCCACCTTACCAAGTCTTTGTTTATATCCTTGATTTCCTCATTGTAGGTTTTGTTTTAGATGGCATTGCACTTGTGCATCCACTTCCTTCACATTCTATCCAAATGACTATGCATCTATACTACTCTTTCTTGCACAAGGAAATCTTAACAAATCCATGGGTACTCTTGGTGACCTACCATTCACTATATAGAAAGAACTATTTCCCTTAGACCTATTCACTAAATCATTGTATACAAATTCTACTCACAATTCACCAATTTAACTTGTTCATGATTAAATAAATACCATATATCTATAGTACATGACGATAGTACATAGTTCATAATGTAGTCATGTTTTTTCAACAATATCATTAGTTATGCACACATATTTTTATATACACAAAATATGGTTATGTCATAAACGATGGTTGATGGACTTTTCATGTGTATTCATGTTTGCCAAGTTCATTTTCTTTTATCTGGGGTATGGGGTTTGCATGGCTAAGTGGGTGTGAAACAAATACACCTATATTGTAAATAATTTGAATAACTTAAACCACTATAAAATTCCACCTCCTCTTCTGTTCTCTTTATATAACAAAAGTATATTAATATTACAAATTTCTTAGATACATAGATCCAACTCAAGCCATCGATATATATGGTATACACACCACTTAGATTTTTTTATGTAGAACTATTATAAGCCTTTGCTATATATGTAGAACTATTATAAGCCTTTGCTATTATAAGCCTTTGCTATATATGGTATACACACCACTTAGATTTTTTTATGTAGAACTATTATAAGCCTTTGCTATATATGTAGAACTATTATAAGCCTTTGCTATATATGGTATACACACCACTTAGATTTTTTTTATGTAAATTTGTAACCAAATAGCGGGGTTTGCATCATAGAACGCTTTTACATAAGAGGGTAATTTATTTAGTCGCATATTCAATGGGTAATTGGACCCTAAGGTAAGGGTTTATCCACCTATCATATGTGATGTTTATTTCAAATGTGTGCATAATAATACACCAATGATTTAATCATCGTTTTAACACTCAACTTACTATATAGGGATTCTTCAAAAAACTTTGGGTGAAGTATGATCCGTGAGGATGTTGAAAAAGGTACTTGACTAAAAGGATAACCTGAATCTGAGCTAAATTCATCATGGGTCAAATATGAAGTTCGATATTGTGCCTCTATATACGAACTGGATATTCATTCTATAAGTATAATATAGTTTCCTTATAGTTTTTAAATTTTGTTTATTCTTGGTGACTTTAAAGAATAGATACAGCCTGGTGTTTAATACGTCTTTTTCCAAATGAAAAATATCTCAAAATTATATAAAAATTATATAATGTATAATTTCTTTTACAAAATTATATAATGTATAATTTATTTTACAAGGCAGTGTTGGTTTTGAATAATACAAAATTTGACCAACCAAAAAGATAGTTTTAAGACTATTTTTTTACAAAGTCCATCAACAAAAACTGTTCACATAAACTTAGTACTGAAGTAAGTGCAGTATATCAACGAACAAACTTGATCTCAGATTTACTCCACTAACTCTCCATGAGCTTCCCACCCTACCGATACTTCAAAGATTTTTAGGTACGTATGAGGGCTTTCTTCCCCATTGTGTACACCTATCTCATGAGTATATGTATTTGCTTAATTAGTTTATTACCAACAATGATAATAGTTTTACCTTGGTTTTGGTGATGGTCGAGGGTTTTGTTTGATGTAATAATTATAGTATTGTTACTAACTTTGATTCAAACAACATTTTTTTCTCTAGGGTTTAAAAACAAATACCCTCAAATATTTTAAGCTTCAAAATTCAAAAAGAATAAGAAATAAACAAAAGCCCTTTTATTTTCTTGGAAATCTTGTTTCATTGTTTAAAATTCATATTATTTCTTCGTATAGACTCATTGGATAATATATTCATAGGAAACCCTTTTCTCCTAAATTGTTATAGTTTTATTTCCATGCTACTTCAAAATAGAAACCATTATTTTGTTATCACAATAAATTTTCAGCTTATAGATAAATGCACCATTTAAATATTTTTATATTCAAGATTCTTTTATTCTTTTGTAGATCATATCTTTGAAAAGAAACCAATTCGTGGAAAATAAATATAATATATATACTTATGAATCTGTTATACTTTTACTATACATATCGATGGATTCTGATTATTTATGTATAATAATCTTTTGGCATGAATAATATTCTACAGGTTATTCTATAATGAGTTTTCTTCGTCTTTTGTATTATTTATAAAATATAGTTTCTTTTAAAAACATAGCATGCTTCGGATGTATGAACACTTCGTGGTGCAACAAAACCAATAATAGAAAGAATACAAAAATTAAAGTTGTTATACTTCCACTGTACATATTGATGGATTCTGATTATCTATGTATAATACTCTTTTGGCATGAATAATATTCTACGGGTTATTTTATAATGACTTTTCTTCCTCTTTTGTATTATTTATAAAATATACTTTCCTTTAAAAAGATAGCATGCTACAAATGTATGAACACTTCTTGCTACAACAAAACCAATAATAGAAAGAATACAAAAAATTATATATCTAGTTATACCATCATTGCAATTTTTATAATGAGCCTTTAATGTATTATTCACCATTCATCAAAATAAGTACAATTTTTATAATGAGCCTCTAATGTATTATTCACCATTCATCAAAATAAGTATAAAGAAAAGAAACATATATGAGACTGATTCAAAAATTAGGAAAGAAATTGAGTAGAGAACCAGTTTGTCCTAACAATAGACACAAACAACCAAGATTAGTTGTTCTTGTCACCCTCAAGCCTAAATCATTATTCCATAGGGACTGAAAACTATATAACCTTCTCCATATATCTCAGAGTTTAATTCTTTCTTTGATCCATCAATCTCAATTTACTCACAAATACCTAACATTGTTCTGCATCCTGTATAATTGTATAAAATAACTTGCCTCAGACTTTTTAAAGTTAGCCTTATCCCTAACCCTAGGGAATCTTCTTGGCATAGGTTTGTGTTATCCTCTTCCCTCACATCCCACACCTTTGGAAGTAGGGTTTCACTTGTCCCATGGAAAATAATGTAAATTCTAACCTTCTACAATATCTAATGTAAAAGATATTAAAAAAAGAATAGAAAATACATAATGAAAAATAAAAACATTTCATAGATATTTTTCCCTTGGAAAACCAAACCGGGAAAACCAACATATTCTATATTCATTCATTGTGTTACAATGTTTACAATATAAAATACATATAGGAGCCAACGACATCCAAAACCCTAATTCCTTAACCAGAAATATAAAACCATCGGCAAAGAAACCATGTGCCAAAAAACCACCTAAATATAATGTGGTCCCAAAAAATGTTGTCCCGATCCAGAAAAAAACTTTTCGAGGGCGCTTCCCCAGAACCCCTACAAGGGGGGCTCTGCCCCCCTGCACCCTCCCTCTTACCCCCCTGCGCACCCGACGCATACGCTCCGACGCTACTACACATGTAAAGAATATAACACATACCCAACAAATCATTACTGTAGTGATTTTTATCCCTTTCACTCACCCATGGAATAATGATTTACTCTTTGTAATTGGATTCACCAATGAGCTTGTTTCTTGAAATAATTAAATAAATTAAAAATAATATTTGCAAAAATATTCATCATCATCAATATTTATGATGATATAATTTCACATAAGTATTTTCCAATATAAATATCAAGTTAAAATTGTTAAATGTTTGTAAATTGAGGGACATTACATCCTCTCTCACTTGAATTGAACATCGCCCTTAGTGTTCCATTCTGAGCATCTCAACCCTGGAACAAGAATGGATATGCCTTTCTCATGGCTTCTTCCATTTCTGAAGTAGGATCCTTGGGACTAAATTTCCTCCACTACACTTTAACCTGAGTGATGGCTTGACTCACAACATAATTTCCTTCTTGTCGAGAATATGTAGTGGTTCCACCTGAATCACATTCCAATTTATAATATCAGTTACATCATGTACATGCTTCTTTAACAATAAAACATGAAACAAATTGTGAACTTTTAAATTGGCCAGAAGTGCAAGTTGATACAACACTAGACCCACTCTAGAAAGAACTTGAAATGACCCACAATACCATGGTGCCAACATGCTATTTTTTCTCAATTTTAATGAAGTTTTTATGGGTTTGAATTTAAGATAAACATGATCCCCTATATTGAATTTTGCATGTGTTATTTTTAAATGATCCAAATTAAACCATGCATCCTAAATATTTCTTTCATAAAAAGCTCCGCAATGTTTATATCTTTATGATTTGATTTCAACGGAATAAAGTGTGCAAATTTAGTAAGTTTTTTTACTACTATGATAATAGAGTTATATTGTTTCTTAGTTGTATGCAGTCTTGTAATACAATCCACGTTGATTACTTCCCATTTCCACCCATGAATGGGTATTGGATGAAATAATCCAGGTGGGTGACGATGCTCAACTTTAACTCACTTGCACTCAAGGCACCTAGCAATATATTAAGCTACTTTAGTTTTCATTCTAGGCCAAAAATATTATTTTATCAAGGTTGTTATAGTATTTTGGAAACCTCAGTGACCTGAATAAGGTTTCTTTTGTACTTCAACCAATATTAAATCTTTCAAATCTATGTTGCTTGGAACATAAATTTTGTCTTTATCTTCTACTAAACCATCCTGATTGCATCTGAATTTTGATTCTTCCTCAACTGATTTATTATTCTATAATGTTTCCTGTAATTTCTTGTAAATTTCATCTTTTTCTATTCTTGGCTTTATTCTTGGTTTTAAATTTGTTTGCATGTTGTTGTAAATTACATTTATTTTTTCGCTTACTGAATCTGCTATTTTGTTTTTCTTTCCTTTAATCTGTTTTATCTCAAAATCATACTCACTTAGGAAAGATAAGAATCTTTCATGTCTTGTATTCAAGTTTTGTTGATTGAAAAAGTAATTAAGTCTAATATTATCCATTTTCAGCAAAACTCTCCTACACAACAAGTAGTATCATCACATTTTCAAAGCATGCACAATAGCAGTTAATTCGAGATCATGTGTTGCATAGTTATTTTCATGAGGTTTCAATTTTTTTTATTCATAAGTAGTCACATGAGAATCCTATAATAAAAATCCTCCTAACCTTTCTTTTTAGGGATCGGTATAAACCACATTTTCAAAGCATGCCCACTAGCAGTTAATTCCAGATCATGTGTTGCATAGTTATTTTCATGAGGTTTCAATTCTTGTGATTCATAAGTAATCACATGATCATCCTGTAGTAAAACTCCTCCTAACCCTGTAATGTGTGTCTGCTATATGAAAAATATGTTCCATGGTTAATAACTATTTCAATATTTGAAAACTTTCTTGACATTTTTCTTTCCATTTAAATCTGATTCCTTTTTTCTGCATAGAGGTTATTGGATATGCATGTTTTGAAAACCCTTCGATGAACCTACGAAAATACCGAGTGATACCCATGAAATATCAAACATCCAACACATCCTTTAGCACTGGCCAATCTAGGATTGCCTTTACCTTTTCTAGATCAACAAAGATCCCTTCACTCGAAATTACATGTCCCAAATACTATACTTTTGTTGGGCAGGCAAATTGGATAGAGAAAAACAAGAAGAGATGATGCACAATGAAAATGTGCAAGATCAAGAAGATGAAGATGATTGATAAAGAAGAGAGAAGAAAGAGAGGAAAGAGAAGAATATGGGGGAAAAGAAGGAACAAGATCCCACACAATTCGGGAAAAATAGTCGAGCATGAGATGTATCCAAATCAGAATGAGTTATCACCAACCAAGCATGAGTGTGAGCCAACTCATTATGATTTGGCAAGAAAAATTGAAGAAAAAACCTAAATAGAAAGAAGTTTAAGAGAGGTTTAGTAGCGACAAGAGCGATCACAACATAGATGAAAGCGGAGAAGAGAAGTGGTAGAAGAGGAAGCATAGACGAATTCTGACTAGTGGTTGTAGATGTAGGATTTTATGTATGTAAATAACCCATGAATGTAGATTGAATATATTTTTTAGTGCATAGCGCAAGAAGAATGCATTAACTATAATAAAGAAGAAAATATTTTTTGGACGTAGCCCAGGAGGGGCTGAACCATTGTAACTCTATGTCAAATTATGTTGTGGAATGGTTATTCATGTTGTAATATGTTAATTCATGTATGTATGATGTTAATTCCTTTCTTTTACTACAAATGAATGCTTATCTTGATTGATAATGTTGAAAGATTCATGAGTAATAACATTAATTATATATTTAATTGTTAAATGGTGATAATATAGACTGATATGCTTAAATAATTAAGTAGTGAGTTCAGGATAACTAGGATCTAGTGTGCGGAAGAGTCTTGTAGGTATGACAGAGTGGGACTCCCTTATTTCCCTCATCGTTGTAGAATCTTGGTGCTACAGTCCCCATAAAGATACCTCGAGTGAGACTTCACATGCTCACAAGTGATGCTGAAAGGGTCGTTATCTTTAGGGTTTTGTTGGAAAACTTACTTTGTACCCAGGGTCTTTAACGTATCCATGTGCGTGCCAAAAAATGATTCTTTTGTTGGGGTTGGGAAACTAGAAGTGAGGGAATGTTTTGGAGGCCAACGAGGAAAGAGATAACCAAATGGATGAAACAAAAAGAACAATAATTTGCTCAAAAGGAGAATAGAAATATGCGTTTAAATAGAATGAAATGGTTTCAAAGGTATGTGTATACCGACTTGCAAGAGTTATGTTTCGGTGAATTTCCTAATATTTTAGCAGAATGGTTGGAAACATTTGTGGAAAATACTGGCTGACATTGACCAGCCACGCCAAAGAATTGGACTCTTGAACTAGTGAAACAAGTGGAAGTGATAGACAATAGAACATCCCATGCAATGGAATTTTGGCTGGATAGAATTTAGGAGGATACATAAAAAAATTTTCCATATACTATACTCAGGCTTACAATGTTTCAGAAAGAGACTTATCTAAAGCTCCGCAAGGAAGATTCTTGAAATCGTTAGCTACTGGGATAAATATGTTGTTATGTGACAGAGAAGTCATGGAAATGAAGTGAGATAGCTAAATAAATTCACACACATGTAGGGAATGGTTTTTTTTTCCCAAGAGTTGATCATAGGATAGAAAAATGGATAGAGGAAAGGGAGACTGAGAATGTAAGAGAAAGAAGAAGGGATATTATAAGGAGAAGAAGAATTTGCAGTCTTGCACAGTGGGAAAAGGTACAAGAAGTTGAGAACTGCAACTGAAGAGAGAGAGAGCAACACAGTGAGTACCCGAAACATTGCACAAACATCCATATCATATAAGTACATTAGATAGAGGGAGAAGAGGGAGATATGTAGTTTAGTCCAGTATTTGAAGAACTAATAAGTCCTTTCTGAGCCAATTCCTAGTTCGAAACAACAACCTTGTGGCCATCACGTGAATCTGGGGCAACATTCAAAGATATTTCTAGAGCACTTGTCATTAGTAAAGGAAGTCAGAGTAGCAGTATCCATAGAAGGGGTAGTGGTACAGGTATTCAGACTCAACCAACATCACAAGGAAGGGGTCCCACATACAATAAAATGGAAGGCGTAGATAATACACTGAGATTACCATAGTTCAAAGAAATTGGATATGAGGATCCAGAACATCATTTATTCATATGTGAAACTATCTAGACTACAAGGAATGTCCACGATGATGGCGCAAATATCACGTAGCCGACCAAAACCTTTATAGGACGTGCTAGGTTGGTACATGAAGCTCCAAATAACCACAATAGTGGACCAAACAAGGACTTTAGTAGAGATTACACAAGCATTGTTAAAATAATTTAAGAAACCGAAGTCTAAGTAGCAGTACATTACTAAGCTCAAGAAGATTAAGAAATTACAAACTGAGTCAATATTGGAGTTCGATGAGAGGGTCAAATATGTGATGGGAAGGTTAGCATTCCAAATACCCGATCAAAAACATAGAGAGTGGTTCATTGCAGTCTTGTTACCTCACAACCGCGGTCCTTTAATACAACAAAAGGTTATGTCGCAGCCCGAGGTGATGGAAATTGCTATGAAATTGGAAGCCTCTCCAGTCAGAGACAATAGTGGAATGGCATAGTTAGATAACCAACTAGCTACATTAATAGTTCAGTTGGCATAAATTACAAAGGGGAAAGAGAAATGAGAACATGTATGGTGCACCAAATGCAGGACCAAAGGTCACCACAAAGATGAATGTCTAGTCGTTGCGTAGTAATTAGCAGTTGGAGCACCAAACCCACTACCAAGAGGAGGATACTACGAGATATACAAGAAGTGGGGACATAACCCCCATGAGTGCCAACTATTACATAAATATCAACATACCCCAAGAAGCTTACTATATATATTTTTCAAATCAGTGGGACATGAAGACAAATATTTTTCATGCATTTGATCTAATGAGGGAGCGCATGACATACATGTATAGAATTCAGGAGGAGAATGTTGCAATAGAAGGAGGAGGGTAGTATAATACTCCAAGAGCTTTTAATCAAGGAAACAAAGGAGGTTTCAATAAGGGGAGAAGTCAAACAAAAGTTAGGCGAAGAAGAGGCCCCATAGTATGCTATAAGTGTAACCAACCAAGACACTTAGCAGGAGATTGCCAAAATCTCCACACAACATGTACTTACTATAGGGCATTAGAACATGCAACAGAGGACTGTCCATAACTCTTGGAAAAATGGGAGACTAGAGGGAATCAAAATCAAAACCCAAACATTCAGAAGATATTAGCTGAGATAAGGGATGAAGGACCCAAACTCCCAGTCATTACATGCAGAGGCACCAAAACAAGGAGAGATGAAACCAATGGAGGGAAACATGTTGAGTAGTAGGTAAATAAATTAGAAGCACCTACAAGATCATTCGACCCATAGGAAGATAAAGAGACCTATAAAAAAGAAAGGAAATAAATCGTGTGACAGGAATGACCAACGTACACATCAACTACACCACCTATGGGGGATGTGCATCACACTGAGGACCAGGTCATAACCAAAGAATCATTGGATAAAGTAAGAACCTTAGAAATGTTTTTGCAAAGCTTCCTTGAGTTGGTCGAAGATGAAAAGTAATTTAATACATTATTCTCTATGATTGATCATTGTTCTCAAGGAAAGGTAATCCCTACTAAAGGAAGGTGGTGAACCAACTACTGCACAATAAAAGAACCAAGAGAGAATTCATGTTCATCATGTAGATTGGAGAATACGACATAGAAAATGTGATATTGGAATTAGGGTCTGATGTGAACATGCTACCTAAATAGACATGGGAGATTATGGGGAAACCAAAGTTAGTGTGGTCACCTATCCAATTGAGACTAGCAAATTAGTACAAAATAATACCTATTGGGAGATTAACAGGAATACCCGTGAATATAGATGGAGTGAACATTGTCATAAATTTTGAAGTTAACAATATTGTGGATGATATCCAACCATATCCAACATTAATGAGATTGGAATGGGCCTTTGATAACCAAGCAATTATCAACTTGAAAAGGCGAGAGATGATATTTGAAGTAGGAGACCTGAAAGTTATTGCACCCTTGGACCCAACAGAAGGAAGGAGGTACATTGAACCAACAAAGGGGGATGAAATTGATAACCTGTACAACATGACTGCGAGGATGGACGATTATGTTAACCCCACCATGGATGACACACTGAGTTGGAGAAGCATCAGTTCATGTACATTAGACTCAAAATAAGGTATGGAAAATTGGCAGCAGAGGATGCATGAAGTATCAACATGACGATGCACACACATGACCAAATCAATATGGTGGAATGGAATGGAATTGTGCAACCTGCCCAAGTATTATGACTTGATAGATATAACAACATTTGTACAAAAATTTGAGGCACAAGTACCAGAGAAACAAAGGATACTAGCACTAGATGCTGTATTGAAATCCATCCCTGCAAGATGGTGGGCGATGCACAAATGGACCATGGAAAATTGGAAAAAATGTAGGAGACTAATCCATATAATATTCAATACCAAAGAGGGAGACATAACACATAAATATATCGAAGAAAGAAAGCCAATAGAGCATATTGCATGCATATTGCGTAGTGTGAAAACTAATGGAATGCAGTTCCCATAGACGAATGGATGCACATGTTCATTCATACTCTTGAGAAAGTGCTGAAAAACTGTTACTTAGAACATGAAGTGCACAAACACACAGTGGAGTGGGGTTACATAAGTCAAAGATTCAAAACAAAATTTACATTTTAGCATAAGTCACCCTTGATAGATACAACACTTCAGGAAATCAAACAAAAAATATTCAATGAAGAAGAAGATGGAAGTAAGATCGATATGCAATGAAGAAGAATACACCAAAGTAATACTGATATGAAGTGCACATAATGTTGCTATGCCAGTCCATAAATTACTTGAATGTTATAATGTGACTGAAGAGGAACAAGACGACGAAGATCCCTGAAATGTTCCAATACATGAAAAATAAATAGAGTGCACGATAGAAGGCTCGGAGATGGAATCAAAACCCTACGAACAACGGGTAAAGACAAGGAAGGTCAACATTCGCGTAGACAGACTGAAAATGGAAACTATGCAGGAAGGGAAACTACCCCAACCAGAGAAACCTGACACACAAATGGCAAGTAGGAAATAGTAATGACACCCATCCATGTAGCGTGAGAGATGTCAAGTACGAAAAAGAAGGAAATGACAGTTACAGGCGGATAATGACAAACCCCATGATGATGAAGGATAGGACATGCCCAGGCGATGATGTTGACCCAATAGACAAGGAGTCAAAACGAGGCAAAAGGAGAGAATAAATAGAATCCCTACGCAAGGTAGGACGAACAACGCAATATAAAAAAAAAAAAAGATATCATCATGACATGTCATAACAAGTCAAGTGGAAGGAACATCACCATAAATGGAAATTTCGTGTGAAAATATAACGGAATTGACAAACTTAAATGTCCACATAACAACCCCGTACGATGAAGGAACCAAGGACAATAAATATTGTGAACACATAACAGATGTACTACCCGGGGCATGGCATAACCACTATGAAAATGGTTCGTTATCAGTAAAGGCACACAAATAGATTTAAATACTTAGCAGAATTGCACTATATCATGTCAAACAATTCTCCCACATAACAACATGTGCAAGGAGTACAATACGATACTATCACGAACTAGTGTGTGAAGGCAATGACCACAACTAGAATCTATTATAAAGGGGTAAACTCACTAGAGGGACCAACAACCATTGAGACATGATAATGATCAGAGATCACCCACTCAGAGTGAAGGTGATAACAAACAAATGTTACAGAGAGCTATGGCAGCATGAACAATCAGGAAAGCATACATCAAATGAACACCATTATCGAGTGAAATTTCATATGTGGTGCAGTTGTCAAGAAAACAACCTCAACTAATGGGGCAATGGTGTTGGAGGAAACAGACACAAATAAACCAATATCTGCATACATGTAAGAGTAGAGAGAATGACAAAAGGAAGGCCCGATGTTAATCTTAACACTGATCTGCTGATCTGCAATGCACATAGATCAGGTATCAAAATATCTGGAAGAAACAATTTCAATGTATGAGAAAAATAATATTTTTAAAATACCTTCTCCTGAGCAGAGGCCTTCGGTTTATCCATCCCTGCCTTAGCAGTGGTGCTCATCTTCTCTTTGGCCGTCTGCATCTTTACTTCACAGCAATAAGACTAAGAATGATCTTTCACTTGAAATACAATACAATACAGAATCAAATTTCGCTACGTATTGGTTTCCACCAAACTGATTTCTCAACTCGAATAGCACCACAGAAGAACTGATTGATCCATTCCAGAGACGGTGCAATCATAAATAGTTTCAACAAACAGAATTGTCAGTGTGAATGGGATTCAGATAGTAAGCCACGTTGCGCGAATTGTAAATGAAGTGTCGAACAGTGTCACTAAAACCTTTCAAAAGCATCCGCGTGCCAATTCGAATAGCACCACAGTTTAACAGCAAAAGAACTGATTGATCCATTCCAGAGACGGTGCAATCATAAATAGTTTCAACAAACAGAGTTGTCAGTGTGAATGGGCTTCAGATAGTAAGCCACGTTGCGCGAATTGTAGATAACGTGTCGAACAGTGTCACTACAGCCTTTCAAAAGCATCCGCGTGCCAATATTTATTTATTTTTAAACATAAAAATATATGTATTTCACACCGTCCCCGTATATTGATTTCACTAGGGTGGAATACTACTTCCCAACCAGTACCTTGACCTTGTCAATGTTGAATGTAACCCAAGTTCTGTCATGTTTTTCATTTCGTTTTGCTTTTGTCATTGATTAGGTTGAGAATCCAATTATCAATATTTATGTAGGGCTTTTTGGGACATTAAGAAGGGATGGGAAGAGGCGAATAAACTAGATTTCTGCTAAACTTTCATGGTCACAATAGCCACGTGTATTTTAAACATTTTAAGTTTTGGTTTTTTGGGATATTATTTGTTTAATTTTGTCTCAAATTGGTCAAGAGATTGTTGGATTTGCAAATTTGAATGGTTAAATCTATATAACCAAGTGTCCTAGGTTTTCTTACTATGCTGAATCCATTTATGCATTCAAATATACAATTTAAATAACAGAAAAATGTGATTTCACCAAATGATCAATGTCTCTTTTCACATATGCATTTATTCTGAGCTTTCTGCAATAGATTTAGTTTTGCAAATATCCTTTCAGTTTCCATCAGCATTGTAGTTATGTCATTCACACCTTTTATTTTAGGTACTTCAGTGGAGTTAGAATTTAAGACTTAATAACATGGGTAGAAATGTGAGGGCTTGTTCCTAATTAATGAAATGATTTCTTTAAAGTATCATTAATTTCAGCTTTCAATAGGAATTTATCATCAATAATCTTTAAATAATCCCAAATTTTAATAGATTTATTAATGATATCATCCCAAATGATATGTCCAACCCCTTTCACATATTGCTTGCCAAACAATTTATTCTTCATTTGGTCCATTTCTTTTTGCATCTTTTGATATTTTGCAATAACTTTGTCTTTTTCCTTGATTTCATCATTTTGTGTTACAATGGTTTTCTTCAATTTATCAATTTTAGCTCCTTTAATATTTAAATCTGCCAATTCCTTTGACAATCCTATTGTTGGATCAAATGATTCTGCTGAGTGTAATAAATGAGATCCTCCCTTCAAAGTTTCAATTTGATTGACATACAAATCAATTTGTTCTTCCATATGAATCATTTTCTTCAATTTTTTTTCCTTTTCTTCCTCGACTGCCTATAGTTCTAGAGTTTGTACATGATCAATTCCTGGGATGTTGAGCCTTTTATTCAATGCATGTATCTATGTGTCCTTGGATTTTATTAGTGGTTGTACATATGCTTCATCTTTTGGATTAGCTCCTAGTTCTATTATCCATTGTTCTAACTCCTCCAGTTTGTCTTATATGCCTGGTAGCCAATTTTTTTATTTTTTAATTGAATTCTAAGTTTATCATTTATTGCTTGAAGCTTCTTGATTCCAAAATTAGCAATCATGGAATCCCTTTTTTTCATTTCTATAGTTTGTCTATGTGAGTCGAATTTATACAATAGATGGACTGCATTAAGATCAATGGAAATGTTTGTCACCTTCTTCTATTCATAAAATTTAGGATTCATATTATTTATGTTTGCACCTACTTTTCTTATTGCAATGAACCGATGAACCTAGTCTATCTACTTTGCTTGATCAATAATCCATGATTTTGTTTCACTTTACCTCCCTAGACTCTTGAGATTCTATGTTATGTTACTTCTACAATCACAACAGGGCCTCTTTTTCTTGGTATGATTTCTTCTCATAACTCTCAATCTTCTTTTTCATCAAGTGCTTCCAATATATGTCTTTTGGTTGATCCTTCTTCATTTATTCCTGAATCCCTTGGAGATGATTATGTAGTATTTATTTTATATGTCTTTTCAAACTTATGAGTGTTATACAATTATTTTCCACCCGATAACCTAATGGGGATCATCCAGGGGTCAATTGTCTGAAACACTAAACGATACCACTTTTCCCCTAAGTTTACAGTGCCTTTTTTCATGGTTGTTGGTTGTCCATTTATAGCCTGTGACCAGAAAATGTTGGTCGCTCCTTGCCCTCTTGGAAGGCGCATCTGTTACTCCCTTTTTTAGGATTGGTTTCGTGAGATGAGGTTGAACCCTCTATTCTTCATGGTTCAACCTTGAGAATATTTTCATCTTGGGCATGGAGATATTATCCAAACTACCCTTTGATCTTATATATACTATCTTATAAATAATGAAGGTCTCTCATGGGCAAAAGAGAGGAAAAGAGAAAAAAATGTTTATGTTGGAAAATTAATCACGGAGCTTGGACAATGAATCTAGTTAGAGCTTCATGAGGCTATCAAATTGTGAATTATAAATTGTTTTCATTTGATCAATAGAAGATGCACGCGACTTTCCCTCTTATTTGATTGTATATTATTATCATAATTAATATGTTTATGTTATATAATTAGATCTATAATAAATATGCACATGATATATTTGATATTTTGAAAAGATTTTTTTTTATATCTTTATGTGTGTAGTTCCACATTGACACGAGTGGAGGACATCTTCAACAAGGAAAATAATGAAAGAGAGTGAAGGGACAAACGTTAGGTGATCGAGTAATCCCTTTATTCCATTCACTTATAGATCATGTCTGCATATGATTTAGATCTAGGAAGGTCCATGGTTTGTATCTCTATTATGTCTTAGGTCTAGGGAGAGCCTAAGGGAGATAACTTGTATAGAGTGAAATTATCCTACAATAGATTGGCGAATCCATTGGGGATCCCACTACTATTTAGTTAGTTTTTTTTCCTTAGTTTATTTTACTTGTCTTTCCAATATCCTTGCTTATTGTAATCCCCAAATTTTGTTCTTGGATCTATCAGTAATTCTTTTCTGAGGCCATTTGAAAATTCTCACCCTTAGATGTGATAGATCTACTTTATATCTATTGTTTTTTCAATTGTACAGTCACAGTTGCGAGTGATCCCTGCCCACAAAGTGACCAAAACTTTGTGGTTGTTGGCTGATCTATTGTCGTGAGTGACCAACCCATTTTGATAGGTTGTTTCTCCACTATAGGGGAAAACGACCTGAAATTTTCACTATAGGGAGCGACTCGAACAATGTAGGCAGTGACTATAACATTATGGTCTCCCTCTATCCCTCTGCAGGGAGATACCAAAGCTATTGGTCATTAACATGGAGAAATCAGGCTCTGAAAGCCAATTTTTGAAGGGATATCCTTCAAAACAAGGCTCATATATGTTTTTGTTCTTTCCGCAACCCCTCCATATCTCTCTAAAATATGTCCCAACATTTACTGTTGCAACGTTTTTTCAAAGTCATTTTGAAATTTTGTCTTATGTGACATTTTGTTCATTTGATTAAAATTATTTTTTGTTTTGTGTGTATGGTTTAGGTCATCGAATCTCATTCCCTTAGGATTAAAGTGTTGATGGTACCTTTGCAAAGAGATTCTTTTTGTTTTTTTTTTAATATTTTGGGTGTCCCTTTATGTTTTCTTTCATTGATTAAACAAAACAAACTCTCTTGACTCACGTCTCATCTTTGAGTGAAATTCCTTTTTCAAGTTATTTGAAAAAAAAATTTATTACCTTTGAAAAACTGGGTTTTGGGCTAACGAAATTTTGGTGCTTGAATTTTTTCCTTGGGTGATCTTTCATAGTTAAAGTGTTTTGGTATAAGTTGAAAAGGGCTTGTATTTGTTTTTTGGAAATGTTTATTTGCTAGTTTGGCATCATTCTTCTTAACATTTAAAGAGTAAACTTGAAAATTTGCATGATATTGAGTGGCTATTCATATTAAGAAGAAAATAACATGTCTCCTCATAGATAGAATTCATCTAAAAGAAATGATTGCATTTCAGTTTTTTTGCATTTTATTGGAGTCGAGTCTCACACATCATTAGTTTCATCCCTGTGGACCTTTATGAGAAAAAATGACTATTAAAATCAACCAACTCTTTAATAAAATTAACTGGACATTTTTTATTATAACACACCAACAATAGTTTAAAGCTAGTGTCTTTGGACTAGCAAAAGTGAGTAAAATTTCCAAGACAACTAAACAAGAATGTAGAGGACTAAAGAGTGATAAAATTCAATTATCAGATAGACATAGTCCAAAACCCCCTCTAACATAGGGTCTAAAAACAAGGTCGTGTGTGAAAGAGAAGTGGAGATTACCCCTCCAAAGCTTGACCAATCCTAGTGGAAAGAACATATATTGGGGGTTTTTCTTTATTGTTACTAGTTCATTTGGTCTCGGTGTTTCGTGAATATCGAATCCATTTGAGGTCCTCATGAGTATTATCGATCCACTTGTCTTCAGTCCTCTAGAAGAAATTTGGACTTGCTTATCCTTGCCATACGTTCGGTTCCAACTAATGAAAATATCATGTTGAAATTGATGTCAACATGAATACAAGAAGTACCATAGTTGAGTATGATATGGAACTACAGTAAAAGGTACAATAATACATGGGATCGCCTGATTGGCTGCTTTGAAAGAATGAAAGAATGAAAATAAAAGAAAGAGACAATTTCAATTACTACATTTGTCAAGTCGAGTTGTCTTGGTGATTGTATATTCTATTGAGATAGGATTGTGATAAACATAACAAATACTAGCAAGTCTCCCTCTTGAATAGTTTCTCATGCACTATAATTTCAGAGTGTAGGCGAAGGGAAATTTATTGATGCAACATTGAGAACCCTTGATTCTGTGATATCAACATGATAGTTGATATTTCGTATAAAGTTTTGGTCATCATTTTTTCTAGGCCAAATTTGGACAACCCTTGAAACTCAAACAATCTCTAGTATCCACCAATCGTTAGATCCACTCAGATAATCAATTGTTGATTAAATTGTGATTGATTTCAAAGGTTAGTAAGTGATAAAATATATTTCAAAGGTTGATAAGTGATTAAATATAAATGTGACCTTGGTATCACTTTAATAAATACAAAAGTGGAAAAGTTAAGTGGAAACGAAATTTACACAAAAGTGGAAATGGAGGTGGACTAAATATAAATATGACTTTAATAAATAACAAAAGTTAAAAAGTTAGGTGGAAGAGGGGTTTATGTAAAAGAGGAGTAAATATGAAAGTGGAATAAAGAAAAAGGTAAAAGTGAAATTGGATTAAAGAAAAAGGTAAACGTGAAAGTGGAGTTAAATAAAAGGGGAAAAAGTGAAAGAACACATGGTATGTGCACATGGTATTTGCAAACCATGGTGGTATTTTGCTATGGTAATGTAAAAAGTGAATTAAATCACGATGGTCAAAATATATTGACCCAATTGAAAACATGACTAAACGATCTAAAAGGCACAATGGTTCATTGACATTGTATTAATCAAAACAATATGATTAATAACTTATATTGAAAAGGAACATACTTATAATGAAGAGATACGTTCATATATTGAAGAGATACATTCCTATATTGAAGACTTGCAATTGTTCAGTTGTACATGACCATTGAAAGACTATATAAAAATAAATTCTTGTTGAAAGAGGGTGTGTCTCTCTGCTTTAAATATGAATATGAATAACCGATTCAGATGCCAAGAAAGTAAATGAAGATATGCATCAGAATCCAAAGAAAACTATGAATATTTGAATATTGAAGTACTTGTCATAAAAAGGGAGGTTGAGTGGTGCTAGGGAAGGTTGGAGCATTTAAAGGAGGTTCTATCCTCCTTCTAGTTGAATTTGGTAAATCGAGGTATTGCAACATATTTTTAGTTATAATTGAAGAAACTAGGGAGTCAGTGCTTCCCTCCAGTCAGTGTTGGTAAAATATAGGGGGTTGCATCCTCCTTCTAATTGTTGCTAGTAAAACAAGGAATTGGTGTTTCCTTTGAGTTGGAGCTCATAAATTAAATGTATTATTTATTGAAAATAAGAAGAACATTTTTGAAGTTGGGCTTTTCATGTTTAAATTTTGTGTATTGTACCTTTTTTGTTGATCATTTGTTTTGATTTGATAAAATTAATAATTAAGGTGTTTTAAATTGATGAAAAATGATAATACTGATTCACTCCTCCCCTCTTAGTATTAAAAAATATTCCAACAATTGGTATCACATCAGATTCCTTCATCACAATGCAATCACTCAAAGGAAGATTCTAAGAAACCACAATGGATCAACAAGAAGGATTGTCCTCAAACAGAGCTCCACTATTCAACGGAGATAACTATGCATTCTGGAGTATAATAATGATAAGTTACCTAATGGAACTGAGATGTGATGTTCTGATATCTGTGGTAAATGGTTATGATGTACTAGAAACTGATCCTTTAGACACAATTGCAAAGAAACTTTGTAATGATAATTCTTTTAAATATTGTTCGATATTATTTTAAGTTTTTACATTTTAAGTATTTGAATGGTTAAATCTACTTGTACTTTAAATATTTTAAATACTTTAAATATTTTAAATTTTTACATTTTTTTTTTGGATATTAATATTTTAATGATTGTTGGATCTGTAGATTTGAATGGTTAAATCTATATAACCAAGTTTTCTAGGTTTTTTTAGCATGCTAAATCTATTTATACATTAAATATACAATTTAAGCAATAGAAAAATGTGATTTCACCCAAATTTATATGGTCAGATTGTGACGAAAAATGTCAAAACATAAAATGTTTAAACAAATTCATTTTATAATCCCACCAAATTAAACAACAAAAAATGTGAGTAGTACATAGCTTTATAAAAGTTGGGATGCCTCTACATCATAGTGCATAGCTTTATAAAAGTTGGGATGCCTCTACATCATATACTCCACCCGAAAAATAAAAATGAGTTCCTACTCATTAGTAATTTGGATAATAGCCTCTTAACTCAAACAAACACTTTTTGCTATCAATGTGATTTATTTTAATTCTTTACTATCCCAACAAACTAAGTATCCTTTGGTTTTTTTTTAGCTCTAGTCTCATTGCATCTTTTTGTTCTTAAGTATTTCTAAATTTCTTGTCTTTATTGTTTTAAATATATTCTTTCCAATTAATAATATATTCACCTTTATGTACAATACTTTCATGGTATTCATACAAATATACTACATTGAACATTGATAAGATATCCAAACATTTTGTCACAATTCTAGCACATACATATTCTATGAAATTTTCTTTAAGATTTTAGGAGGTCTTAATTTGTTTGTCTTTAGCTTGTTGTATTATGTTCTTCCTAGGAATCTTTCTTTTCTTAGGTGTGACACCAAGTCTTCTTTCTCGAATATATTTATTCTTTTATATCAACATTTTTCTATGTGTAACAACAAGTTTTCTTTCTCGAATATCTTTATTATTCCGTCTTATCGACTCTTTGTTTATATCCTTGATTTCTTCATTGTAATTGTTGTTTTAGTTGGCATTACACTTTTCATGCCCTTCCTTCATATTCTATCCAAATGACTCGACATCTATACTGCTCTTTCTTTCACAAGGAAATCTTAGCAAATCCATGACTACTCTTGGTGACAATCACTAATCACTATATAGAAAGGAATCTTTCCCTTAGATCTATTCACTAAATCATTGTATGCAAACTCTACTAGCAATTCACCTATTTAACATGTTCATGGTGCAATTGTGATGAAATAAATACCATATATCTACCATACGTGATGATAGTACATAGTTCATAATGTAGTCATTATTTGTGAATAACATCATTACTTATGCACACATATTTTTATATACACAAAATATGGTTATGTCATAACTGATGGTTGATGGACACTTGGATGAGTATGCTTGTACGCTAAGTTCATTTTCTTTTATATGGGGTATGAGGTTGCATGGATAAGTGGTTGTGAAACAAATACACCTATATTGTAAAGCATCTAAATAACTTAAACCACTATAAAATCTGACCTTTTGTTCTCTTCTTTTTATATAACAAAAATATATTAATATTGTAAATTTCTTAGATACATAGTTGTTGCATGCAATTTAAAGTTTTGTGATTTTTTTGATGATGAAGATGATGATAATCACCATCCACTGAGACCGATTTTAATATCCAGGATTATAAGAAATGTAATAAGGAGTTAACTTGTTTGTTTTAACATTTTGTTTTATGATAAAGAAATATTTGAGAGAAGCTTTGTTAAATTTCTATCATTATGATGAATTAACATGTTATGAAAATGGCCAGTCTTACAAATATTTTAAATTTGAGATATAATATGGTCATAAAGAATATATTTTTAAAGAAAATGTTTTTCTTCTTGTACACTTTTTATTATTTTCATCTTTTGCATTCTTAATATCATAAAGATGACAAATTTTTTCATCCCACAATTTTTTTATGATTGTGTATATCAACACTTTATTAAGATCGATAATTAAGAAACATTTAACACTTTAACACTTTCAAGACAAGACTTATTAAAGAAAATACAAGGTAACATGCACTTATCACCACTTTGATAAGCACATTAACAGTTAATACATCAAGAAATAAATCAACAAATATTTAAAGAGAGCAGTTACTAGATAAACAAATGATCTTCATGAAACCATAATCATGAGATCATCCATAAAAAAAAAACTTGAAAATACACCCACAAGATTATCTCCAAGAGAAGGCGTATAAGTCATCCACGGTGAAAGAGAAAGATTGAACACACGTGTAGTAGTAATTCCCCACAAGTTGAGTTGTGATTTACAAAAGGTAGTTCTCCCTCTATATATATGAGGAAACCAAGCACTCCATCTCTCTAAGAAGCCCTTAAAAATAGCAATCCATGATACAAGGTGGATAGGTCTTAGGCTAACCCCCAAAATTTCCTTCAAAATAATGCTAAAACATGAAAAAAATATCCTAATAGGTCACATGTCTGGGTGTAGGAAGATCTGAAAGTGTGATGTCAACCTCTAATGGGGTACACAACTTCCAAAATTCGTGTCTCTCCTCAAAAGGTGCAAAGAATACTCAAAGGTGTTTCCTCCTCATTAAGAAGGTCATCTACCATCATCAAAAGTTGTCAACACATCATCATATGTGCTAAGTCGGCTCAAACATATATCCATTATACTCAAGGGTGATGTCTTCCTCTAGATATGCAATGTCTGTGAAAGTGGCAATGTCATAAAGAAGGAGAGATCCATCACCTCTCCAAATTTGTTTGTCGTCATAATCACATGCCACATCATCAATCCAAACCAAAACATACTCAAAATGTGCATGATGTCATCAAGAGTTTTATGTGGCATGAAAAGTTATATATGCAACATACTAGCTCATCAATGCAACATATTAGGTCTAGGAGGTGTTGAAGGGTGTCATAAGGCATTCCAAGTCATCATGTAACTCAACAATCATTGTTAAGGCCCCAACAACCTCCATAGAGTGTGCAACATCCAATGTAGAAGCATCAAAAGGTCCTCCATAAGACCATATCAAGGGGTGCATCATAATCAAGAAAGGGCTCATAAAATCAGGTAAGAAGGCATTATGGATATAAGAATAATTACAATCATAAAAAGTAAGTCACAATTTAATACAAAATCCACACAAGTAATTCACATTAGGCATCTTCTTCAAACTTCATGTTGGAACCCTTGAGATGTTTCTGGCTAGGAAACTATGCGAAGACATCCATAAGATTGATTATTTTTCTTTAAGTTGATCTATCTTAAAACAAAGTATTTTTGTTGCTTTGTTGGGCCTGTATCATTAGTATTTAAATATTTAAAGATTAATATTGGAAGGAAAAAATTTCTATGTTTTAGACAATAAAGTTTTTTAAGAGGATGAAAAAAGGAATAAATGAAAACAAAACTGAACAATGAAGTACTGTATATTTGATAAATATCACTTAACTTTCAGATACAGTAAATTATTATCAAATATGTATCTAAGTCAAGATAAAATTTGAACAAAAAACAATACTTTGCTTCTATTGAAAAGGGAAAAATGAAATTTAAGAACAGGCCTTCTTAATACTCACAATATATTGAAGAAATTTGTAACTTTTAAAAATACCTTTTGTAGTTAATGATAGTAGTTTGTGTACTAAATCATCACAGTCCTAGAAGTAGACACAATCAATATGAATTTAGGAGCATGAAAATAACATCAAGAAAAGAATCACATAGACTGAAACATAGAATTTTTAATCTTTGAAACTTGCAATAGTTTATTAAAGATCTATAGTCGGGCCTCCAAAAATTTCTCCTTTTACATTTAGTTCTTTCACACACATTTATACAATTTGGGTCATAATCAAATATGGTTATCAGGTCCTATTTTCTAGCCATTTGATTTACAAAATTTATATTTGACTTTCTAAAATAGAAAGATCAAATGACAACTATTGCAATCCATGAATTTCTTCAACTATCCTTTTGTGTCATCATGTCATCATTTGGAGAAAAAGTTTCCAAGTTTCACTTAATGGATAGCCAAATGATTTCATGTGCCTGCAAGACATATCAAGCTCAGTATATTGTTCATATGTAGGAGGATTTAAAAATAAAAAATTTATTTCCCAGAGGAGATGGAAGTCATCCATAAGTAAATATACAATAATTTGACCTCTTAGTTTGTGAGTCATTCCTTGAAATTTTGGCCCATTTCCTATGGCTATAAACAAACTTTTTCTATATTCTTCAAATGATTAGAACTTCCCTTTGTCACTCTAAGCTAAAGGAAGTCATATTTTTACCATCTTTTCGAATCTGTCGGTGAATAAGTCAATGTCACTTTTCACACTAATGCATTTATTCTGAGCTTTATGCAATAGATTTAGTTTTGCAAATATCCTTTCATCTTCCATCGCCATTGTAGTTATGTCATTCACACATTTTATTTTAAGTACTTCATTGGAGTTAGAATTTAAGAACTTAATAACCTCAGTAGAAATATGAGGGCTTGTTCCTAATTCATGAAATGCTTTCTTTAAAGTATCATCAATTTCATATGTGAATAGGACTTCATCATCAATAATCTTTAAATAATCCCAAATTTTACTAACTTTATTAATGATCTCATCCCAAATGATTTGTCTAACCCCTATTAGATATTGCTTGCCAAATAATTTATTCTTCATTTGGTCCATTTATGTTTGCATCTTTGTTTTCAACTTTTGACATTTTGCAATAACTTTGTCTTATTCCTTGATTTCTTCATTTTGTGTTACAATGGTTTTCTTCAATTTATCAATTTTAGCTCCTTTCAGATTTAAATATGCCAATTCATTTGAAAATCCTATTGTTGGATCAAATGATTCTGATGACTGTAATAAATGAGATACTCCCTTCAAAGTTTGAATTTGATTGACATACAAATCAATTTTTTCTTCCATATGAATCATTTTCTTAAAAAAAAAATCCTTTTCTTCCTAGACTTCCTATAGTTATGGAGTCTGTACATGATCAATCCCTGGGATGTTGATCCTTTTATTCAATGCATGTATCTTTGTGTCCTTGGATTTTATTAGTGGTTGTACATATGCTTCATATTTTGGATTAGCTCTTAGTTCTATTCTCCATTGTTCTAACTCCTCCACTTTAATTGAATCCTAAGTTTATCATTTATGGATTGAAGCTTATTGATTCCAAAATTAGCTATCATGACATCCTTGTTTGTCACTTTTGCAGTTTTTCTATGCAAGTCGAATTTATCCAATAGATGGATTGCACTAAGATCAATGGAAATGTTTGTCACCTTCTTTTATTTATCCTTTGGCTCCATAAATGCTATATTTAATATTCCTTTCTCATAGCCCACAACTGAGATAATTCTAGTCTGATATCCATCATTGTCATAAAATTTAGGATTCATATTCTTTTTAATGTTTGCACCTATTTTTCTAATTTCCATGAACTGATGAACCTAGTCTATCTGCATTGCTTGATCAATAATCCCTGATTTTTTTCACTTTGAATCCCTTGACTCTTGAGATTCTCTGTTATGTTACTTCTACAATCACTGCAGGGCCCCTTTTTCTTGGTATGATTTCTTCTCATAACTATGAGTCTTCTTTTTCATCAAGTGCTTCCAATATATGTCTTTTGGTTGATCCTTCTTCATCTTTTCTCGAATCCCTTGGAGATGATTATGAAGTATTTATTTTATATGTATTCTCAAACTTATGAGTGTTATACAATTATTTTCCACCTGATCACCTAATGGGAATCATACAGGGTTCAATAGTCTGAAACACTAAACCATACCACTTTTCCCTTGAGTTTACAATACCTTTTTTCCTAGTTGTTGGTTGTCCATTTATAGCTTGTGACCAGAAAATGTTGGTCACTCCTCTTCCTCTTGTAGAGCATGGTCGATTGCTCCAAGAATGCAGGGCATGACCAGGTCTGTTAATCTCTTTTTTAGGATTGGTTTCATGAGATAAGATTGAACCCTCGATTCTTCATGGTTCGACCTTGAGAATCTTTTCATATTGGGCATGGAGATATTATCCAAACTACCCTTTGATATTATATCTACTATTCTATAAATAATGGAGGTCTCTCATGGTAAAAACAGAGGAAAAAAGAAAAAAACGTTTATGTTGGAAAATTAATCACGATGCTTGGACAATGAATCTGGTTAGAGCTTCATCAGGCTATCAAATTGTAAGTGGTAAATTTTTTTCATTTGATCAATAGAAGATGCACATGACTTTCCCTCTTATTTGATTGTATATTATTATCATAATTAGATTGTTTATGTTATATAATTAGATCTATAATAATTTTTCACATGATATATTTGATCTTTTGAAAAGAGTTTGCGTGTATCTTCACGTGTGTAAATCGACATTGTTAAGAGAGAAGGACATCTTCAACAAGGAAAATAACGAAGGAGAGTGAAGGGAAAACCGTCAGGTGATATAGTAACCCCTTTGTTCCATTCACTTATAGATAATGTTTGCATGTTATTTAGATCTAGGAAGGTCCATAGTTTGTATATCTATTATGTCTTAGGTCTAGGGAGAGCCTAAGGGAGGTAACTCCCGCAGGGTGAAAATATCCTAGAATAGATTGGCGAATCCACTAGGGATCCCACTACTATTTAGTTAGATTTTCTTCCTCGGTTTCTTTGACTTGTATTTCCAATATCCTTGTTTATTATAATCCCCAATGTTTTTTATTGATCTATCCGTAAATCATTTTCAAGGCCATTTGCAAATTATCACCCTTAGATCTAATAGATCTACTTTATATCTATTTTTTTTTCAATTGTACAGTCACAGTTGTGAGTGATCCCTGCCCACAAAGCAACCAAAACTTTGTGGTCATTGGTTTATCCATTGTCGGGAGAGACCAACCCATTTTTCTCGGTTGTTTCTCCACTATAGGGGAAACCAACTTGAAATTTTCATTGTAGGGAGAAACTGGAACAATGTAGGGAGGGACTAGAACACTATTGTTGCCCTCTATCCCTTTGTAGGGACATACCAAAGCTCTGTGGTCACAATGTGGTCATTAACATGAAGCGGCCATGCTTTGAAAGCCAATTTCAAAGGGATATCCTTCAAAACAAGGCTCAGATCTGTTTTCTTCCTTTCTTCAACACCTCCATATCTGTCTCAAATCTCTCCCAGCAATTATTGTTGCAACATTTTTTCAAACTCATTTTGAAATTTTGTCTTGTGTGCCATTTCGTTCATTTGATTAAAATTATTTTTTCTTTTGTGGGTATGGTTTAGGTCATCTAATATCATTCCCTTAGGCTTAAAGTGTTGATGGTACCTTTGCGAAGAGATTATTTTTGTTTTTAAAAATATTTTGGGTGTTCCTTTATATTTTCTTTCATTTTTTAAACAAAACCAACTCTCTTGACTTGCATCTCATCTTTGAGTGCAATTCATTTTTCAAGTTATTTGAAAAACCTTTGTATTACCTTTGAAATATTGGGTTTTGCGTTACTGGAATTTTTTCCTTGCGTGATCTTTCATAGTTAAAATGTTTTGGTATATAATTGAAAAGGGATTGTATTTGTTTTCCGGAAATGTCTATTTTCTAGTTTTCCATCATTCTTCTTAACATTTAAAGAGGAAAATTGAAAAGTTGCATGATATTGAGTGGCTATTCATATTAAGAAGAAAATTACTCTTCTCCCTCTCGTAGATAGAATTCATCTAAAATAAATGATTGCATTTTAGTTGTTTTTCATTCTATTGGAGTCGAGTATCACACATCATTAGTTTCATCCCTGTGGACCTTTCTGAGAAAAAATGGCTATTAAAATCAACCAATTCTTTAATAAAATTAACTAGACATTTTTGTTTATAACACAGCCATAATAGCTTAAAGCTAGGGTCTTTGGACTAGGAAAAGTGAGTAAATTGTCCAAGACTACTAAACAAGAATGTAGAACACTAAAGAGTGATAAAATCCAACTGTCGCATAGGCATATCCCAGAACCACCTATAACATAGGGGCTAAACACAAGGTCATGTTCCGAAGAGCAGTGGAGATTACCCCTCCAAATCTTGACCAAACATAGTGGAAATAACATATATTGAGGGTTTTTCTTGAGTGTTACTAGTTGATTTGGTTACGGTTCTTTGTGAATCTCGAATCCGTTTGAGGTCCTCAAGAGTATTACCGATCCACTTGTCTTTAGTCCTCTATAAGAACTTCGGACTTGGTTATCCTACCCATACATTTGGTCCCAAATGATGGAAATATCATGTTGGAATTGATGTCAACATGAATACAAGTAGTACCATAGTGGAGTATGACATGGAACTATACTAAAAGATACAAGAATACATGGGATCGCCTGATTGGGTGCTTTGAAAGAATGAAAGAATGAAAATAAAAGAACGAGTCAATTTCAATTACTACACTGGTTGATTCAAGTTGTCCCGATGATTGTATATTCTGTTGAGATAGGATCGTGATGAACATAACAAATACTAGCGAGTCTCCCACTTGAATAGTTTCTCGTGCACTACAATTTCAGAGTGTAGCGAAGGAAAATTTCTTGATGCAGCACCAAGAACAGTTGAGTCTGTCATATCAACACGGTAGTCGATATTTCATAGAAAATTTTGGTCATTTTTGCTAGGCCAAATTTGGACAACCCTTGAAACTCAAAAAATTTCCAACAACCACAAATGGTTAGATCCACTGCAGTCAATTGTTGAATAAATTGTCATTGATTTCAAAGGTTAGTAAGTGATCAAATATATGTCAAAGGTTAGTAAGTGATTAAATATAAATGTGACCTTGGTATCACTTTAATAAATACAAAAGTGGAAAAGTTAAGTGGAAACAAAATTTACGCAAAAGTGGAAATGAAGGTGGACTAAATATAAATATGACTTTAATAAATAACAAAAGTTAAAAATTTATGTGGAAGTGGGGTTTATGTAAAAGATAAGTAAATATGAAAGTGGAATAAAGAAAAAGGTAAAAGTGAAATTGGATTAAAGAAAAAGGTAAACGTGAAAGTGGAGTTAAATAAAAAGGGAAAAGGTGAAATAGCACATGGTATGTGCACATGATATTTACAAACCATGGTGGTATTAATCTATGGTAAGGTAAAAAGTGAATTATATCATGATGGTCAAAATATATTGACCCAATTGAAAATGTGACTAAAAGATCTAAAAGGAACAATGGTTCATGGACATTGTATTAATTAAAGCAATATGATTAATATCTTATATTGAAAAGGAACATACGGATAATGAAGAGATACATTCCTATATTGAAAAGGTGCAGTTGTTCAGTTTTACATGACCATTGGAAGGTTATATAAAAATAAATTATTGTTTAAAGAGGGTGTGTCTGTGTTCTTGAAATATGAATATCAATAACAGAGTCAGAGGCCAAGAAATAAAATGAAGATATGAAGCAAAATCCAAAGAAGACTATGAAGATTTGAAGATTGAAGTACTTATCATAAAAATGGAGGTTGGGTGGTGCTAGGGTAGGTTGGAGCATGCAAAGGGTGTCCTAGCCTCCTTCTAGTTGAATTTGTTAAATCGAGGTATTGCAACATGTTTTCCGTTATAACTGAAGAAACTAGGGAGTCGATGCTTCCCTCTAGTTGGTCTTGGTAAAATCTAGGGGGTTGTAGCCTCCTTCTAGTTGATGCTAGTAAAGTAGGGAATTGGTGTTTCCTTTGAGTTGAAGCTCATAAATTAAATGTACTGTTTATTGAAAATAAGAAGAACATTTGTGAAGTTGGGTTTTCCATGTTTAAATTTTGTGTATTGTACCTTTTTTGTTAATCATTTTTTTTTATTTGATAAAATTAATAATTAAGGGGTTTAAAATTTATGAAAAGGGATAATACTGATTCACCCTCCCCTCTTAATATTAAATAATATTCCAAAAATTGGTATCACATCAGGTTCCTTCATCACAATTTAATCACTGGAAGGAAGAATTTAAGAAACCACAATGGATCAACAAGAAGGATTGTCCTCAAACAAAGCTCCATTATTCAAAGGAGATAACTATGCATTCTGAAGTATTAGAATGATAAGTTACCTAATGGCAGTGAGATGTGATTTCTGGATATCTATGGTAAATGGTTATGATGTACCAGAAACTGATCCTTCAGACGCAACTACAAATAAAATCAGCAATGATAATTCAAGAGGTTTAAATGCAATTCTGGGTGGATTAGCAAATAATGTGTTTCTCAAAGTCATGCATTGTAAATCAACAAACGATATTTGGAACAAACTACAAATCATCTATGAAGGAGATGTCAAATTCAACAAATAAAAGCTTCAAATGTACAAAGGATGGTTTGAAAGATTGAATATGAAAGAAGAAGAAAACATTGCAGAATATCTTCTAAGAGTAGATGAAATTGTCAACATAACCAGAGGACTAGGAGAAGAATTAGATGAAAAAATAGCAGTCCAAAAGTACTAGGATCACTCCCAATGAGATATGATCCCAAAGTATCTACCTTCGAATATCTAAAGAACCTTGACAAACTCACAATGAATGAACTACATGGGATTATCATAGCCTATGAAATGAGAATAGGACAATAAAAACCATCAAAAGGTGAAACAACCTTAAAATTCTCAAAAGGAACTAAAACCATGAACATGTATTTAATTAAAGAAAACTTAGACAAATCCGATGAGGAAGAATAAATCTTCATTAAGAAACTTAAGAAAGGATCTGGAAAATACAAAGGGAAGTTACCGTTCAAATGCTTCAACTATGGAAAAATTGGACACTTTTCTTCCACATCTCCTTATCCGAAGGAAAAATATAGTGATGATGAAGAAGATTACGATTATAAAGAACATAAAAAAGAGTAAATCCCAATATAAAAAGAAATTCTATAAGAAAAAAAATATTCTAAAGAACACATTAGCTCATCTTACATGAGTGAAGATGATGATACATGTGTTCTATTTATGGGACTAGAAACTGAAATTGACAATACTGAAGATAATAATTATGAAAATGAATAAATTATAGAAGTTGAAGGAGAAGTTGATCTTGAAGGAGAACTCGTTTGTTTGCTCAAAGAACTAACAAGATATAGAAGGAAGAACAGATCATTAAAAGAACAACTATTAGATTATAAGGAATAACAAAAGTCGAGAAGAAAAAGTTTCAAAAAGCATCAAGCAAATAGAACAAATCATTATTGATTTAAAAACTCAACTACAATAAGCAAAAAGAATTGAATAAATCGTAAATAAACGACTTGATGACAAGGAACAAAACTGTGAAAAATTAGAGTTTGAAATAGTTCTTCTAAGAAGGAAACTTCACAAAGGCACTAACCTTTCAAAGTCTGAAAGTAGTTCAAAAATCTTGGATGAAATCCTTAATAGTCCAAGACCATCAAGTAATAAAGTTGTACTAGGTTATGATCACAAGGAAACTAATAAAGGCTTAAAATCTGAAATACAGAAAAGTGATACAAATCCAAAGACTTGTGCAGATGTGCTTCAGAGATCCTTCAAAAGAGAAAAGAAATGGATAAACAATGACTCTAATCAACAAATATCTGCACTCTCTCCAAAAAGAAATGAGTACCACTCCAATAAGAACTCCTCCAAAAAGGTATCAACAACTCTTTCTTGGCTATTGTTTTTCTTGTAATAATTTTGGAAATAAATCATTAGACTCTAAAGATTATAAAAAGAGATATCATAAATATTTTCAAGGATATGGCCATAGGAACAACAAGTCTAGTATAAATCAAAGGAGTAGAAACTATAATTCATTTTCTCTACTACTAGATTACAACATCGAATGTTACAAATGTAATAATTATGGTCATAAAGCTAGTAATTACAAATTATTAGAATCTACCATGAAGACAAATACTTCAAATTGTCTAAAAGAAAAACAAAAGGAAACAAAATGTAAGGTAGCATTGTATGACAAAGATAAAATAAGTCAATGGTATGTCGACAATGGGTGTTAAAAACATATGACAAGAGATCAAACAAAATTCCTCAGCCTGAAAAAGGAGAAGAAAGGAAAGGTTACATTTGAAGATGATGTCTTTGCCAAAATACTTGCTAAGGGGGAAATCAGTCTGGGAAATGACATAACTAAAGAAAAAAATGTTCTATTAGTTGAAAATTTGAAACATAATATCCTTATAAGTGTGATTCAAACATGTGATCTATTAAGAACCAAATATCAATATAGCATAGAAAAACCTCAGAAAAATTACTCAATGCCTTAAAAAAGAGATAACTTCGGATAATAAGCCTCTTCAAGGGGGAAACCTCCTTTTACCCCACTTAAATGTTCAAGTACAAGATCATTCAAAATGAAAATGTCTCCTTGGTATATATAGGAGACTAGGAGGTATAATTACAACTAATGGCCTAAAGCCGATGTAAATAAAATAACATTACTAATATAATATGCCCCAATTAAGGAGTAATGAGCCAATATTATGGCTTAACATGCCCCTGCGCTTGAGAAAAGTGTTGTCCGCAATGCTTGAGTAACTCTGGATGCTTCTGTATAAAAGACTCATCTTCCCAAGTGGAATCTTCAGCCGATAATTTCCTCCATTTAATGAGATACTCTGAAATGGATCTATTCCTCATCTAGTGAATTCTTGTGTCAGTGATGGCTTCAGGCTCCAATATGATTTTTCCTTCCTTGTCAAGTTCTAGAAATACAGTTTGAACTGGGATCTTGTCACCTATAACCTTCTTTAAGCATGAAACATGGAAAATTGGGTGTACTCGTGAAGATGCAGACAACTCCAATTTGTATGCCATAGTACCAATCTTTTGCAACACCTTATAAGGGCCATAGTACTTTGGTGATAATTTATTATCCTTCTTGGCTTGCTTGAGGGACATCTATTTGTATGGTTGTAGTCTTAAAAACACCCTATCCCCTACTTCAAGACTTCTTTCACTACGATGTTGATCTGCTTGTTGTTTCATGAAATTTTGTGCCATGGTCAGGTTGTCATTTAAGATTTGGAGAACTTGTTGTTGATTCTCAATGTGATCTTCCACTTCTTGAACCTTAGATTTTTATTTTAGAGAAGAAGTGATGGAAGGAGAGTGGTATCCATAAAGTGCCATAAATGGTGTCATTTTTGTTGTAGTATGAAATGAATTGTTATAGCACCATTCTTCCAAGGGTAACCATTTAAACCATTGTGTTTGTTTATCAGAGACAAAGCAACGAAGGTAGCCTTCCAGGCATTTGTTCACTATCTCAGTTTGTACATTAGATTGAGGATGATAGGATGAGCTATGAGCCAACTGAGTACCCAAACAAGAAAATAATTCTTTCCAAAAATGTCCAGTGAAGATGGGATCTCTGTCACTTACAATAATCTTTGGGCTTCCATGTAGCTTTTGAACTGTCTCCATGAATGCGGTGACAACTGTACTAGCTTTGAAGGGATGAGAGAGTGCACAAAAGTGTGCGTACTTGGTCATTCTATCAACAATCACCATGATGACACTCTTTTCTTTAGACTTTGGTAACCCTATGATGAAATCCATGGAAACCTCCTCCCAGTGCTGACTTGGGATGGATAGTGGTTGTAAGAGACCTGGGGTCTTAATTGTTTCCACCTTATTTTGTTGAAAAACCAAACATTCTACCACAAACCTTTGAACATCATTTTTAGGGACATCACAAAAAAATCCTTCTTGACTCTATGGTAGGTTTTCAAAAATCCCGAGTGCCCTCCTACTGGAGAGGTGTGCAATTCCAATAGTACCTTTTGTTTGTGTTGGGAGTTCTTACATAAATATAAGAAATATTTGTACCATAGTGAATCATTTCTCCATGTAAATGTATCTGATGCACTAGAATCTTGCTACAACCTTTGAATGAGTCCACACGTTTTCGTCATTTTTCCATTCATCCCTTGCTTTTATTATCCAATCAGGTTGGATGATCGAGATAGCACAGAGAAAGGCCTCAACATCTTCATCCTTTCTTGAGAGTGCATCTGCCACAACATTTTTCTTCCCCTTTTTATAGATGATTTCAAAATCATAACCCAATATCTTGGTTACCCATTTCTGTTGTTCTTCTGAAGATAGTCTTTGTTCCAAGAAGTATTTAAGACTATCATGATCTGTTTTGACCTTGAAGTGCCTACCTATTAGGTAAGGACGTCGTTTCTTCAATGCATGTAGTATTGCCATCATTTCCTTCTCATAAATGGGTTTGTGTAAGTCCTTTCCCTTGAGTGGTCAACTTTCAAAAGCCAGGGGCCTTCCTTCTTTCATTAGGACAGCACCAATTCCATTTCCTGAGGCATCACATTCCACAATAAAGGTTTTTGTGAAGTCTGGAGTGGTCAAGACATGAGATTTACACATCACCTCTTTAAGTTGTTCAAAAGATTTAGTTTCCTCTGGAGTCCATGAAAATGCATCCTTCTTAGTTAGTGTCATTAAAGGTGTTTCTATTCTTCCATAGTTCCTAACAAACTTGTGGTAGTAACATGTTAAATCCAAAAATCTTCTAAGATTCTTCAATGTTTTGGGAATCGTCCAGTCCATCATGGCCTTAATCTTGTTAGGGTCTACCTTGACACCTTCATGATATACAATATGACGCAAATACTCTACCTCCTTTACTCCAAAGAAACATTTAGATGGTTCAGAATATAGTTGTTGCTCCTTTAGTAGTTGTAGCGCCTTGTCAACATTTCACACATGATCCTCCCAAGACTTGCTATAGATTAGTATATCATCAAAAAATACTAA
>ML778489.1:684247-698395 GCA_009831015.1 Picea engelmannii
TATATTTATATATAATAAAAATATATATATAATAAAACATAAAAAAAAATGCATATGCCAAAATTAAAACATATGTCCCACGCATCTGATCTCCAAACCAAAATGCACCAAAACACATTTGAGCTAGGCTAGAGAGCGAGCTACCTCAACCCGCGCATACACTCCTAACCGCATTTGAGATCGACAGAGAGAGAGCTATGAGGTCGACCCTCACCGCATTTGAGCTCTTCATCGACAGAGAGCGATAGAGGAGGTTGAGAGAGAGCTAGGAGGCCGAGAGCGATAGAGGAGGTCGAGAGAAATAGAGGAGAATTGATAGAGGAGGCTAGCTATCCCTAGCATGATAGAGGATCATTGATAGAGGAGGCCAACTAGCCCTAGCGTCGATAGAGCAGGCCAACAACGTCATCAAATCGGGTAATTTTTTCTAACATTTTAAAACCCTAAATCGAGAACTCGATACCACATTTTTCCTTGTTGGCCACCTCATAGCACACATCCATTTATAATTATCCATTTTCCTACTTTCAGTTATCCTCCTTGCACTTAGGAGATGATCGTATTCATGATGGAATTCAATTAGTTGTCAAATACCTTGATTATGATCTTATAGATGATGTTTCAATATAGAGAGATGGGCCTTAATTTGTATGCAAAGGTTGCTTCACTTTATTTGAGGACAAGTGTTATAAAAATGGCATTAAGATCTTTGAGGACTCATCCATATCTTCTTGAGTCTTCCACCACTTTACAAACCTCTTTATCTATTGTGTGTTAGAAAGCATGAAAGAAGTCGGCTGCAAAGTTGTATGGACCTCGTACTTTACCTCCAACCATGTATTTAACAATTCTAAGTTCCACTTATAATGGTGATATCTTGTTCATGAGGAAAGAATTATGCTCCTCAAAAACCATACTGGGTATATGTTGGTGGTATAGTTAGTGGATGCCTTTTATCCTCAACAAGTTCAATGAGAAGGTCACTAGAGTAGTTCATGAGCTCTTTTTCTATATCTGTGTGGTCATCTACTATTTTTCCTTGTGCATCTATTAGGAAGAAAATTTTATTCTAGTTCCACCTATTCATGGTGGTGCAATGGAAGAAATGCATGTTCTTGTCACCATTTGTTAGCCATCTTACTATATATTTATGCTTCGAGAGGCATTCTTCCTAAAACAAATTATGTAAATTCCTTCTAGTGATGATTGATGAAGGAGTTCCCACCTTTGACGTTCCCTCCTTCATGATTTGTCTCTGTAGGATGGCCATTTGCTTCTTAAGATGCCATTTATTTTAGAAAAAAAAATTGAATTCTTTTGCATTGCATTTTTTGTATTTGGTTTTGAGATAATTTATTTTTTACTAAAGAATTTACATTTTAGTTCCTTGGATGTTTCCTCCCTCATTCCACCATTCGACAATTCTTGCTTGAAAGTTGTTGTGTGAAAACCATAACTGCTCAAATTTGGATGCTATTTATTTTGGTGTTCCTTTTGTTATCCCATTGTAGTGAGATGGGCCAATGGTCTGACCTTGCACCTTGTAATACTTTGATATTGTTGGCTTGAGCTTGGGTGAGTCTATAGCTTCTTATCGCAAACATATACTCATAATATTTACACTTGTTCTCTTTTCCCCATCATCCTTTTCTTCACCATCCTTTGTATGGAGGTGGAATTCCACCTTTGTTGACATTTATAAATACAAACAATAGAAGGATCTAATAGTAATTTTCCTCTAGAAGCCATGTTTTGTTCCACATTGTCAGTGGTTCACTCTAGCAAGAGGAAAAACAACTTTCACTATCTTCTATGTTGAGGTCTATTTTCTCCTTTGTTGACATTTGTGAGCTAATCCATCTCCCAGGGTCTAGTATAAATTTGTCTCCCAGGGTCTAGCAAAGATTTACCTCCATAAGCCTCATTGTTTTTTGCTTTGTCAATCCTTTATTCCAACAAATTGACTCTCTATGAATCACTTAGAACATTTGATTGAAGCATACTTTGGTTCCAAGTTACTTACATGATTATAAATTAGATTTTTTTTTTCCTAATTCTTTTTGTTGAACATCCCTCACAAATTCTTAAAAACTTTGAATTACGATGGATTGTCTTTCTTGATTTTTTTTGCCTACTAAGCTCCTAAATTGCTTTTGGTAGAATTATGGTGGGGGTGCTTGAGAGGGGGAACAATCACAATTACAAGAAGGAACATAGCAATGATTGAAGATTTTCTGAGGTCTAAAGGGAAGCCACCATAGGTCTGCTTTTTTTGACTGATATAAGATTGTCTAAAGGTCTGTTCATTGTCACTAACAATTCTGATTTCTCTGCTAAGTTTAAGGTTGGATTTAGAACATATTTCAAGCTTTTTTAATGTTTTTGTTTGGAAGGTTAGATTAGGAAATGTTTTTTGTCCATTCACTTCTTCTTACAACCAATAAAACATGAAATACACCTCTAGATATTTTGCACTTACATGTTGATATTGAAATATGCAAACCACAAGAATTTAACACATGTAATTTTTGGTCAACGTGACCCTAGAAAAAACCCCATGGGGAAAACCAATTAAGAGTAAATATAATATGGAGCTTGAATAAAAAATATCACAACAGAGATAACAAGTTTTCTACAACCAAACTTATCTCAAATTTAGCAGCAAAATACTCGAAATATGAGCCAACTTTGCCTTGAAGTTTGTGCCCTCTTCTCCTTTACTTAAGTTCCCTAAGTCACTTTGTGTTAATAAATTTAGTTTATGATTAATGAGCTCATAAAGTCACTTTGACTTTATAACATAAAGTAAAATGAGGGATGGGTACTTTCCCCCTTCATTGTTAGGCAGATCAATAACACTAGGGGACCACTTCCCAAGATACCAAAACATAACAATGATATGTACGCAATTAGAAAGAAATGCAAATGGTGATGAGTTTGACTCCATGGGAGTTGAGGTAATTTTAAATGGAAGTATTTGACATAATTGGAGACACAAATGAGAATTTATGGATTAGACATTGAATTCAATATGAGTTGATTCTTTGAATTTGAATGAAAAGAGGTGGGAAATTTGGTGGAAGATGTGTTGATATTGTCAAATTCTTCCAGAAAAGCAGCAACAACAACAAAATATATGAAGAATACTTGACTAACTTCGTGCTCCAAATTCATATAAAAAGTACACACCAAAATTGGCATGGATATCAGGCATGAAACTCTCTCCTCCTGATTTTTGAAACTTTCAAAAATTGTATTTTTAAATGTATAAATGGATTCAACATGATGAAAAAACTCCAGGAAACTCAGATTATATAAACTTAACCACTCAAATTTTCAAATCCAACAATTTCTCTTCGTATTCCAAAATATAGATCATTTAGACTACATCCTTTCAAAATGGACATGTCATTTAATTACGTTTATGGCTCCTATGTGTGTGGTTTTTGGGTTCATTTTTAGCTACATTTGATTAAGATTTAATCCCTTTCTCATTAAATAACATACACCACCTTCTAAAGCTGACGAAAACATTCATGTAATTACGAGTTTCTGGGAAAGGAAAGAATAGAGCCAACTCGCCCTTCCTTGCCTTCTGGAAACCCCAATTTTTTTCCCACATGAGTTGTGTCGTTGACTCTTCAGTTTTGTTGGTCGGGCGCACATCTTGCAAAATAGTGTTTCCCCGCCTTTGCATGCACTTATTTCTTTTCTTCACGTTTCCTCATGTGGTTGTCCATCTTGCCAACTCTGTTTGCCTAGCCTTTCCCCCCCCTATTTACCAACTCCTACTGCCTTGCATTTGGACTCCCTTCGTTTATGTGGGCTCTCCCTCTTTCCATGCCTTTGAGAGCCTATCTTTTCAACTCGCCTTGGTGTGTCGTAGCGAAAGCCCACATCTGCATTGGCTTTGGGAAACCCCAAGTTTCTTCCCATATGTGAGTTGTGTCGCTGGCTCCTCGGTTTTGTTGGTTGGGCGCTCCTCTTGCTTACATGGATTTCCTTTGGGTGCCCCTCTTTCCAACTTGCCTTGTGTTTCCTCTGGAAACCCCAAGTTTTCCTTGCATTCGGGAAACCCCAAGGTTTTTTCCCACTACACCCGTGTCGCTGGCTCTTTCAGTTTTGTTGGTTGGGCACTCCTCTTTCCAACACGGCTTGCCTTTGGGCACTCCTCTTGCCAACACAACTTGCCTTTGGGAGATCCTCTTGTGAACTTTATGCAACTTTATGCAACATGAAATGCTATGAAACTTATGAAACAACGCAACTTATGCAACTATATGCAAGTTTATGCAACTATGGAACTTATGCAACTTATGAAACTTATGCAACTTTATGCAACTACACAACTTTATGCAACATGCAACTATGCAAATTATACAACTTTATGCAACTATGCAACTTATGCAACTTTATGCAACTTTATGCAACTATGCAACTTATGCAACTATGCAACTTTATGCATCAATGCAACTTATGCAACTTATGCAACTTATGCAACTTTATGCAACATGCAACTTATGCAACTTTATGGAACTTATGCAAATTTATGAAACATGCAACTTTATGCAACAATGAAATTTATGCAACTATGAAACTATATGCAACTTCTGCAACTATGCAACTATATGAAACTATATGCAACTATGCAACTATATGCAACTTATGCAACTATATGCAACTATGCAACTTATGCAACTATATGCAATGTATGCAACTATATGCAACTATGCAACTATATGAAACTTATGCAACTATATGGAAATATGAAAATTATGTAACTATATGCAACTTATGCAACTATATGCAACTTTATGCAACTTTATGCAACTATGCAACTATATGAAACTATGTGCAACTATATGCAACTATGCAACTATATGGATAATGATTCTCCTAGGATTGTATCATCCAAGCATATGAAGGGAATCTTTAGGCATGGATATGTATCCTATGTAGCAGAGTGATTGATCACCTCTCAGAAACCTTCAGACAACAGCCAACGGTACCAAGTAGACATTCAGACCTTGTTGAGAAAACATGATCAAGTATTTGGGGAGATTCCACTAGGGATACCACTAGACAAGAGATTTGAGCACATTATTGAGATAGAGGAGGGGGCCAAAACTATGATTACCACCCCATATAGACATCCAAGGAAATTTAAGGATCAAATAGAAAAGGCTATTTAGGAGTTGTTGGAAATGGGGCATATTAGGCCTAGCTCTAGCCCATTCACTTCATTAGTGGTTTTGGTCAAGAATAAGGATGGCACAATGAGGATGTGCAACGATTATCGGGCATGAACAAGAAGACAATAAAGACAGGTACCCCATTCCCAGGATCGATGAGTTACTAGATGAGTTCCATGGGGATGTGTACTTTTCGAAGATTGATCTTCGATCAGGTTATCATCATATCAAGTTCAATGAGTGGGATGTTCACAAAACCACTCTCAGGTTCCACTGTAGGCATTACAAGTTCTTGTTCATGCCATTCGGGTTGACCAATGCTCCTACCAATTTCCAGTCATGAATGAATCATATCTTCAACAAACAATTGATGAAGTTTGTGTTGGTATTATTTGATGACTTACTTATTTATAGGAAGACATGGGAGGATCACTTGAGGCATTTGGATGAGATTTTGAGTATTATGGGGGAGTAGTCATTGTACACCAAGGCATCCAAGTAATAGTTTTTCATGACAAAGATTCTATACTTGGGCCATGTGATCAATGCACAGGGGGTACAGGTAAACTAAGAGAAGATTTGGGCCATATTGGATTAGCCCACACCTATATGTATCATAGAGTTACGTAGGTTCTTTGGGATATGCAGCTACTATAGGAGGCTTGTTAAGGGATTATCATAGTTGTGTGCACCATTGATGAAACTTACAAAGAAAGGAGCATTCAGGTGGACATAGGAGTCACGACAGGCATTTGACGGCCTAAAGGAGGTGATGAGAAATTGCCTAGTGCTAGCACTTCCTAATTTCACTCAGCCCTTTGTGCTTGAGTGTGATGCATCAGGTAAGGGTATCAGGGAAGTTCTGATGTAGAATAAACATCCGATGGAGAGGGTGACAGTTGAAAGGCACCCACTTCACCTCAACAGGTAAATGTTAAATACAGTAAAAAATTATGACTACAACAGGTAATTGTACGGTGTAAGAATGACCTAAGGCCCTTTTTTTCCTCTCTAGTCATGGTACACACCTTGAGACCTATTATTATTATGAAAACGTACCAATGGTTCCAAATTAAACTATATTGCAACTATATTGCAATTTATGCAACTATATTGCAACTAAAATATTGGTGAGTGATCAAATGCAACTATATTGCAACTTATGCAACTATATTGCAACAACTTCGTATGCAACTATATCCAACTATGCAACATGCAACTTATGCAACTTCAACAACTTTATGGAACTTTATGCAACTTTACGCAACTTATGGAACTTATGCAACTATATGGAACTATATGGAACTTATGAAACTATGCGACTATATGCAACTATATGACGGATAGGTGTGGCAATTTCAACTTTATGAAACTAAATGCAACTATATGAAACTATGTTGGTACTATATTGCAACTTATGCAACTATATTGCAACCTATACAACTATATGCAACTTATGCAACTATATGCAACTATATTGCAACAATTTTGTATGCAACTATATGAAACTATGCAACTTATGCAACTATATTTCAACTTATGCAACTTTACGCAACTTTATTGCAACTTATGCAACTATATTGCAACTATATGCGACTATATGCAACTATATGCAACTTATGAAACTATATGCAACTATATTGCAACTATATGCAACTAGGTGTGTCAATTTCAACTTTATGCAACTATATGACGGATCAGTGTGGCAATTTCAACTTTATGCAACTAAATGCAACTATATGCAACTATATTGCAACTATATGCAACTAGGTGTGTCAAGTTCAACTTTATGCAACTATATGACGGATCAGTGTGGCAATTTCAACTTTATGCAACTAAATGCAACTATATGCAACTCTATTGGTACCAAAAATGTATATCGGCACGATAACTTATCTTCTTGTTTTAATGAGTGTAGGTACCACCAAATAGGTATCTATCAGATCTATCTACCTCGAGTGATGATCAAGATATAGTAAGAGAGGTTGAAAGTGAGACACGTTGTACTAGATCAACTAGGTTGGAAAAGGTAAGAAAAAGATTTTGTACCCGCATGCAATTTGTTATTTCCAACAGAGGGTCGTGTAATTATGATGCTGAGAGCATAGGTGACATTGAGTTTCCCTTGAGGTATAAACATCTAGTGCAATGATGGGCACTTAAGGAGCTACCTGAAGTGGACACATATTTATTCATCGGTGGGAGGATGTATCACATTTCTCCTTCGTCCTTACATGGATTGGGGTTATTTTCCATAGATGGCATAAAATTCAAATATGGAACTGTAACTGAATTGATGGAGTATGTCAGACCATTATAAAAATACAATCATTGGTTGATGTTGGTCCGATATACGCAAAGTATGAGGAGATACGGAGTTTCCGTAAATTATATACAACTACTAGATAACAATCAAAATAAAGGGGCAACTATGTATATTGATGGAAGGCCAAAAGCTACTGGAAACATTGCAGGCTTTATAAATAGTACATGACTAGTGGCAACCACTAATAAACTGAATTGCATATTTGAGGCACGCGAAGGAAATTGTATATTTGTATGTGCAACAAAAACAATAGTTCTAGGTGAAGAGTTGTTGATCGATTACAACTTAAATCGAATAGATGGAGAGGGTGACCGTGGAAAGGTACCCACTTCACCTCAACAAGTAAATGTTAAATACAGTAAAACATTATGACTACAACAACTAAATATCATAAATTTCATTATTTGTTTTTCTGTTATTACTGCAATATTTCATTTTCTTAATGTTACAGGTGAATTTCCTAATTTTTATTGACTGATTTATTGTGTCAACATCTGTCCAAGGTGACCGTGGTAGAAAATCACCCGATACATCTCTCCAGGGTGACTATGGCAAGGCACCTGCAGTGCCTCACCAGGTAAATGTTAAATACAGTAACAACTTATGACTACAACAACTAAATTTATGAAATTTCATTATTTTTTTTCTGATATTACTCCAATATTTCATTTTTTAAATGTTACAGGTGAATTTCATAACTTTTGTTGATTGATTTATTGTGTCAAATTTTGTCCAGGGTGAGCGTGTCTGAGTTTCACCTATTACATCTCTCCAGGGTGACCGTGGAAAGGCACCCACAGTGCCTCACAAGGTAAATGTTAAATACAGTAACAACTTATGACTACAAAAACTAAATTTCTGAAATTTCGTTATTTTTTTTCTGATATTACTTCAACATTTCATTTTTTAAATGTTACAGGTGAATTTCATAACTTTTGTTGATTGATTTATTGTGTCAACTTCTGTTTAGGGTGAACGTGTCTAAGTTTCACCCATTACATCTCTCCAGGGTGACTGTGGAAAGGCACCCGCAGTGCCTGACCAGGTAAATATTAAATGCAGTAACAACTTATGACTACAACAGCTAAATTTTTGAAATTTCATTATTTTTTTTCTGATATTACTCCAATATTTGATTTTTTAAATGTTACAGGTGAAATTCATAACTTTTGTTGATTGATTTATTGTGTCAACTTCTATCTAGGGTGAACGTGTCTGAGTTTCACCCGTTACATCTCTCCAGGGTGACCATGGAAAGGCACCCACAATGCCTCACCAGGTAAATGTTAAATACAGTAACAACTTATGACTACACCAACTAAATTTCTGAAATTTTGTTATTGTTTTTCTGATATTACTGCAATATTTCATTTTTTTAATGTTAGAGGTGAATTTCATAACTTCTATTGATTGATTTATTGTGTAAACATCGGTCCAGTCTCCCACAGAGGATATTGATGAGGATGAAATATATTATTCGACAAACCCAATGGCAACTATAACGAAGGCCTTGAAGAAGGCTAACATGGAATATCTAGGTTTGTTTAGAAAAATACCCCTGACACAGGAGGACAAGGCAAGAATTGTAGAGCTACAAACTACAATAACTAATTATGGGGCAAGTGGCATCTTTACATATTTTTATTAGCTATGAAAATTTCATATCCGTTTTTTAGTTTTATATTTTGTATATGATCTGATAAAGAAAAGTTTTATGTTTGTAGGAGTTTTTAAACCCCGTGCATGGGGAACCTGTAGATCCTACAATTACTATAGGTAGTAGTGAGGGTCCAATGCAAGAAAAAGGTCAACATAGAAAAGTGCAAGTGAGGCTTTTTGAGCCTCCTGAGGTTCCCCTTGAATCCAATGATGAGCGGGGTGATTTTGACCGGGATGACATGTCGGAGCATGATGAGTTAGAGCCTGGGACTCCACATGATGACTCCATAGAGGAACATAGTGTAAGTGCACGAGATACTATTCTACATGGAGCATAATGAATTAAAAGCACCAGATCACTAGATGTCACCTTTCTAGTGGATGACGCATGTGTTTCAATAAAGATTCAAAATATTGCAGGTAATTGTCCCATTAATTGATTCATTTTTTTTAATGAAATTGAAATGGACATTTGTTGAAATTATTAATTGATTAATGGATAACCCGTTACTACAGGAAACAATGTTTTCTATAGAAACTTACATGACAAAGCATTGGAGTTGTTTGGCCCCACCATTTGCACATGGTGGAATGGCCAAGATAGAAAAAAGAAAGATGATTTAATAGATCACATGGTGAACTTGTTCAGCAACACTTTCAACAAGAAAGTGGTTACAAAGTTAGCTGACGAGAATTTAAAATACACCAGGGCCTAGTATAGGGATAAATTGCAAATAAACCTAAAGCACGAGCACCCTCCCATGGTTTCCAAGAAAGAGTGGAAGGTGCTAATAGAGGATGAAAAGGAGAACTTGTTTAAAAAACAAGGACGACAACCATGGTATAGTCAAGCAAGGTACAACACATGTCATATTATCAGTGAAATATAAGCATTTATGTTTTTCTTTCCTATTTTAAGTAACAATTCCAATATCTAATTTTTTACAAAAAATCCATATGTAGGCTACCAGACACATCCAAAGCAACAAAGGCCAGAGTGGAAAAACATGACCAGCATAAACTAGGATAGGGTGCCTATAGAAAACTCAAAGCCCGAATAATAAGATTTAAATGATTAACTATGGTTAATATTTATTTAATAGTAGTGAACAAATATATGTTTTTGATATTGGTATTTTTAATGGTGTTATGCATTGCAGTTAAATATGTTTGACACTGCTGCCACCGAGGAGGACCTGAAGCTTGGTTACAAGCATGGTTTTAAAAGTGTCATTAAATATAGAAAAATCTTGGGTCAGACTCCTATCTCCCCAGCCACGCAGATAAATCAAATGAATAAGGAAACCGCAGTAGCATGCTTGTAAAGTCTTTTCATATTTTATTATATCACCCTTAACTAAGTATTTATGTTTTTTTTCAAGCAACAATGATACCGTAGTAGTGAATCAAGCGATATTAAACAAACACTGCATCATACAAGGATCCACATGTCCAGTGATAGTGTAGAGTAGAGTACCCATTCTGGTATGTATGCTTCATAATTAGAAATATTTACTGTGATTGTAGATATTTATTTCCTGAATTATACTTATATATTATCTTCTCAAAATTGAAGAGCATATAGCTCAAGAGGGCGAATTGTGAAAGCAACCAAGTGGATAGGAAATTAACGCACCAACTGTCCCAGCTACAGAGACAGGTAAAGAGCAATACGATAATGTTATTTTAATTATATTTCAACATATTGATATGATCATTTTCATTGTTCCAGTTCACATCCTTGAACAGATGCTAGCTAACCCTTCTCAGCGATGTACCAGAGGTATGGTACCTGAGTGCACACAAACAATAGAAGGACAGGGAACACAAAATACAATGTCCTTGGATGATGATGATATCCCAATTGTCAGTTTTATGAATGTAAAAAAACGTAAATCAAAGAAAAATTAGATGTATAAATTCATGACCTATTTTTGGATCTTTATCGATGTTTATATGTTCATATGTTTTGATGACTATCCTAGTTATGCATTAATGTATATATGTTTTCTATATAGAGAAAATCATTTGTTGGGTATGGGAAATTGAGAGCGATGTGAGGGGGGGGGAGGGGCCATATGAGCTTCCACCTTCACGTGGTTGGCTCTGCTTAGTAGAGAATAACCTATTCTTGAAACAAAGAGAAGCTCATTAAGGTATGTGACAGCTTAATTTTTTTCTAGAGTATTTTACATAACTAAATGCATGCTTATTTTCTTATTATAAATTATTTACTCATATAAAAAAATTGTCTTTTATGATTCATGAAGGTCTTGGTCATCGAAATGCATCTCGTTGACAACTCTTATCAAGTTGTATGGGTTAATGGATCTGGCGAAAGAACAATGAAAAGGTAATGGTTTTGACGTGTTTTTAAAAGTAGGCTTTATACTAGTAAAAGTTCACAATCCTCATGAATATGTAGATACTGATATATATTCCAAGTTCCATGTGGTGTTTTGGTTTACTTGTAGATATTTTAAATATAATTTTGGTTTACTTGTAGTTTTTTTATAAAGAAGTATAACTATTTTAGAGAACCCCTATATAAAAAGTCTTTATCCATATCCTCATTGTGGAAAATAAATTAAAAAAGATCCCTCACTTCATTCATTTCCATAATCCTAACCTTATTGCTATCCCTACTCCAAATACTAGTTCCTATTAAACAATGCATAAAGCTAATCCCAATAATCTAGACCCCTCCTCTCATCCCACATGTTAGTGCAAGTATTATAAGTCTCCAAAGGACACTACTACAAAATGATTATTCTTATAATAATAATTCACATCCAAATCCTTGTACATAGATGAGAAATACCTTGCTGATCCTAGGGTACACCAATATTTGGACACTTCTCCCCAACAAAAAATAGTCCCTATTACAAACTCTATTGAAAAAGATCCCTCATTACTCATAATGACGAATGAAATTTATTTCCCTCTCTAAGTCTCCTTTTTACTCATAATTGTTATATCAAAGACCAACTTGCCACTATAATCCTTGACAATTGTAACCAAAATACTCGCATTTTACATCACTCCTCACCCCTCTCCTTATCATTGGGGCTTTGTACAATAGGACATAACTCATATTCTCATTAATAAACATTGTGGAGTCACCCTTGTCATAGGGATTTTTCAAGAGATTGTTGAATGCTATGTATCTCACCTTGATTACTCTAATTTACTCTTGAACATATAATATGAAAAACAATGAAATGATTTATAATATGTCCATTGTTCCTATTGGGAGTTTTTTGGGGCTAGATTAGACTTCCCATTATCAAATCTAGCCACTTATTACCTGGTACCACCCAATATTACCTAGTTCTCTTCTTGTCTTCTTCCTCTCCTAGTGTTCCATGCTCTCCTACATACTCTTCCTCTTTTCCTAGTCCTTCAAATGCTTGGGGAAAGTATTGCCTCTCCTCCTTATCTTTTCTTCCTTACACCCCTTTTTCTCCATTTATATTTTCTCATAATATTGATGGGTCCCTTATAGGTCATTATCTCAAGAAAGACCCTACTTGAGATAACCTCTACCGAGTTAGGAAAAACTATCACTTCTTTGGTCAGTTTTCAAATATTTCCCCCTTAATGGTCACATTCCATAGCTTGCAACTATGGAGCCCCTCCCAATGGTGACATCATATCTTCTTTTGATCCTCTCTCCTCCACTAGTACCATTGGTATTTTTCACCTCTATGCTTGCATTGAACTTAGGTTGATGCATGTCGCCTCCTACGCTTGCATACAATACCCCATTGATGTATGCCACCTCTCATTCTTGCACTAAATCTAGGCTACCATGTGTTGTTTTTGTGATTTTTATGACTCTATATTACTAGTTTATGATGCCTATTATGCTCACACTCTCCAGATTATTGTATGTCACGTGGGGCTCATGCTATGTCCTTGACTAGTGTATGGCGCCTTAATGACTACAGAAATCCTAGAACAATGAATGTCATTTGTTATGCTAACCTTACCTCCAAGTTTCCATATGTTACATTTATTCTTGTGATAACCCTATATTAGAGTGTGTTTCCTCTCTCGCTCATGTTCACTCTTAGTCGGTTTATGTCAGCTCATGCCTTTTTCCAATGTCATGCCAGTGTCATCAACTTCTTTCTCTTGCCTTTGTTAGAAATACTATAACACCAAAACCTCCCATATTTACCTTTTTATCTATCCTCCATCCTTTCCATAAGAGATAATGTTGCTAACCCTACCTCACTTGTGGTAAGATGCCAACATCTATGATGTACATATCTAGCTAAACATGTTCTTGAATTTTTCATTGCTCATTCTTGCAAATGAAAGTATGTATTAGTCTACCCCCTGTATATTGAACATATTCATGATGTACCCAAAATTTTGGACCTCATTATTATTGTCCTTTTTGTATGCTCCAACAATTGGGCAAGTGAAATCCACAAGTCTCTTCCTATTATATTAGTAATATTCCTCTTATTATTATCAAGGAAGGAATTGATAACTAGCCCTTATATACACTATGCCTAAATTATCGAGGCATCAAATAACATTATGTTTTTACACTAATATATGAGTCAATGTCATAATGACCCTTTAGGTTCATAAGAGTTTCTAATTCTTCAAGGTGTTAAGAGCCATTATTTCCCAAATCATTCAGAACATAGAAGAAAATTGACCAATAGATTATACATAGGTGATGAAAGATATTTTAAAACCTTTTCATAAATCCCAACCTTTTTACTGATGGTGTCTTCATGGGTTCAAAAAATTACTTTACAAACCTAAAGATATTTCTACCTTTCAAAATTCTCATGAACCCTTGGGTTTTCCATTACTCCTTGTGGGTCATAAATTTCCACTCACCAAATTCATACAAATTGAAATTTTTGTCACTTGCACAAGCCTATATGACATCAGTACAAATATATGAATTCAACTAGGAGTAGACCTTTTCCCTTTCAAGTTGATGAT
>ML778489.1:700276-779517 GCA_009831015.1 Picea engelmannii
GGTTCTAAATATAAAGAAGCAATTCGTACCTTTTGTGTATGTGGCACATTATGGAGATCAAAGAATTGCTCCATCTGAAGTATCCATGTGATTGGGTCCTTGCCATCAAACTTCCTCATATCAATATTAGGAGCGTGGTTGGTATTCAAACCAAAGTTGGAGTTTCTCCATTCTTCATTCACCTTCCTTGTGTCCTCATCATGAATTTCATGGGATGCATTTTCACTTTCAGGTTTCTTCTCTGTTACGAAATTTTTCAATACTTCCACGATCTCCCCTTTTAAACTCTCCATCATTTCTTGTAGTTCATCTTTTGTTACTATCTTCTTTTGTAAATCATTTATGTCACTACGCATTTCTTCACCTTCATCAAGAGTCCAAGTAGGATTTTCTGGAGGCTTATTTGGTGTAGAAGTTCCCTTTTTGGGTGGCATGTTGGCCAAGTATCACTTTTGAACCTTGATTTTGAGGTGGTTCTGCTAAACAATCTTTCTTTTGTTGTATCTCCCAAGTTTTGGCCCTTCTGGGTATGAAACTTTCTTTTATGTAGTTCTCTAATATTTCTTCTCTACAATTCCACATGTCTGATCAAAATTGGATGTGCGAAGTGGAATTTACGGTAACTTCCACAAAACTTGCCGATTTTTGGACTTTCCAAGAGATCTCAATTGTATAGTGTTCCCCGCACAAAATGATTGATATAAAATTTTGAAACTCGCACCAGAAATACTACAGATTGTCCAAGATCCAATGAAACCAGTCCCACTCAATTTGGATACTCTAGGTAGACATTATGATTGTTTTACCTAGAACACCTTCTTGAGGCTAGTCAATAGGACTAGTCAGATACCCTATCTTACATAGGGTGTATATACAAATTTAAGATGAACCAAAAGATGAACATTTTACCACAGATAACTTAATAATTTATGTGAATATCATTCGGATTTCAGGGTCTGAAACATTACAGAAAATGTTTTATAGCGAAAATTTCTCAATGACTCAGTTCAAGATGATTCCAAAACCCTATCTTGTATAGGCTGTATATCCAAAATTATAAGGCCTCAGGAGATGAATTTTGAACCCAACGTACCTTGATCCATCTACTAAATATCCTCCAATCTGTTCCTTATGAAACATTGTATAAACAAAGTTATAGCGAAAATTACAAGGTGTCTCAGATGTAGCAGTGAAACCCCAAGACCTTGAGCTTTGATACCATATGTTAGGAACCAAATATAAATATAGCATAGAAAAACATTAGAAAAAGTACTCAATGCCTTGAAAAAGAGAGATAACTTCAGATAATAATCCTATTTGAGGGGGAAACCTCCTTTTACCCCACTTAAATGTTCAAGTACAAGATGATTCAAAATGAAAATGTCTCATTGGTATATCTAGGATACTAGGAGGTATAATTACAACTAATGGCCTAAAGCTGACATAAATAAAATAACATTACTAATATAATATGCCCCAATTAAGGGGTAATGAGCCAATATTAGGGCTTAACATGATCAAAGGCACATTCTCATTTTTTACTCTAAAAAATGTGAGATTAGAAAATAATACTTTAGAAAATTAGTAGCTAGAACAACAAGGACACCAAGCGATGTTTATATATTAAACATAGAAAAAGAAGAAAAATGTTGCATGAATCAAATAGATGAAAATTGGTTATGGAATAGAAGAATGGGACACATAAATTTTGATAATTTGGTAAAAATAAGTAACAAGGAAGCTGTGAGAGGTATGATGGAAATTATAAAATCTTAAAACCCTATCTGTAAGCACAACCAACATGGGAAGCAGAAAAAAGTAATATTCAATACGAAAGAGCATTCTACCTCAAAACCATTAGAACATTTTCATACTAACATATTTGGGACAACAAGAACAAAGAGTATGAAAGGAAAATATTATTTTATTTTATTCATTGATGACTATACTAGAATGACTTGGGTGTGTTTTCTTAAAGAAATATCAAAATATTTTAAAAAATTTAAAGTTTTCAAAGCACTGGCTGAAAATGAGACTGATCTCAAAATCAAGTGTCTCAGGTAAGAAAATGGAGGGGAATTTAATTCCAACAAATTCAATTAGTTTTGTGAAAGTCATGGAATCAAAAGACACTTTTTTTCTCCAAGGAATCCTTAGCAAAATGGAGTTGTTGAAAGGAAAAATAGAATTGTTCAAGAGGCAGCCAAAATATGATAAATGAATCCAAGCTACCAGATATATATTGGAAATAAGTAGTGTATACAGCTATATACATACTTAATAGAGGACAACTTAGAGTTAACTATGAGAAAACACCATATGAGTTATGGTATGGCAATCCAACATTAGTTAAGCACTTCAAAGTTTTTGGGAGAAAATGATACAAAAAGAGGGATGATGATAACCTAGAAAACTTTGATTCCAGAACCAATGAAGTCATATTTCTTGGTTACTCATCCACCAAAAAGGCATATAGATGTTATAATCTAAGGATACACAATATTGTGGAAATTGAAAACGTAAAAGTGGATTATCTAAAAACAAAAGTGATCAAATCTCAAGTTAATCCAAAAATTAATGAAATAATAAGAGATGATGATGATGAATAAAGTATAAATATACAAGAGGAAGACTCACAATGTGAAGAATAAAAGGAAGAAGAAGAATCAAAATAAAACGTACAAGAAGAGTCACCAAGACAAGATACAAAAGCACCATCAAGGAGAGTACAAAGAGATCATCAAGAAAGTCTAATCATTGGTAACAAAAGTGTTTGAGTTGAAATAAGAATAAAACTAATGTACAAATTAGAACAAGAATTATTATCCTTAATAGAACCCAAAGAATTTTCAGAGTCTAGTAAATATGAATATTGGATCAAAGCCACGAATGAAGAGCTGGATCAAATAGAGAAAAACTAGACCTGGGAACTTGTCCCAAGACAAAAAAATACAAATGTAGTATGGACCAAGTGAATTTAAAAAAATAATTTTAATGAATATGGTCAAGTTATAATAAATAAAGATACATTGGTGTGCAAAGGGTATGCACAAGTAGAAGGGATTGACTTTGATGAAACCTTTGCTCCATTTGAAAGAATGGAAGAGATCATATTATTTCTAGTATACTCATGCCTTAATAATTTTAAAGTTTATCATATGGATGTAAAATATACATTTTTAAATGGAGACCTAAAAGAGTAAGTCTACACAGAGCATCCAGAAGGATCTAATCAACCAATAAAACAAGAACAAGTGTATAGATTGAAGAAGGCACTCTACATCCTTAAACAAGAACCCATAGCATGGTATGCAAGACTACATAAGTATCTGCTACAAAAAGGATTCAAAAGAGGCATGTAACAATAATATATATATTATAATTGAAAAATATATATTCTTAGTCACAGTGGTCTATTTGGATGCTATCATATTTGGCCGCAACAATGATCGATCAAGTCACAAATTTCTCAAGAAATGTCAAAAGAGTTTGAAATTTCTATGATTGGAGAGTTAATTTTCTTCCTTGGAATTTAAATCACTTAGTCATTGAAAGGAATGTTTATTAGTCAGTCCAAATACTTGAAAGAGATACATAAAATTTTTGGAATGGATGAAAGTGCACCTATTAGCACTCCAATGACAACCAGCTACAAACTCAGCAAGGAAGCTGAGTCACCTTCTGTATATTAAACTCTCTATAGATCTATGGTTGGGAGCCTAATATATTTGACTGCATCCATGCCTGATATCATGTAGGAAGTAGGAATGGTGGTAAGATTTCAATCATCTCCCAAGGAATCACATGTGATGGTTATTAAGAGCATATTTAGATATCTTAAGGGCGGATCAGGCTTTGGATTATGGTATCCAAGGAATGAAGGATTTGGACTAATTTCCTACAAATATGTTTATTGGGTTGGTAGTTTGGATGAAAAAAAGAGCACTAGTGAAAATGCATTTTTCTTAGGGAAATTTCTAGTATCATGGTTAAGTATAAAACAATCATCAATTTCACTATCTACAATAGAGGACGAACATGTTGCATCTACTGAATGTTGTACTCAAATATTATGGATTATACAAACATTGGAGGATATTAAAATTGAATGTAATCAACTGATACCTATCTATTGTGACAATACAAGTTCCATCAACATCTCCAAGAATCCAGTCATGCATGATAGATACCCAAACATATACCCATCAACTATCATTTATTGAGAGATCAAGTTAGTGACAAAAAGGTTAGATTGGAGTATGTTGGTTCAAAGGAGAAGATAGCAGACATATTCACTAAACCCCTACCTAAAGAAGCATTTGAACTTCTAAGGAAAAAGTTGGGAGTAATCTCCATACATTAAAAAAAATTGAGGTCATGATGATAGGGGGGAAATGTTGACAAGGGAGCTCTAAAAAATAGACGATAGAAAAAGGTTCACTAAAAAAATAAAAAAAATATTGTTGATAGGGGGAGCAAGAAAAAAAAATGACAAGTAATGTCACTCAAAACAAAATAAGGATGAGAAACAGAAAATTGGTGATGAACCTCATTCTGGTATTAGATGCCTTGACACTAATTTCAAAGGGGGAGAAAATAATGGTAAAAAAAGTACTCATTGTTAGGGGAGCATTTTTTTTTACAATGTGTTTCCATCAATGTCAAAGGGGGACATTGATGGAAATATCGTGTTGGAATTGATGTCAACATGAAGACAATAGGTACCATAGTGGATTATGACATGGAATTGTAGTAAAAGATACACAAATATAGGAGATCTTCTGGATGAGTGATTTGAAAGAACGAAGCAATGAAAATAAAAGAATGAGACAATTTCAATTATTACACTGGTCGAGTTGAATTGTCTTGGTGACTGTATATTCTGTTGAGACAAGATCATGATGAACATAATGAATATTGGTGAGTCACTCTCTTGAATACTTTATTGTGCACTATCATTTCATAGTGTAGTCAAAGGGAAATTTGTTGATGCATAACCAAGAACCATTGAGTATGTCAGATCAACATGGTAGTCGATATTTCGTAGAAAGTTTTGTTCATCATTTTTTCCAAGCCAAACTTGGACGACCCTTGAAAAATAAATAATTTCCAGCAACCACCAATGGTTAGATCCACTCAAGAAGTCAATTGTTGAATAAATTGTCATTGATTTCAAAGGTTAGTAAGTGATCAAATATATGTCAAAGGTTAGTAAGTGATTAAATATGAATGTGACCTTGGTATCATTTTAATAAATACATAAGTGGAAAATTTAAGTGGAAACATAATTTACGCAAAAGTAGAAATGAAAGTGGACTAAATATAAATACGATTTAATAAATAACAAACGTTGAAGAGTTAGGTGGAAGTGGAGTTTACGTAAAAGAGGAGTAAATATGAAAGTGGAATAAAGAAAAAATTAAAAGTGAAATTGGATTAATGAAAAAGGTAAAAGTGAAAGTGGAGTTAAAGAAAAAGGGAAAAAGTGAAAGAGAACATGGTATGTGGACATGGTATTTGCAAACCATGGTGGTATTTATCTATGGTAAGGTAAAAAGTGAATTAAATCATGATAGTCAAAATCTATTGACCCAATTTAAAATGTGACTAAACTATCTAAAATGCAGAATGGTTCATTGACATTGTATTAATTAAAATAATATGATTAATATCTTATACTGAAAAGGCACATACTTATAATGAAGAGATATATTCCTATATTGAAGAGGTGCAATTGTCTAGTTGTACATGACAATTGGAAGACTATATAAACAAAAATTCTTGTTGAAGGAGGGTGTGTCTTTGTGCTTGAAATATGAATATCAATAACAAATTCAAAGGCAAATAAAGTAAATGAAGATATGTGGAAAAATCCAAAGAAGACTATGAATATTTGAAGATTGAAGTACTTATCATAAAAAAGGAGGTTGGGTGGTGCTAGGGAAGGTTGAATCCTACAAAGGAGGTTGTATCCTCCTTCCATTTGAAGCTGGTAAACCAAGGTGTTGCAACATATTTTCAGTTATAACTAAAGAAACCCGGGAGTTGGTGCTTCCCTCCAGTTGATGTTGGTAAAATCCATAGGGTTGCAACCTCTTTCTACTTGCTCCTAGTAAAATAGGGAATTGGTGTTTCCCTTGAGTTGGAGCTCATAAATTAAATGTCATCTTTATTGAAAATAAAAAGAAAGTTTTTGAAGTTGGGTTTTCCACGTTTAAATTCTATGTACTGTACCTTTTTTGTTGATCATTTGCTTCGATTTGATAATTAAGTATTTTTAAATCGATGGAAAAGGATAATATTGATTCATCCCCCTTCTCAATATTAAACAGTATTCCAACATCAATTTTCAACTATAGCCCTCGGAGGTCGACTACGAGTTGGTAACCTTAGTGCCATTTCCTAGGTATCTATAGAGGTTACTATGGGGGTATTCCCACTCTACTTGGGGAAGGCATCTTATCACACTTCCAGTACCCTTGGAGGGTGACCTTGTGAAGCAAGGGTCTCTTTCACTGAGAAGGGCTGTTACATGGAGATAGGGGTAACTGTTTCTAATATTTTTTCTAGCGGCTTAACATCTCATCTTCGGATGATCCTTCTATCTATTGTTGCTTGGTTGATTACCTATAGATTTCTTAGGGGTGTGTTCAGTGAACATTTGTATTTGGCCTTAGCAATTTTTATTTTCCTTTTGTTGTGATTGATCGAGTTATTCACAAATCTCGTTGAATGCAAGGATTACCTCCTAAGGGGAAAGAGCCTCCAGAAAACCCTTCTAACGAAGGAATGGTGATGCAGGCCCCCTTGCACTTGGGCCATGATCTACGCAGGATATTCACTAAAACCATGCCAAGGGTTAATCCAACCCTTCGTTTAAGCCACAGAGGACTTTGGATTTCGGGAGTTGGAGAGTCCTGATGTATTTCCACAACTCTTGGCAAATGCCAAAATGCGAAACGTCAAGAAGGTTGACTGCTCCAATGCAACGAGCACATGCCACCTATTACCCACTAGTTTCATCTTTCGAGACTTTGAGCGAAAAACCAACAGTCGTTGCTCTTCCCTTATGATTCCCTAAACTCCGAAATCTCAGAATGTCAAAATGGGCTCAACGTCCCATGGAATGTGAGATCAATGGCCTTTCGATATTTTCACCGAAGCTTGACCCCTCCTTTGAATTCCGCCACATGTATCCTCTGATTGATACTTGGGACCCACCTTTCGGCATTTCTCTCTTCACGATTTCAGGAGTTGTGTTGACCATGCAACTCCACTTCTTGAGTCCCAAAACCTTGAAATCCGATTGGTACCCAACGACTATTGTCCCTCAACCTTTTTGGGAATTTTTCCTTTCCCTCTTTGGGATTTCGAGAACCAGGAGTTTGAAACTCTCGATTCCAAAGTCTCTGCCTCCTCTACTTCCCGAACCCCGGAAAGTCAAAATGCCAAAATTCCAATCCAAAGACACACCGCGTTTCGCGACTTCAGGATTTTCAATGCAAAGGGCCCCGACTCCTTGTCATCGAAATTTCCGGAATGCCAAACCCTGAAATACCGAAATTTTGAAATTTCACACTTGAAAATCCCTTTCGCGATTCGGGAATTAGAGTGACCAAGGATTTTGGCCGACACTCCAAACTTACGAATCCCGAATCCCTGAAGTGATATGTCGGCTCAAACTGAACACAATCAACATTTCATGTTGACTCTTGATGTCAGGGTGGAGGATTCATCCAACTCCTAACCACCTTATGGCTCCTCTGGATCCTACGGTCTTCACAGTTTCGCGAGTTCTCCATAGAGAATTCTGACCACCAAATGCACTCCTCAATGAATTCTTCCCAAACGACTCGGTGTTCTCCCTCCTGAACTTGAATTTTATGAGACGATTTCGATCTCCATCTCCCTTTGAGCACTTCAAAGGTGTTATCCTCCTGATCTTTCACTCGTAAACTCAATATTCCCAAAAGGATCCTTTCTCGCACTCCTTGCAACAAATATTCAAATAACCTCTGGTTATTTGAGTCTCCGACCCTGTGCACTCTTTGCAACAGAAATCTCTCAATCTTCTTTTTGGATTTATAAAATCCAAGGCTTCAATTGGCTTGTGCACACCTTTCACAGATTTGTTCTTCACCTGCACTTCAGTTGGTATGAGAACAACGATATCTCTCCTGAGCTTTCTGAGATAAAACTAAGACCCTCGTCAAGGCACACCTTGCAGATGTTCACTGCACTCCTTGCAGGAATTCTCAGGAAGAGAAACAATTGAAACTCATTCTTCTCCTCTCTCACACTTCATGAATTCAACATGAAATCATACACACAACACAACATTGAAACCAATGCATAACAGAGAAACAAATCAACTATAAACATACCATTCAACAAATGTAAATAGTAAGCATCACAACATCATGACAGTTGAGTCAAAACTTCATATATTAACTCAAGTGCTCCTGTACATGGGTTCTTCTCTACAGCTCTTTGCTACAACTCTACAACTTATGAATTCTGAATGATCATCAAAAAATTACAATGATACAAGGGTGAGGGTGTCTATATCTGTTTTCCCTCCTATATTTCTAAATTGTCTAATCTATTAAATTAAATCTACCTACTTGCATTCATTATGCATAAATGACTCTACATTCTACAAATGAGAGCAACGCTTAAGATCTATTTACAATATCTAGATATAAATGTAAGTACGCTTCCCTTAGCTATTACATTAATGTCCATTCATTAATCTCAAAACACTTCAAAATGTGCGTTGGTGCGTTTCCAACTATCTCTCGCTTTCACGTTGCTTTCTTGGTTGGCTGCTTATGATGCTCCTGCATCATACTCCCTTGCTTGAAAATTTTCATGAAATCTTTTTCATGAGCTCTTGCATGGTCTATCCATGCCTATGAATTGCTGCTTCATCCTTCCAACTGGCATCTTCAATTGGATGTCCTTTCCACTTGACCAAGTATTCAAAATACTCTTTTCTCCTGGTCTTTTTGCTAACCCTTTCGTCAATTATGCTTTCCATCTGTGGCTCTACAACTATAGGCGTTTGTTTTGTCCATTGAATTTCTTTCTGTTCCTCCTCTCCTCCCACTCCTTCAGCTCTGTAAGGGTACAAATCCGCAACATTGAATATCCGTGATATTCTGACCCCATCGGGTAATTCAATATCATATGCATTTGCCCCAAATTTCCTTATGACCTTGCACGGTCCAATATTTTTCATCTTCAACTTATTATACGTTCCCCTTGGGAACCTCTCCTTCCTCATATGTGCAAGAATCAGATCACCAAATTCAAATTGAAGTTCTCACCTATGCTGATCTGCTCTCTACTTGTATTCTTGACTTGAACTCTGCAATCGCTCCTTAACTCAGCTGTGAAGGTCCTTCATTCCTTCTGCAAAGTCCTTTGCACTAGCACTCCTGAATTCATTTTGTTCTTCATCTTTCAATTCAGAAACTCCCCTTGGCTGCATTCCTTATACAATCTGGAATGGAATCTACCTTCTGCTTCTATTGAGTGAATCATTATAAGTGAACTCTGCCTATGGCAGAATGTGATCCCATTGACTGTGGTGTTCAGTCACTAATCTTCTTAACAAATCTCCCAAGCTCCTATTCATGAATTTTGTCTGTCCATCCATATGAGGATGATAGACTGAGCTTAAAGACAAATTTTTCCCCGAATTCTTCCATAATGTCCTCCAGAAATGCCCTACGAACTTGGTATCTTGATCAGAAATGATACTCTTTGGCAATTCGTGAAGTCTGACGACTTCCTTGAAAAACAGATTCGCAATATGAGTTACGTCACAGGTTTTCTGGCATGGTATGAAATGTGCCATTTTTGAAAATCTGTCAACTACCACAAAGATCGAATCATATCCTCTCTGTGTCCTTGGCAGTCCCAATACAAAATCCATGCTCACTTCATCCCACAACCTTTTAGGTATGGGTAATGGTTGGTACAACCCTGTGTTCTGCCTTTTTCCTTTCGTGTGCTGACAAATTATGCACCTATCCACAAATTTATTGACATATGTCCTCATCCCTAGCCAAAAATATGAGCCATTCAACTTTGAGAACGTCTTGTCATGACCAAAATGTCCAACCAATCCTCCACTGTATTTTTCCTTCAGCAAATTCTCCCTCATGGAGCATTTCGAAATAAATAGTTGATTTCCCCTGAACAATAATCCATCCTGGATCATGTATTTAGTCCATTGGCTTCTATCCCTAAGAATTGGATTCTTAGATGCCTCATATGCCTCTTTAAAATATGGATCATCCCTATACATTTCTTTAGGGTTATCAAAACCCAAAGTCTTGACTCTGAATTCCTGCATAAGCAAACATTTCCTGCTCAAAGCATCAACAACTTTGTTAGCAGTTCCAGAAATATGCTTAATCACAAAAGTAAAATTCTACATGAATTCAACCCATTTAGCATGCTTTTGGTTCAACTTCTCCTATCGAGTCACGAATTCTAAAGCGTGATTATCGTTGTACAAAACAAACTCCTTGGGAACCAAATAGTGTCTCCATTTCTTCAATGCTTGTATGACGACATAGAATTCCTTGTCATGCGTGGAGTACTTAACCTTCGCTTCATTTAGTTTTTTGTTGAAGTATGCGACCGTCCTATCATCTTGTCTCAAGACCACTCCAATTTCAAATCCACTCGCGTCACACCTAACCTGGAATGTTTTGTTAAAATCCAGCAAAACCAGAATTGGTTGCTCAGTGATCTTCTTCTTCAGTAGATTGAAACTCTTCTCTGCTTCCTCCGTCCAGTGAAAAGATTTATGTCTTTTCTTCGCCATATCCATCATTGGTGCGCTAATTCCACTGAAGTTTTGGAAGAATTTCCTGTAGAAATTAGCCAAACCATGGAAGCTTCGAACTTCAAACATGCTCTTTGGTGATGGCCAATCCTTAATCACCTTTATCTTTTTCGGATCCATTTTTAATTCATTTGCAGAGATAACAAAACCCAAATAAATGAGTTATGTTCTCATAAATGACGATTTCTTCATATTAATCAACAATTTCTCCTGCCATAATTTCCTCATTACTGCAACTAGATGCTTTAAGTGTTCTACTTCTATCTTGCTGAAAATTAATATATCGTCAAGATATACAATGACAAATTTCTGTATGAAATCCTTCAGGACTTCATTCATCAACCTCATGAAAGTAATAGGTGCATTCATTAAGACAAATGGCATGAAAATCCATTCATATAGCCCCTCATTCGTCTTGAATGTTGTCTTCCATTCATCACCATCTCTCATTCAAATTTGATGATACCCGCTTTTCAAATCAATCTTTGAAAAAAACTTTGCTCCACTCAAGCAATCCATCAAGTCGTCCATCCTTCGAAATGGAAATTTGTATCTGATGGTAATTTTATTGATTTCCCTTGAGTCTATACACATTCTCCAGCCTCCATCTTTCTTTGGGCTAAGCACTGTAAGAACAACACATGGAATCAGGCTTTCTCGAATCAATCCTTTGTCCATTAAGTCCTGGACCTGTCTCTTAACTTCTTCATTTTCCTATGGCACCAACCTATACACGACTTTGTTCGGTAAGCTGGATCCAGGTATAAGATCGATATGATGGATTATAATCCTGATAGGTGGCAACAAACAAGGTAGTTCATCCACTACTGTATCAGCAAACTCTCCCAGCAACTCCTAGATTTCTTCTAGTAAATCATCTATTCTCGTACTGGTCAAAACATTTTTGGGCTTCCTGACTAGAATAAATTGTGTGTCTTCCTTCTTCTTAACCTCATTAAGAAGTCCCTTCCCACTCATGAGAAGTACAGTGTTTCTCATCTCTATTTTCACCTCTTTATCCTTAATTGGTAGCAACATGTGAGTCCTACCATTTTGTTTCAAGGGTGTACGTGTTCTTTCTCCCATCATGAACTACATTTCTGTCATATTTCCATGGTCTACCTAGCAATAGATGACAAACATCCATGGGAATGACATCACATAATATTTCATCTTTATATTCTCCTATTTTAAATTCAACTAAACACTGTTTAGTGGAATTTACCTGATGTCCTTTTTGTAGCCACAAAACTCTGTATGGGCTTGGATGTACAACAGTCTCCAGCTCCATCTTTTCTACCGTCTCTGTAGATACAAGATTATTTGTGCTACCGTTGTCCACTATGACCTTGCATACCCTATCTTTGGTTTTGCAAGAAGTCCGAAACATACTATTTCGGGTTCTCTGCCTCCTTCTCCGACCTCAAGAGAACTTTCCTCATCATCAAAGATCTTCTGCCCTCAGCGTCTTCTACCTCAACATTCTATCCTTGAGCTTCAACAATGTGAGTTTCACCAACATCTTTATTATTATCTGGACACTCATATAATTTATGTCCGATTTTTACACAGACGAAGCATTTCACTTCACCTCCTCTACCTCTTCCTCTTCCTCTGGCTCGAGGAAAAGTATTTCTATCAGAATACTGCCTTCCCTGTGAGCTTCCTCCTCTCTTAGGTTGAGTTTGAGGTTTCATTCCCTCTTCTTTAGGTTTATGAGTTCTGTCTTGGGCAATTGTTTTGCCTCTGACTTGAATTATACCTCAGCCTCTTTGACCTTGCTTCCAGCTCAACTTCTCTTCATCTTTTAGAGATATATCATAAGCATCTTCCATATTTCGAATGGTCATCATGCTCATCTCATATTGAATGTCATATCACAGACCATTCATGTACCTGGCAACTTTTAGGTCATCGCTTTCCCGATGACCTGCTCAAATGTTTATCCTATAGAATTCTTCAGTGTATTCTTTCACTGACATCAGCTTCTGTCTCAAATTCTACATCCTCTGAAATAGAGTGATTTGATAATCCCTGGGTATAAATTTGGCTTTCATCTTTGCAACCATTCTATCCCAGCTTTTGATTTTCTTCTTTCCCTTGCAGCATCTGTCAGCCTCCAGTTCATCCCACCATAGTGTTGCATGTCCTTTAAGTCTAGTAATAGCATGTTTGACTTTCTTGTCTTCCTCGACATCCTCATAGTCAAATTATTTGTCTAGAGCTCTAATCCAATCTAGAAGTTCTTCAACATCCAAGTTGCCTTTGTACACTGGAATGTCCATTTTTTCCCTAACACCTATCCTTGCAACAACCCTAAATAGGCGTTCATCTACAACATCTTCGACTCCAACTTCTTCTCCTTCGTTTCCATATTTATTTTCACTTTTAGCCTCACTGATATCCCCAGCGTCGACTGTGTACCTCTATGTTGTCTCCATAGCATCAAGTCTGGTACGTAACTCACGCATTTCTCTTTCCATTGCTAGATCAGGCATTGGCCTATCTCTTCTTCTCAGTGGCATGGCTGAAATTTTTTTCTCTTTTCTCTCTACTACAGAAAGCAAAGAATTTGTTTTGGGCTCTGATACCACTTGACGTAGACCCCCTTGCCCTCGGGCCAAGATCCGCGTAGGATCTTCACTAAAACCACACCAAGGGTTAATCCAACCCTTTGTTTAATCCACAAAGGACTTCAGATTTTGGGAGTTGGAGAGTCCCGATGTATTTCCACAACTCTTGGAAAATGCCGAAATGCGAAACGTCAAGAAGGTTGACGACTCCAATGCGACGAGCACATGCCACCTGTTACCCACTAGTTTCAGCTTTTGGGACTTTGAGCGAACAACCAACAGTCATTCCTCTTCCCTTATGATTCCCTGAACTCCAAAATGGGCTCAAAGTCCCATGGAATGCAAGATCAATGGCCTTTCAGGATTTTCGCCAAAGCTTGACCCCTCCTTTGACTTCCACCGCACATATCCTCTAACTGATACTTGGGACCCACCTTTCAGCGTTTCTCTTTTCGCGATTTCAGGAGTTGTGTTGACCATGCAACTCCACTTCTTGAGTCCCAAAACCTCGAAATATGATTGGTACCCAAAAACTATTGTCCCTCAACCTTTTCAGGAATTTTTCCTTTCCCTCTTAGGGATTTCGCGAACTGGGAGTTTGAAACTATCAATTCCAAAGTCACTGCCTCCTCTACTTCCCAAACCCCAGGAAGACAAAATGCCAAAATTCCACTCCAAAGACACGTCACATTTCGTGACTTCGGTATTTTCAATGCAAAGGGCCCCGACTCCTTGTCATCGAAATTTTTGGAATGTCAAACCCCAAAATATTGAAATGCCAAAATTTCACACCTGAAAATCCCTATCGTGATTCGGGAATTAGAGTGACCAAGGATTTTTTCTGGCACTCCAAACTTACAAATATCGAATCCCCGAAGTTATATGTTGGCTCAAACTGACCACAATCAATAGTTCACATTGACTAACCAGGGTGGAGGATTCATCCAACTCCTAACCACCTTACGACTCCTCTAGATCCTATGGTCCTCGTGGTTTCACGAGTTCTCCACGGAGAATTTTGACCACCATATGCACTCTTCAATGAATTCTTCCCAAACGAATCAGTGTTCTCCCTCCTGAACTTGACTTCTATGAGATGATTTCGATCTCCGTCTCCCTTTGAGCACTTCAAAGGTGTTATCCTTCCTGATCTTTCACTTGTAAACTCAAGCTTCCCAGAAGGATCCCTACTCGTACTCCTTGCGGAAAATCTTCAAATAAACTCTGGTTATTTGAGTCTCCGACCCTGTGCACCCTTTGCAATAGAAATCTCTCAATCTTCTTTTTGGATTTATAAAATCCAAGGCTTCAATTGGCCTACGCACACCTTGCACGGCTCTGTGCTTCACCTGGACTTCAGCTGGTATGAGAGCAACGATATCTCTCCTGAGCTTTCTAAGATAAAACTCAGACCCTCGTCAATGCACACCTTGCAAACGTTCACTGCACTCCTTGCAGGAATTCTCAGGAAGAGAAACAATTGAAACTCATTCTTCTCCTCTCTCACACTTCATGCATTCAACATGAAATCATACACACAACACAAGATTGAAACAAATGCATAACTGAGAAACAAATCAACTATAAACATACCATTCAACAAATGTAAACAATAAGCATCACAACACCATGATAGTTGATTCAAAGCTTCATATATTAACTCAAGTGCTCCTATACATGGGTTCTTCTCTACAACTCTCTGCTATAGCTCTAAATCTTATGAATTCTTAATGATCATAAAAAATTTACAATGATACAAGGGTGAGGGTGTCTATATCCGTTTTCCCTCCTATATTTCTAAACTATCTAGTCTATTAAATTAAATATACCTACTTGCATTCATTATGCATAAATTCCTCTACATTCTACAGGTGAGAGCAATGCTTAAGATCTATTATAGATAAGGTTCATAGGTTCGGCGACAAAATCAGGTATTGAGTTGTCGAAAAATTGCTTTGTCAATTTTAATTCTCTTCCTATGGCATTCCTAACTCACTTCCAACTTCCCATTTGATGTGAAACCAATATAGATATTTTAACTTCACTTAGGAAATCCTCTTCCACTCACATTTCTGATCATATACATGAGTGGAGGAGGTGACGATGATCAATTAAAACTACCATTCTAGACGAACTATTAGTAGATTGGTTTATGAAGTTAGTTTTTATGTCTATCGTCGTAGATGTCGCTATGGGAGGCATTGTTACTGAGCAGTAGGCCATCGGTCTTGATTAATTTTTGGACATGGTATATTCCCAATTGGGGACATTATATGATATGATCCCTCATTCTCCTCGACCATCAACTTATCCATCAAAACCATCCCTAGGAACCCATGTTTATGACATAGTGGGTTCCATAAAACTACAATCTTGTAACATCCCTAGCCACCCACAAGCCGGGGAATGTGACCTTAAATCCCGCCCTTGACTTATTTCTCTTATGATACCTTTTTAAATTTTAAGGATGCATAAAAGAAAAGACTTTAACGATATGAAAAACAGTAGTCAGCAAGCATGCATAGTCTGAAGATTCAATTAAATGATAATTAAATATACAACAGAAATACATTCATATACATGTAAATGATACCATAAAAGAGAGCACTTATCTTTATGGAAGATTACACCAAATGGTTGCAGACCAAGGACATTCCACCAAACTGTAGACACCACTACTCAAAATCTCAACAATAGTGTCACCCCCGAGCCAGAGCTATGAATCCAGAAGGACGGTTCCAGGGCTATTTCCACTGTATATTTAATCATCGTTTAATTGAATCTCTAGACTATGCATGCTTGCTGACTACTGTTGTGCATGTCATTAAATTATTTTCTTTTATGCACTCTTAAATTTTAAAAAGGTATCATAAGAGAAAGAAGTCCAAGGGTGGGCTTGAAGGTAGCATGCCACGACCTGTGGGTCGTTGGGGATGTTACAGTTTGGTATCAGAGATTCTCATTGAAACACCAGGCCGGTATGGGCCGAGTCTATTGATCAGAGTCTCGTGGTCAAGATCAAACTCTGAGCGTGAAGTTGAAAATCTCAAGAGGAATAGCATTGCAGAATCTACGCATGAGTTAGATCGTCATAGATTCGTTGTAACAGGTTCGAAGGATTGCAACCATCCCCCTTCGAATTCAGAAGCGATCACCACTATAGTATCATGAGAGATAAGGGATTGTTGGATTGGGGGACATGGGTCGTCCAATGAAAAGGAAGTAAGGGTTAAGATCCCAACCGTCGGATCCCATTAGAGAGAGAGATTAATGGATAGAAGGCATTGCGGGGAACCAATTTGCACAGGAGATACTTTCCCAAGGTGGTCCCGCAATCCAAACCATGGTTTCACCAAGGGGTTACATCTCATCATCAGGAGAATTATGGGGCGAAAGGCGGGTTACTCCAAACCACCAATGCGTGCCCCTACAAATTGAATGGAATAAAATGATGTGCCTTGCTAGTGCTCGAGCAACAAACCTTCGAAGAGTAGAAGTAGATGGGGACCGTCGATCTATAGGAGGACACTCGTCATCCGATCGTGTGCTCCGGGTGAAAGAACTCGGGGAAAAGGTGAGCGAGGAGAAGTCGAGAATTGATATTTCCAGACCCTAGAGATCCAAAGTGAATCACAACCTTCTACTCCAGAAGAGACATGGCGTAAATCTATGGATTTCGGGTGAAGGCCCGAAATAGGCCTCAACCTTTAGATTAAGGAGGGCACATGGTGCAGATCCGTGGACTTCGGGTGAAGACCCGAACTGAATATTAGTTGTCCGATCCAGGAGAACACATGGAGATAGATTGGCTAGTTCGGGAATGTGGAGTTGGGGAGAATTGGAAGTGTGATAGTATGGAAACTCCCAAAGTCCCGAAGCTCGAAGAACCAAAGTGATGGGGCATGATGACATCACCTAGAGGTGATGTGGATCTTGGAATTCCCAAAGTGACATGGCTTGGGGATGTCACCTAGGATGACGTGGAAACATGGGATGTGTGCCACGTGTCAGTAAGTTTTGAGCATATGGAGTATTGAAATGTCAGTTAGAACATGACACATGTCACCTGCCCGATTGGGCCACATGTCCACTTCCAATATTTCTCCACGTGGAAACAGATCATGCAGTTCAGAGAATGGGCACTCTAGTGGGGAAATAGGTGACAGGTTTCATTGGGTCAAACACTCCCAAAGGCCAGAGTACATATCAACCGTTGATTCCAGAAGACACACGTCAAAGGATCATCGACTTCGAGTAAAATCACTCTGTGAGAACGTGTAGGAAGAAAGTTTGAAACTTCTGAAGCCCAAAGAGATGAAGTGATTCATAGTTGTTGATCTATGGGAGGACACCTGTCGATAGTTCATGAACTCTAGGTAAAAGTGTTCTAGGAGGAGGCAAGTGAGGAAAGTTGAGACTCCCGAAGCTTGGAGTCCCAAAGTGGATCTCGATCATTGATCTTGAAAGAGGACGAGGACTATTGATCCGGTCCTGGCTGAAAGTTTCGAAGTTCTGAAGCTTTGGACAAGAACATTTTTATCTAAGAATAGGGTCATGGCCATGGTCATATGTCGATTGAGCATTGAGGGAAGGAGGGATAAGGGCCGAATTGGTGGTGTTCGAGACAGAAAGGTTCTAAGGAATGATTTAGTCACAGTTTCTAGTCATGGTCATCTGGGAAAGTGGTTTGAAGGAAGCGCCTACGCAAGATGAAATTATGTGTCAGCCAAGGATAATAGGACACTATTATTTTGGAGAATGGGGATATGATCTCCATGAAAAAAAAAAAAGAGGCTTGCACAATTTTCATAATGGGGATATCGTATCCATAATTATAACAAAATGGTCGCTTGCACATTTTTCATAATTAAGGGGCTTAAATACATCATCTCAGAATTCTTATTGAGGAAATGGAAGAAGGTGAGGGAGCCTCCAGTCATGATAAGGAGGACAAAGGATAGAATACCAGAGTTGGTAATGCATAGACAGAGTCCAATGGATGCAAGGAAAAAGGAGAATAGGAAATGTTAATAGAAACAGTAAGAAGCCTAAAGATGGAAGTGCATAGCTACAAAGTAGACAGCGAGAGATTGATGAGAGAGAAAAGTCAGATAAATGCTCGAGTGTTGTAGAGATTAAATCAGTTGTAGAGACAAACAAACAAGGGATCAAACTCAAGACAAGAGGAAGAAGGAAGGTTCCATGAAAGAAGGGATGATCGTGGAAGAGTTGGTTATTCCAGAACTGCTAGCAGAGCTCATGGACACGACTCACCTCCTTACTCAGAAAGAAATGTTTATGCATCGGATGATCTTATAAGCAGTCTAGAGGTGTCTCTTGTTAGACACAAAAGAAGGAAACAAGATCTAGATAGTTTTCAAGGAGAGCTAAGGAAGCTCAAGCCAAATTCCTTTGAGAGTGAAAGAGAAAGGGAAGATGATGCCAAAGTATGGTTGCTTGGACCCAAGAGATATTTCCAATTGCATAACTATTCATCAAATCTAGAAGCTAGGATTGCCACCTACCATTTACACAGGAAAGATGTAATGTGGTGGGACTAACTGAAGCAAGTGGAACATGTTAATGAAAGTAGAGTCACTTGGAAACAATTCAAGAAGTAATTCCAGAAGGAGTACCTCTCGGAGAATTTCTATGACAAGAAAATGAAGGATTTCTTTGAACTCAGGTTGGGAAGCATGACTATGGAAGAGTACGAGAAGAAGTTCCTGGGATTGTTAAAGTATCTTAGGTTCATTGGTGATGCGAAATTGAAAATACAAAGATTTCTAAGTGGAATTCCAGCCTTTTACAAGGAAAATGTCAAGTATGATGAGCCCAATACCTTGATCGCAGCCATCATGAAGGATAAATACATGTATGAGAAAGGCTAGGGAAGAGAATCTCTGTAGAAATCTTGGAAGGACAAGGAAAATGCAAAGTCCGATTAGAGGAGGAAAGGATTCAAAACTTCGTTCAATAGGAATGAGCCTAATAGAAATCATCAAGAGCAATATGCTAAGGGATATTTCAAGAAGGAATACTCCTTGGGAAAAAAGGGAAGACCACCAATCCAATGTGGGGATGCAAGGAAGATCACCTATAAAAGGATTTACCACACATAAAGGACATAGTGAATTCTTTGCACAACATCCAAGAGGCTACAATAGTCGAAGATATGGGAAGAATCTATGTAGCTTTAAATGATCAACAAGCAGAGTACCAGTCCAATATGATCGAGGTGGAAGGCAAGATCATAAATCAACCTATTTCTATTTTGATTGATTCAAGAGAAATTCATTGCTACATTGATCCTAAGATAGTGGATAGATTACATTTGAAGAAAAGTAAACTTGGAAAAACAAGTTTGGTTCAGTTATCCACTGGAACCAAAAGAAGAATCCATGACATGGTCAGAAGTTGTTCCATAAGTCTTAATGGAGGGAATACTATTATGGATATAAATATCATACCATTGGGGTATTATGATATTATGATTGGAATGGATTGGTTGGACAAGCATCATGATGTCCTAGATTGGCATAACAATACATTTACATGTCTTGATGGAAATGGAAAACAAAGCACTGTGAAAGGAGTTCCAAGACCCATTGCTATAAGGGATATTTCAGCCTTACAACTAAAAATATGTTTTAGGAAAGGATGCCAATTGTATGTATCTCATGTGGAAGAGTCAGATAATAAAAAAGGTCCAAGCCTCGAAGATTTCTTGGTACTACAGGAATTTGAAGATGTATTCCAAGAAATACCTGGATTTCCACCAAGAAGGGAGATAGATTTCTCAATTGATTTAGTGCCAAGTTGCCCCAGTGTCAAAAACACCTTACAGAATGAGCACACTAGAGTTAAAAGAATTACAAATGTAGTTGGAGGAATTTTTGAAGAAAGGGTACATACGTCCAAGTGTTTCACCTTGGGGAGCACCAATACTTTTTGTCAAAAAGAAAGATGGAACCTTGGGGCTATGTATTGACTTCTGACGGCTGAGCAAGTACACTATAAAGAACAAGTATCCTCTATCCCGAATTGATGACCTCTTTGATCAGCTAAGAGGATAAGATATATTCTCAAATATTGACCTGAGGGTAGGATACCGTCAGGTAAGAATCAAGGAAGAAGACATTCATAAGACAACCTTTATGACTAGGTATGGGCATTATGAATTTGTAGTGGTTCCATTTAGACTGACCAATGCACCAGATGTCTTCATGTGCTTAATGAATGGCATATTCAAGAATTATTTGGATAAGTTTGTCATAGTATTCTTGGATGGCATACTTATCTATTCTAAGTCTGAAGAGGATCATGAACATCACTTAAGACTGGTATTGCAAGTACTAAGAGAACATTAGTTGTATGACAAGTTGAGTAAGTGTTCTTTTTATCAAAAGAAAATCCATTACTTGGGACACATTATTTCAAAGAAGGGCATAAAATTAGATCCAAAGAAGATCGAAACCATTAGAGGATGGCCAACACCCAGAAATGTGTCAGACGCAAGATATTTTATGGGATTAGCTGGCTACTATAGAAGGTTCACAGTAGGGTTCTCTAATAATGTGCATCCCATCACTTCTTTGCAAAAGAAGGGAACTAAATTTGAATGGACACTCAAGTGTGAAAATAATTTTAATATGTTGAAGGAATTACTTACTAGTGCACCTATGTTAAAGATTGTTGACCCAAATGAAATTTTTGTGGTATGTACAGACACATGTAAGGAAGGACTGGGGGGATTCCTCACACAAAATGGACATGTCATTGGATATGAGTCCAGAAATCTTAAGGAACATGAGAGGAAATATGCCACACATGACTTGGAACTTGCTTCCATTGTTCATGCCTTGAGGATGTGGAGGCATTATCTCATGGGGAAGAAATTCGAATTAAGGATAGACCACATTGGCTTGAAGTATCTTTTTGAACAACCAACATTGAATGCTAGGCAAACAAGATGGCTGGAATTTTTAAGTGAATATGACTTTGATATCAATCATATCAAGTACAAGGAGAATAAAGTTGTCAATGCACTTAGTAGAAGAGTGCATACCATGCATGCTACTGTTTTCAGTATGCATCAGTCAGACTTGAAGAGAATAATTTTAGATGGTATTGTTATAGACCAACATTACCTACACGTAAAGGAAAACTTACAACAAAGAAATGTACAATAGAAAATAAATGAGTATGAGATAAAGGAAGACGGATTACTCATGCATAAAAATAGAATCTATGTTCCTAGTTCTGGAGAGCTGAGGAATTTGGTACTGAAGGAGATGCATGATGTTCCTTATGCTGGACATCCCGGTTACCAAAAAAAAATTACAACAGTAAGACTCCAATTCTTTTGGCCGGTAATGAAGAAGGATGTTGTCTATTATATCACTTGATGTATGTAATGTCAAAAGGTGAAGGTTGAGCATAGGCACCCAACGGGTTTACCGCAACCATTGCCAATTCCAGAGAAGAAATGGGAAGTCATCACCATGTATTTCATCATAGGATTACCTAGAATGAATAAGCAACATGATTCAATCATAGTGGTGGTTGAAAAATTAACAAAGGCTACTCATTTTGTGCCTGTGAAGACAATGCATACATAAGCTAATATTGCAGAAATTTTCATGACGAAAATTGCTAGGTTGCATGGGATACCTAGGATAGTTGTCTCGGATAGAGATACAAATTTTACCTCCAATTTCTGGAGGGGATTGTTTAAATTATTTGGCACACATCTAAACTTTAGCACAACATATCATCCCCAGACAGATGGGAAAATAGAGAGAGTCAATCAAATAGTTGAAGATATGCTGAGAATGTATGTGATGGATAAGCCATCTAAGTGGGAAGATTACTTACACTTGGTTGCGTTTTCATATAATAATGGGTATCAAGATTCATTAAGAATGATCCTATTTGAAGCCTTGTATGGTAGGAAATGTGATACTCTAGTAGACTGGGACAACCCAGCAGATAGAGTGGTACTTGAGCCGGAGTTGCTCAAGGACATGGAAGACCAGGTGGTAAAGATCAAGTAGAATTCAAAGGCAACTCAGAATAGACAGAAATTCTATGCAGAGAAGAACATGACAACTAGAGAATTTAAAGTAGGGGAGCATGTACTTTTGAAAGTGAATCCCAAGAAAAGTTCATTGAAATTGTGTAGTTGTACAAAGATGGTAGCCAGATTCTGTGGTCCATTTTAAATATTTGACAGAATAGGGCCAGTTGCATACATGCTTGCATTTCCTGCTTACATGAATGTGCATAATGTATTTCATGTATCTTTACTAAATAAATGTGTACATGGCCCTAACCATGTTATTTATTGGCATCTGATTCAGGCAAAGACGGAGGGAGACTTTCAGGTTCAGTCAGTACAAGTATTGGACAGAAAGGTAAAAATGTTCTGGAATCAAGTCATAGAGATGGTAAAGGTTCAGTGGACCTAATATGGTCCTGAATATGATACTTGAGAGCATGAAGATTCCATGTGAGCAGAGTACCCGCAACTTTTTGAATAAATATGAGATTTTGATCTCTATTCTGTATATGCATTGAGGAAAGTGCCAAAATAAGGGGGAGGGGATGTAACACCCTGTGTTTCTAAACTCCATTTTAAATAATGTATTGTTAAAATGTTGAGAGGTCAAGGAGCCCAAATAATTATTAAAAGGCCAGTGTTCCCAAGACATGTAATGTTATCTATATTTATTAATAATAAATACATAGATGGTTGCTAGACGAACAAGGACTAGAGTTATAGGGGGCTATGATTCCACAAGAGAGGGGGTTGAGGGGCTAAGTGTTTATTCCTATGTTAATTACCCTTTTTTTTCCTAAGGGAGGGGATTGATTATGTGAGATTATTGGGGAAGGCCATGAGGTTCTTGATTCCCCACGAAGTTACTTAAACACACCTCTGGTGTGATGCAGGGGTTCGACTGATGGCTTGTTCGTTGATTCCCTATACGTCCATCAATTTACCTCATGCACTTTCATGCACCCACTTACCCATTCATTGATCCATCCTCATCCGCATCTTGGATTGGGAAAGGGGAATCGAATTTTTGAAGATTATCCACGAGATAGTTGGTTGCAGCGGTCACTGGTGTGATCCAGCTGTAACTAGAGGCCTGCATGTCTGAGATGCATTGGCATGTGCCCTATTTTTCTTACAACTTCGAGTCCTGAGAGTTCCATCATTGATATTCTGGACCAGTTGTGTTGGAGGCCTTGGAAAAAGGAAAAGGACTACATGAGGGACTGTGTGGCAGAGAAGGGTGGAGGTTCGTTCTCTTGGGGTGGTACAGGTTGGGTGGAAGAGAGATGGGTACTTGGATTGTTGTGGGTGCTGGGAAACCTATGAGAGCTTGAGAGATGACTGGTTTGGGAACCCAAGTACACTCTGGAACTGTCCTTGTGGATTCATAACCTTGGCACAGGGGTGACGTTGCTGTTGAGATTTAGAACAATAGTGTCTACAGTTGGGTGGAACGTCCATGGTCTGCAACTAGTTGGTGTCATATTTCATAAAGATAAGTGCTCTTTGTTATGGTATCATTTGCATGTATATGAATTTATTTCCACTGTATATTTAATCATCGTTTAATTGAATATTTAGACTATGCATGATTACTGACTATTGATGTGCATGTCATTAAAGTTTCTCCTTTTATGCATCCTTAAATTTAAAAAAGGTATTGGTAAAAGAAAGACTGGGCTTGAAGGTAGTATATCTCGACTTGTGGGTGGTTGGGTATGTTACAAATATTCCACACAATCATAGACTTATACCAATACCAAAACTACTCCCTCTCCTGCACAAACATCCTAGGTGAATGTGGTCTAATCCACTTCATCTCAACCATTCCAAGGAAAGAATAAAAACAAGGGAAAATCCAAAACACATTCTAACTGTCACGAGACTACAGAAACCCAAGACCCAAATGCTAGGGGAAAAAACCAAAGAAAAGAAAAATATCCTTGCATGGTATGTAAGGAAGAACACTTCACCAATGACTGTCCCCACCTTGTCGAGGTTCATCAATATCTCGAGTGAGGGGAATCTCCTTCACAACCAACAATATTAACCAATCATTTCCCCCAACAAAAAAAATGATCACGCAAGTTCCTGCACCCCCACCTGGGGAAAATGTAGAGTACTCAAATGAAAATTTCATGATGGTTAAATCCACTATGGAACTAACCACTAGAGAAAATAATTGTGACTCCCAAGAAGGGGAACCTTCATCTAAGGATCCTCCATCGACTAGTCCACCCAATGGCCCTCTCACATTAGAGAAATTGACTTCTGAACCTTCCATTCACCCTCCTAAAGGGGTGCTTCGACGAACCTCCCACAATCTGAATGCTCGAGCAACCCAAAAATATATCATAGAGGAATATCTTTCCCAAGCCTTGTGTGTGATGTCTACACTCGAACAATGTCACTACAACCTTTCAAAATCATTTGCATGTCAATTATCCTGCCATGATTATATACTTAAACATATAAATATATATATTTCACACCATCCTCGTATATTGATTTCACTAGGGTAGAATACTACTTCCCAACCACTACCTTGACCTTGTCAATGTTGAATGTAACCCAAGTTATCATGGTTTTGTTTTCATTCTGCTTCTATCATTGATTAGTTTTCTTTTTGTTTGCTTCTTTCATCAATTAGGTTGAGAATCCAATAATCAATATTTATGTAGGGATTTTTTCATAAAACTCCATGGTCTCAAGAGATCATTTTATGAGTTGTACCTTAAATATTTTATGTATTGGCTTTTTTTAGGTATATTACTTTTTAAATTTTACCCAAAATTTGTTGAGAGATTGTTGGATCTGCATATTTGAATGGTTAAGTGTATATAACTAAGTGTCCCAATATTTTTTATCATTCTGAATCCATTTATGCATTCAAATATACAATTTAAACAAAACAAAAAATTGTGATTTCACCTAAATTTATATCGCTAAATTCTGACAAAAATTGTCAACATTTAGACAATGCCGTTTTATCATCCCACCAAAATTGAACAACAAAATAATGACGATTCATACATATATTTATAGAGGTTGAGATGCCTCTACATCATATACTCCCCTTGGAAAATAAAAATGAGTTCCTACTCATGAAACTAGAGTAATTTGGATAATGGCCATGATGATTCGTACCTATATTTATAGAGGTTGAGATGCCTCTACATCATATACTCCCCTTGGAAAATAAAAACGAGTTCCTAGTCATGAAACTAGAGTAATTTGGATAATGGCCTTTTGACTCAAACCAACACTTTTTTGTTATCCATGTGACTTATTTTAAGCCTTTACTATCCCAACAAACTAAATATACTTTGGTTTTTTTATCTCTAGTCTCATTGCAACTTTTTGTTCTTAAGTATTTCTAAATTTCTTGTCTTTATTGTTTCAAATATACTGTTTCCAATTAATAATATATTCCCTTCATCTACAATGCCTTCATGGTACTCATACAAATATGCTACATTAAACATTGGTAAGATATAAAAACATTTTGTCACAATTCTAGCAAATATGGATTCTATGAAATTTCCTTCAATATTTTAGGGGGTCCTAATTTGTTTATATTTAGCTTGTTGTATTAAGTTCCTCTTAGGGAACTTTCTCTTATTAGGTGTGACACCAAGTATTCTTCCTTGAATATATTTATTCCCTTTTTTATCAACACTCTTCTAGGTGTGACAACAAGTCTTCTTCCTCGAATATCTTTGTTATTATGTCTTATCAACTATTTGTTTATATCCTTGATTTCAACATTGTAGTTGTTGTTTTAGTTGGCATTGCACTTGTGCATGCACTTCCTTCATACTCTATACAAATTACCTTGCATCTATACTACTCTTTCATGCACAAGGAAATCTTAGCAAATCCATGGCTACTCTCGGTGACCTACCATTCACTATATAGAAATGACTCTTTCCCTTATACCTATTCACTAAATTGAAAATCTTAACAAATCCATGGATACTCTTAGTGACCTACCATTCACTATATAGAAAGGACTCTTTCCCTTAGACCTATTCACTAAATTGTTGTATGAAAACTCTACTTGCAATTCACTTATTTAACTTGTTCATGATTAAATAAATACCATATATCTATTGTACCTGGCGATAGTACATAGTTCATAATGTAGTCATGATTTGTGAATAATATCATTACTTATGATCACATATGTTTATATAGACAAAATATGGTTATGTTATAATTGATGGTTGCTGGAATATTGGATTAGTATGCTTGTTTTCTAAGTTCATTTTATTTTATATGGGGTATGGGGTTGCATGGGTAAGTGGGTTTGAAACAAATACACCTATATTGTAAAGAATTTGAATAAATTAAATGTAATGATCCCAAGCCCAACTCTGGCTTGGAATCACTAACTACTATTGGTTTGTCGATGTGCAAGTGTTTATTGAGTTATTAAGTGCATACAAGATTCATTCAACACATGAAGATCATCATACATTCAAAATATAGAAGCACAAGCAAAGATATGCCCCTTTTATTATAAGCAATGTAGGATCAATACAATAGATGGTCGATCTGGCATAAACCTCAGATGGTCGTACAAACAACAGATATGAGCTTCTACAAAATGCTCCCGATAATACAAAAGAAGCCTCTAAAGGCTGGATAAGTAATGAATACCAGTACCAAGTAGATCTGAATGTCAAACCCTCCAACTAGAGAGTGCCATGCTCCAAGTAGGGACTGAAGCCCTCAATAATTCGGCCATGATGGAAGAATGCTCCAAATGAGCCCAAACTCGATCAAGTAATAGATCAGGGCAGTGGGATCCTCCTCCTGAAGTTTCAAGCCCAACGTCCAAGGAAAACCTCTCCAACTATGAAATCTTCTAAGAGAGTTGTGCCCTCCTGAATGGCTAAATCAAACCCTCCTCAAGGGTATGGTGCGCCCTTGCTAGAAATTCCCCAACAGTATGACCCTGCTATCTTCTGAAGCTCTAGAAGGGAATATGATAAGAATAGAATGGTGTGGAGGAATATTTCATCCCCGAGACCAAGCTGTGGAACAAGGTGAGTGGATATTTCACCACTGAGTTGCTCACAAGGGTTTGTACAAAAAACCCCCAAACTGAATGCTTAAGAGCACTAACAAGAAATATACCAAAATACAAATGCCTCATAGGTGCACCCCAACCTCTTACTTATACTTTTCCCTTATGATTCGCTGTTGAGTTAGGTTAACTCCCAGGGTTAACTTCTATTCTTCTGTTGAGTTATCTTTTACTCCTTTTATCCTTTTCCTTTCTCAAGTCAACTTAAAAATATAAATTTAGTCTAGTTGACCTTCCCCCTCAGTATGAGACTATGACCAGTGGGGGTGCCTAGGCCACTGAGTCTCCTCATCACCTCTCTAAGAGGTGGGGGAAATTACAGTCTCCCCTGCTTGAAATTGCTTGTCCTCAAGAAATTCCAAATCTACTTCTCTGACCACGTGCTCCTTTTCCCAAGTGGCATCCTCAATGGGTAAATCCTTCCACCTGATCAGGTACTCCTTGATGCTTCAGTTTTTGAGCCTCTTCTCTCGGATTTCCAATATCTCTTCCGGAATTAGAATAAGTTGTCCCTCTTCGTCCATGGGGGGTAATACCTCAATAGGTTTGGTGTGTTGGCCGAGGGCTTTCTTAAGACAAGATACATGGAAGATGTTGTGTATTTTGCTTCCCTTTGGAAGCTCTAGCTCATAAGCTACGACCCCTATCTTTCTGCTAACCCTATAGGGCCTAAAGAAACGTGGTTGCAGTTTCTCCGCTCCACTTCTTTTAATGGAAGCCTGCCTGTATGGTTGTAGTCTCAGATAGACTAAGTCGCCAACCTCAAAGGTACGATCAACTCGGTGCTTGTCTGCTTGGACCTTCTGTTGGTTTTGTGCCCTTTGCAGATGATCCTTCAGTTCCCTGAGAATATCTTGGCTCTGCTCGATCCAATCCTGTACCATAGGTGCCCTGCTGTCACCAAACGCAATCTCCACAAACGATAAAGTATCATAGCTATACAAGGCTCGGAATGGTGACATGCCAATGGACATGTGTTGGGTGGTGTTGTAGCAATACTCTCCCAAATGCAACCATCTGGCCCATGCTTTCTATTACCCCGCCACATAGTTTCTGAGGTATCCCTCCACCCATTTGTTGACTATCTCTGTTTGTCCATCCATATGAGGGTGATGGCTGGTGCTAGGGGTCAAGGCCGTACCAACCAACCTGAATAACTCCTGCTAGAAAGTACTCATAAACCTGCTATCCCTATCACTGAAAATGGTCTTGGGTAGGCCGTGCAACCTAAAAATCTCCTTGAAGAACAATTCAACCACCTGTGTTGCACTGAAGTCAGTAGCTATGGTGAAGAAATGTGCAAACTTTGTTAACCTATCCACCACTACAAAAATGAAGTCCTTCCCTTGCGTCTTTGGCAGTCCAGTGATGAAATCCATGGATATGCTTTCCCACTTGTGCTCTGGAATGGGCAAGGGTTGCAAGAGTCCTACTGGGCGCATGTGCTCATCCTTGTTTTCCTGACATGTAGTACACTCTTTGACATTCTTAATCACATCCTCCTTGAGACCCTTCCAAGAGAATCTTTCTCTCACCTGCCTGTACGTCTTCTTGATCCCCTGATGTCCTGCCATTGGTGAGTCATGGCACACATGCAATACTTTAGCCTTGAATGTCGATCCAGAAACTAAGAAGATTCGGTCTTTGTAGTAGATGAGGTCATTCATAACCTTGAAATCTTCATCTTGTACCTGTCCGTCCAGTAGCTGGCACACAAACTGATCCTCTGCATACTCCATCACCAGATGGTCTTTCCAGTCAATTGTTACCCCTGTTATGGCAAAGATGGATGGCCTCCTAGATAAGGCATCATCCACCACATTGTTCTTCCCCTTGAAAAACTCAATATCAAAGTCATAGGCCTGTATTCTGCTTACCCATTTTTGTTGCCTCTCGTTCAAGTCCTTCTGTTCCAATAGATATTTGAGACTGTTATGATCTGACTTGACCACAAACCTGGCACCAACCAAGTATTGCCAGAATTTAGCTAGTGCATGCATGATAGCCAACATTTCTTTGTCATAAATGTTGTAGAGTAGTTCGGGACCCCTGAGATTTCGACTCTCATAGGCAAGAGGGTGCCTCTTTTGCATCAATACGACCCATATTCCTTCCCCGGAGGCATCACATTCCAAGGTAAAAGGAAGACTGAAATCTGGAAGGGCTAAGACTGGGCATGTACTCATCACTTCCTTCATATTATCCATCATTATTTGAGCCTCCTCATCCCACTTGAAGGCTCCTTTCTTAGTCAAATTGGTCAAGGGTGCACACAGTTGAGAAAATCCTTTGACAAATTTCTTGTAATACGTGCACATACCCAGAAATCCTCTCAATTCGGTGAGTGTCTTAGGAGTAGGCCATTCCATGATGGCTTGTATTTTCTCCTAATGTATCTGTACCCCCTTTGCCCTGATGATGTGTCCTAAATAGAGGACCGTTGTCATTCCAAACTCACATTTGGACTTCTTAGCATACAATGATTGTTCCTCCATGATTGACAAAATTTGATCCACATGCCTGAGATGCTCCTCCCACATCTTGTTGTAGATAAGCAAGTCATCAAAAAATACCAACAGGTACTTCCTCAACCGCTTGTTGAACACTTGGTTCATACATGATTGGAATGTAGTAGGGGCATTGGTTAAACCAAAGGGCATCAACAAAAACTCATAATGGCCGTAGTGACATCTAAAAGCGGTTTTTGAGATGTCTTCCTCCCTCATCTTGATCTGATGATAACCAGAGTAAAGATCAATCTTCGTGAAGTAGATGGCCCCATGCAGTTCGTCCAACAGTTCATTTATCCTGGGTATCGGGTACCTATTTTTTATGGTCTTTTTTTTCAAAGCTCTGAAGTTAATGCACATTCTCATAGTGCCATCTTTCTTCTTTACCAGCACTACTGAAGAAGCAAAAGGGTTGTTGTTGGGCTTGATGTGCCCCATGTCCAGAAGTTCCTTGATGGCCTTCTCTATCTCGTCTTTATACTTCTTGGGGTGTCTGTATGGTGTGGTGATAACTGGTTTGGCCCCTTCCTCTAGCTCAATAATGTGCTCAAACCCCCTATTTGGTGGTACCCCTGGAGGAATAGGCCCAAACACCTTATGGTGTCTGTCAAGGATTTCTTTGATCTCTGGAGTGTAGTGAACCTTTCCCTGTTCATCCACATGTGTCAAAATCCTACATTCCACTGCGTATACTATCTCGTCCCTCTGGAATATGGCCTCCATCCTCTTGGCCATGACTACCCTTGCATCATTCCCTGTCATACCCCTTAGTACTACCTTTTGTCCACCTTCCTCTGTGAATGACATTTCCATCGTTTTGTAGTTGGTGGTGATAGGCCCTAATGTGCTGAGCCACTGAACCCCTAGGATGATGTTGGTGTCCGGAAGGTCCATGACATAGATGTCATGTATCAGCTCGTGCCTACCTAAGGTAAGCTTCATGCCCAGAATATATTTGTTACAGTGTATAGTTCTTCCTCCTGCAACCTCCACTTTGAATCCTTCAAATTCTACTGTAGGTATGTGCCTCCTCTTCAATAATGCTGCATCAATGAAGTTGTGGGAAGCTCCTCCATCAATCAAGACCGAAACTCTTTGACCCTGCAAGACCCCTCTCATTCAGAAGGTTTTATACTTCGGTACCCCACTGATAGATGCCAAGGTAGCCATACTATCTTGTCCTGTGGTTTGTTCCTCCTCTACTGCCTCAGTGGTTTCTGCCTCCATGTTTTGTATCTGGCCAATCTCATCTTCCTCTTCGTTGTCTAAAGTGACCTCAATGTAGTTCACCTGACCAGGTCCCATGAACTTGTGTGATGGGTTCCACGGTTCCTTGCATGTGAAGTAGAGTTGCTTCCTCCTCAGTTCTCTTCTAGTGTTGTCATCTATTCTTCCACGACCTCTGTCAAAACCCTTAGGGTCGCGTCCTCCCTGGTTTATTGGAGGCCTTTGATCTCTTCCACCATTGTTGAGAGGTGGTCTGGGTATGAATTTAGGTTTAGCAGTTGGACCCAAATCCCTCGTCTTCCAAATGGCCTATTGTAGGCTGGTAGGCTTGAAGGCCTTTACCCAACCCTTCAAAGGTTCCATCAACCCTTCTATGAAAAGCATAATGATCTTGGTTGGAGACATATCTTGTACCATAACTGCAAGTCTCTGGAATTCATCAATATATACTTCAGTCGTACTTGTTTTCTTGAGTTGGGTGAGCTCCTGGAAATGCAACTCAGGATCTCCTTGATCAAACCTATCAATGAGCCTCTGAGTGAATTCTGTATAAGACATTATCTGATTGTGGCCGAGTGTGGTGAGTCCGTGATACCACCAATTGTGAGCCTTGCCATCCAAATACATAGTGGAAAACTTGATGGCCTCTATCTCCTTCATGGGGTTGAGTTGTAAATAGGTATCCAGCTTTTGTACCCAAGATTGTGCCGTCATCTTGGTCGTACCATCAAATTATATAATTTCTATCTTTCCTGTTCTATGTTCAAACTCAAAACTACCCCTGTGGTTTGTCCTAGGTTGATTTCTGAACCTGAGTTGGCAATACTGATCTAGGGACATTTGTTTTTGGACCTTCATATCCAAACTGTAGTATTCTTAGGCACTCCTTTCCATTTGTTACACAAATTCTTCTACCTGTTCCTGTTGCCCTTGCTCATCTGTGAATGTGGGCATGTAAGGTCTAGGGTTAGCCCTGCTACCTAAATGCTGACCAAGCTGATCATCTGTGAACGCAGGTATGTATCGTCTCTGATTGACCCTGCTACCCATATGACCCTGGGTCGTGTCTCCATCCAGACTTCCTTCAGATCTAACTACTTTCTCCGGATTATATCTGATCTCCTCATGGATTTCCCTGGATCCACCGGCCTCCTTGTTCCCATACGTATTCGAGTTCCTCCCTTGATGAGTCACTTGCGTTAGAAGTTCATTTAGCTTGGATTGATTCTTGTTCATTATATGCAGGTTTTCGTCAACCCTCTTCAAGGTTTCAGAGAGTTCGGCTTGTCCCCTTCTGCTGGTTTCATGGTACTCATCCAAGTGTCGAACCAATGTGCTTTCCATACGATTGACGGATTGTTGGAACTTGTCAAATTCTACTACTATGTGAGCCAAGCCTAGAGACTCATGGTCATTCCTTGATCCTTCCATTTCGGCCTTTGTTTCACTGCTCGGTTTCGTCCTTCTACCCATGAGAGCACCACTGTACCTATGTATGCATTGATCCTTCCATAGGTTTGGGGGGATCAAAGCTCCGATACCACTGTAATGATCCCAAGCCCAACTCTGGCTTGGAATCACTAACTACCACTGGTTTGTCGATGTGAAGGTGTTTATTGAGTTATTAAGTGCATACAAGATTCATTCAACACATGAAGATCATCATACATTGAAAATATAGAAGCACAAGCAAATATCTACCCCTTTTATTATAAGCAATGTAGGATCAATACAATAGATGGCCGATCTGGCATAAACCTCAGATGGTCGTACAAACAATAGATATGAGCTGCTACAAAATGCTCCTGATAATACAAAAGAAGCCTCTAAAGGTTGGATAAGTAATGAATACCAGTACCAAGAAGATTTGAATGTCAAACCCTCCAACTAGAGAGTGCCATGCTCCAAGTGGGGACTGAAGCCCTGAATAATTCGGCCATGATGGAAGAATTATTCAAATGAGCCCAAACTTGATCAAGTAATAGATCAGGGTAGTGGGATCCTTCTCCTGATGTTTCAAGCCCAACTTCCAAGGAAAACCTCTCCAACTGCGAAATCTTCTAAGAGAGTTGCGCCCTCCTAAATGGTTAAATCAAACCCTCCTCAAGGGTATGGTGCGCCCTTGCTGGAAATTCCCTAACAGTATGACCCTACTATCTTCTGAAGCTCTAGAAGGAAATATGTTGAGAATAGAATGGTGTGGAGGAATATTTCATCCCTGAGACCAAGTTGTGGAACAAGGTGAGTGGATATTTCACCAATGAGTTGCTCACAAGGGTTTGTACAGCAAACCCCCAAACTGAATGCTCAAGAGCACTAACAAGAAATATACGAAAATCCGAATGCCTCATAGGTGCGCCCTGACCTCCTACTTATACTTTTCCCTTATGATTCTCTGTTGAGTTAGGTTAACTCCCAGGGTTAACTTCTATTCTTCTGTTGAGTTATCATTTACTCCTTTTATCCTTTTCCTTTCTCAAGTCAACTTAAAAATATAACTTTAGTCTAGTTGACCTTCCCCCTCAGTATGAGACTATGACCTAGTGGGGGTGCCCAGGCCACTGAGTCTCCTCATCACCTCTCTAAGAGGTGGGGCACATTACATTAAACCACTATAAAATCTCACCTCCTCTTATCTTCTTTTTATATATAAAAAAATTATTGATATTACTAAATTCTTAGATACATAGATCTAACTCAAATAGTCGATATAAATGATATACACACCACCTAGATTTTGTATCTAGGACTATTATAAGCCCTTGTTGTCTAAATATTTAACACACATGTTAACCAAATAACGTGGTTTGCATCACATAACCCTTTTACATAAGAGGTTAATTTATTTAGTCGTCTATTCAATTGGTAATCGAACCCTAAGGTAAGGGTTTATCCAGCTACCATATGGGATGTTATATTTCAAATGTGTGCATAATAATAATAATAATCTATTTTTAAGGTCACATCCAAGCCACACCAAATTGGTGTATGATACCTCCTTGTTTGTGGGACAAGGGACCCCCCTCCGCTCAACGATTTGACTGGTAAAGTATATGAAGGTATACATACCCTACCCCCCTATGGATTTGAACTTATGACCTCTTAAGAGGAAACACATGTTCTTAACCATTAGACCCACTCAAACTGTTTTAACACATCATTGTTTTAATCATTATTTTAACACTAGACTTATTGTACATGGATTCCTCAAAACCCTTTGGATGAAGTCTAGTTCGTGAGGATGTTGAAATAGGCATTTGACTCAAAACATAACCCAAATCAGAGCCAAATTCATCATAGGTCAAATATGAAGTTGTATATCATGCCTCTATATACAAGTTGACTATTCATTCTATAAGTATACTATAGTTTCCTTATAGTATTTAAACCTCATTTATTCTAGGTGACTTTAAACAATAGATACAACTTGGTGTTTAATACACCTATCTCATGAGTATACTTATTTGTTTAATTAGTTTATTACCAACATCGATAACAATTTTACCTCAGATCTGGTGATGGTCGAGGGTTTTTTTTGATGCAACAATTATAGTATTGTTGTTAACTTTGAGTCAAATGATATAGTTGTTAGTTGTTTGCTCAAGGGTTTAGAAACAAATACCCTCAAATATTTTAAGCTTCAAAATTTGATAAGAATAATAAATAAAATCCCTTTTATTTTATTGGACATCTTGTTTCATTGTTTAAAATTCATATTATTTCTTCGTATAGACTGGTTGCATAATGTATTCATAGGAAAACGTTTTCTCCTAAATTGTTATATTTTTATTTCCATGCTACTTCAAAATAGAAACCATTTGTTTGTTATCACAATATATTTTCAACCTATAGATAAATGCACCATTTAAATATTTTTATATTCAAGATTCTTTTATTCTTTTGTACAATATATATTTGAAAGGACACCAATGCCTAGAAAATAAATATAATATATATACTTATGAATCTGTTATACTTTTATTGTACATATCCATGTATCCTGATTGTCTATGTATAATAATCTTTTGGCATGAATAATATTCTATAGGTTATTCTATAATGACTTTTCTTCCCCTTTTGTATTATTTATAAAATATAGTTTCATTGAAAAAGATAACATGATATATCTGTATGAACACGTATTGCTACAACGAAACCAATAATAAGAAGAATACAAAAAATGTTTATATCTAGTTATACCATCATTGCAATTTAAAAGAATACAAAAATGTCTATATTTAGTTATATCATTATTGGAATTTTTATAATCATCCTTTAATGTACTATTTACCATTCATCAAAATAAGTATAAAGAAAAGAAGCATATGTGAGCTTGATTAAAAACTTGGGAAACAAACTGAGTAGAGAACCAATTCCTCCCAACCATAGAAACAAACAACCAAGATTAGTTGTTCTTGTCACCCCCGAGCCTAAATCATTATTCCATAGGGAGTGAAAACTGTATGACCTTCTCCATATATATCAGAGTTTAATTCTTTCTCAGAACCATCAAACTCAATTTACACACAAATACTCAACAGTGTCATGCCTCCTCTATACTTGTATAAAATAGCTTTCCTAGGTATTTTTAAAGTTATCCTTATCCCTAACCATAATTTCCTTGTTGTCAAGAATACATAGCAGTTCCACTTGAAAATCTCCTTTCGGTTCCACCTGAATCACATTTCAATTTACAATGTCAGTTACATCATGTACATGCTTCTTTAATAGTAAAACATGAAACATATTTTGAACTTTTAAATTGGCCAAAAGTGTAAGTTGATAGGCCAATGGCCCCACTCTAGAAAGTTCTTGAAATGATCCACAATACCATGGTTCCATCTTGGTACTCTTTCCCAATTTTAATGAACTTTTTATGGGTTTTAATTTAAGATAAACATGATCCCCTATATTGAATTTTGCATGTGTTCTTTGTAAATGATCCAAAGTAAACCATGCATCCTAAATATTTATTTCATAAAAATATCTACAATGTTTATAGCTTTATGAGTTGATTTCACCAGAATAAAGTGTGCATCTTTAGTAAGTTTGTCTACTACTACAATAATAGAGTCATTTTGTTTCTTAGTTGTATGAAGTCTTGTAATAAATACATGTTGATTACTTCCCATTTCCACTCATGAATGGGTATTGGATGCAATATTCCAGGTGGGTGATGTTGCTCAACTTTAACTCACTTGCATTCAATGCACCTAGCAATATATTAAGCTACTTTAGTTTTCATTTAGGCCAGAAATATTATTTTCTCAAGGATGTTATAGTCTTTTGGAAACATGAGTGACCTGAATAAGGTTTCTTATGTACATCAACCAATATTAAAATTTTCAAATCTTTGTTGTTTGGAACATAAATTATGTCTTTATATTGTACTAAACCATCCTAATTGCAATTGAATTTTGATTCTTCCTCAACTGATTTATTATTCTATAATTTTTCCTTTAATTTCTTGTAAATTTCATCATTTTCTGTTGTTGACTTTATTCTCGGTTTTAAATTAATTTGCATATTGTTGTTGTATATTGCATTTAGTTTTCTACTGAGTGAATCTGATATTTTGTTTTCCTTTCCTTTAATGTGTTTTATCTCAAAATCATACTCACTTAAGAAAGCTAAGCATATTTCATGTCTTGTATTCAAGTTTTGTTGATAAAAAAAGTAATTAGGACTAATATTATCCATTTTCAACAAAAATATCCTATGAAACAAGTAGTGTCACCACATTTTTAAAGCATGCACTCTAGCAGTTAATTCCAGATCATGTGTTGGATAGTTTTTTTCATGAGCCTTCATTTTTTGTGATTCATAAGAAATCACATGATCATCGTGTAATAACAATCCTCCGAACCCTTGTTTTGAGGAATCAATACGAACTAAAAACTCTTTATGTGGGTGTTATATCTTCAAAATATGTGTCGTGTTTAATAACTGTTTCAATATTTGAAAACTTTCTTGACATTTTCTTTCCATTTAAATATGATTCCTTTTTTCTGCATAGAGGTTATTGGATATCCATGTTTTCAAAACCCTTCTATGAACCTATGGAAATACCCTTTGATTCCCATGAAAGATAAAACATCCAACACATCCTTTCGCACTGGATAGTCTAGGATGGCCTTGACCTTTTCTATATAAAATGAGATCCCTTCACTAAAAATTACATGTCCCAAATACTATACTTGTGTTGGGTAGGAAGATTGGATAGAGAACATAAAGAAGAGATGACACACATAGAAAAGGTGAAATATCAAAAAGATCAAGAAGATCAAGAAAGAAGAGAGAATAACGAGAGGAGAGAGAAGAAGATGGGGGATAGGAAGGTACAAGATCCTACAAAATCTGGGAAAGCCAATCAAGCATGAGACGTATCCAACTCAGAACGAGTTGTCACTAGCCGAGCATGAGTGAGAGCCAACTCATTATGAGTTGGAAAGAAAACTTGAGGAAAAGAACCTAAATATAAAGAAGTTGGAGATAATTTCAACAACGAAGGGAGAGACTATAGCAGAGACGGAAGCATAGAAGAGAACTGGCATAAAAGGAGGCAGAGACGAATTTTGAGTAGTAGTTGTAGCTATAGGATGTTCTATATGTAAAGAATCCATGAATGTATATTGAACATATATTGTAGCACAGATCGCAAGAAGAATGCCTTAACTATAATAAAGAAGAAAATATTTTGTGGATGTAGCCCATGAGGGGGTGAACTATAGTAACTCTATTTTGAATTATGTTGTGGAATGGTTATTCATGTTTGTAATATGTTAATTCATGTCTATATGATGTTAATTCCTTCTTTTTACTATGGATGAATGATTATATTTGCTGATAATATTGAAAGATTCATGCGCAATAACGATAATTGTATGTTTAAGTATTAAATGGTGACAATATAGACTAATATTCTTAAATACTTAAGTAAAGAGGTCAGGATAAATCAGATATAGTGTGCGAAAGATTCATGTAGGTATGACATAGTGCGTCTCCCTTATTTTCCTCATCGCTAAAAAATCTTGGTTCCTGCAGTCTCCATAAAGATACCTCGGGTGAGAATTCACCTGCTCGCAAGTGATGCTGAAAGGGTCGTGATCTGTAGGTTTTTGTTGGACAAGTTAATTTGAACCCAGGGTCTTCAACATATCTGCGTGTACACCAAAAAATGGTTCTGTTTCCGAGACTAGGAAGCTGGAAGTGAGGGAATGTTTTGGAGGCCAACAAGGAAAGAGATAATTGAATGGATGGAACAAAAAGAACAAGAATTTGTTCGGAATGAGAATAGAAATCTGTGGATAAATATCAAGCAATGGGTGAAAAGGTGTGTATATAGACTTTCATGAGGTATTGTTCGGTGAATTTCCTAATATTTAAGAAGAATGGTTGGAAATATTTGTAGAAAATACTAGCAGACATCAACCAGTCTGTTAGAAAAACAAGATCGCAGAGCAATAAAATAAAATAAAATGCAGAAATAACACACATAAGATACACAATAAAATAGAGACACAGATATACATGGTTCACCTAGTGTGGGCTATTGTTGGTTGTTACTCTTCCTTTTCTACTTCTTGGGCTAACCCAGGTTCATATCTGAACAAGTTTCCAACAAAACCCTCTAAAACTATTGGCCCTTCTGGTAAACCAAAAGGAAGCACAACACTTAGAAGGTAATGCCCAGTATCACCCGAGATAGTTCTATAGGTGACTGCAAAGCTCAAGTTCTGGCATTCTAAAAAAGAGTGGGGGCATGGGATTTCATTTCATCTTTTTAGGCCTTGATATGGTTGTTCCTTCTATTATTCTTAGATCCATTCATTTATTAAAACCTTGCATGCAATCTAATAGATCTAGCTAACCACATATGTGTAAATTAATTGTTCACAGGAATGAAAGATGATCAACCTTTAAAAGAAAGAAAAAAAACATCCAGTCATCACATAGTACACAGGTTTACCATGGTTCACCCCTTCCTAGGATACAACCACAAATATATGACTTCTTAGGCTCTTTTATTTATCATTTCTACATAATATGATGGTGCACGCACTACAACCCCGATCATACAATTAAGAAAGAGGTTTAACAACCTTTGTGAGGTGGAATATATCACACCAGGATCTTCAGCCTGTGATCTAACCCTCAAGATATAGCTACCCGCCTCTTCTACAAATCAAAATCTTACAACAAGGTATCATAACAGTTTCTTACAATTCTGAATTAAATTGGAACACACTTCGAACCAAATACAACCATGCAGGGCCCCCAAACTAGACCTCCTTGGTACTTATTTATACTATTTTATAGTCTTATTATCCATTTCATTCCAAAAACCTAACCCTAACATGGTTAGGTTCTACTACCTCTGTGCCTTGCATTCTTTCCTCCTTTGCATGTGCATTTTCTTTACACGTGCTTCTTTTCCTTCCAATTGTCTTTTCCCAAATCAACCTTTACTTTCCAAAACTAGACTTTTCCTCAAAATCAACCTTCTCCCAAAAGCACCCAACACTGACATGTGTCTCATCCGGAGCCACCTAGGTAGTTCACGCTCCCTTGATAGCCTCTTCTAGGATGTGGAACTTGTCTGCAAGCTCCCTTCCTCTTTCTTGGACCCGCGTGGCCTTTTATCTGAGTGCTTCTAATTATTGTGTTGTGATATCCTCCTAGATCATTGTTGCACATTTTGTCTGTGCTTGTGCCATAATCCTCTTCTCCTCCTCCAACTATGTGATCATTTGTGTTTCTTTCTCTTGAATGGGTTTCATCTGCACATGTCTTTCCTACTTCTACGTTTATGCTACTTTTAACTCTCCCTATAGCTTCTTCATATCTTACGTTCCTTTTAGACACTCTATGATACTCATTGTCTTATACCTTTGATTGAGGCCATGGATAGATGCACTTACTCTTTATTCCTCCTGGTCCCACTATTGTACCTACTCATCTTCCTCCAGTATTGTCCAAAGTTGTACTTTTCTGTAAAACAATCTTGTTGTTGTGCTGACTTGTTTTTCCATCTCATCAATTTGACTTGCAAATTTTTGTTTCCTTTACTCCTTCACCTTTGGGGGAGTCATGGGTTTGTTATTTTATTTTAATTCCTTGATCTCCTATTGGTACTGGTCGATTGTCTGTGCAATGAGGTCAATATTCTCCTTTGCACTTCACTGTATTGCTTGCACATTGTTCGGGATTCGGTTGTATGTCGTTGTCAATACCTACCCTAACATGTCTACGCATTCTTTCTCCTCTTACGTTTTCACAGTAAATTGGGCACATGTGATCTGGAGCATCTCTGCGACCCCTCTTCCCACCTATAGATTTATGGCATTTGTGTGGGACCTAAATTGTACTTCCTTCATTATGTTGGCTTGTATCCCGTATAAATCCTTCAGTGTTATGTGTGCCATCACCATATCAAGTTGTTCTACTTCCTCCAGGGGTTTATGTGTTATCTCCTAATTGAATATTATCATTTGACGCATTATGGTGAATTTTCCCCTATTCTGGACAACAAACTGCACAGTTTTTTCGCCCTCCTTCTGTGCAAATGGCCTTTATGTCTTCTCCTATGGCTACGCAGTGGCCTGTGACTCTACCTGGCTCCATATTTGTTGAATGTTTTCATGTACCTCTAGGATCTTAGCCATAATAGCTTCCCTATGTTCTACTGCGACACCTTCCTCACTCCTATCCTCGACCTTATCCACGATGAGATCTATGTCATCCCATGTGAGGGTGATGTTGGGGTCCTTTATCTCGTACTTCCTCTTATTGATTGCATCTTTTCTCTATGTGGGATTCCTTGTCATTTTTTAGGGTTGTGCCTCTGTCATTGTTCCTTGTCTTCTTTCCTTTGGAACTTGTGTTGTCTCCTTTTTCCCAGTATGTGGTAAACATCCTATTCTTTATGTTGTGGGTTGTATCCTTGGCCTTTTCAGTACTATGTTGCTCCCACTTGGTAGGGTTCATTCTATGGTTGTCCTGGTGTTTTCAGTCGAACTACCTGCTATGTATGATGAGCCTGATTTGGTTGTATGTTTGGGATTAGAGGACTGGAGCATGCCTATCCTCATGGATGGTTTTTCTACTCATGACTGCCACTACTCAGGTCAGTCTTTGATAATTCAATCCACTTGCTCCTACGTGACACAATACTGTATATTTAGCCACTCCATTTTTGGATCCCTTATGTATTGGATCCATATGTGATTTCTGGATGCCTTGAATTTAGCTATCTCCTCTGTCTCATGCACTACCCCCATAGGTATGCACCACACATTTGTTGTGCGTTGCTCGATTTCTTCTAACAACATTGAAAACATGGTGTTGTTTTCTTGTTGCATCTTGTTATCTTTTGCATTCCAAAGAGACTCGTACATGATCGCATAGCATTTTCCCACTTTGTCTAAGAATAAAGAATTTGGTTCCATTGTCCTACGAATTGCGATAGTCAAGTAGGAATTAGTTTAGTAGGTATGATGCCCAGCTAAACATCATCCCCTTAGCACACTGCACTTCCAATGTGAACACTCCTGTGGTGCTTCCTCTTTGCGACATTTTCTTAGTAGGTTGCATGCCATTAGTTTACTTGTGAATATTGTTGCGTTGTCATTGATCTCTTTGATGATGATGCCTCTATTTCCCATGGTCGTGTTGAACTGTAACTTCACTTGTTCTACCAGTTCTTTCTCACACACTTTGTTTTCTAAGAAGTATTTGGGTTGCGCGGTAACTGTGGGAAGTCCATTGATCTTGGAAATTAATGCCACGTCGATATGCATTGTTCTATCCATCCAAAGGATGCCTCCATGGACTCGGGAAACTAGTTGTTTTATGCACATACTAACATTCTTACCATGCCCAAAATGTAGTATGTCCAAAAGATTCATAATCCTTGAGTTATACAACCCTGTAATACATTGTGCAGGCTATAGCACTGGTCCTCCTAGGGGTCCAATTTCCTCTATGTTGATTAAATAGTTTTACTCAACCAATTATGGAAATTTGGTCCTTTTGCACAAGTCATGATCCTCATGTCAACACTTTGGTATCTTCCCCAACATGTCATCAATAGTGAGGAATGTATCTGGAAGAAATAGGAGGGTAATTCCCATACTGTCAGGGATATTTCTTTTCTTCCCTACAATAGATGTGTCTGCCTCTGCTTCTTTTTAACCCTCTTCTTCCCCTGCTAACTATGGATGGTCAGTTATGTCCTCAACTATTACTTCATCTTGTGTCTGGGACTATCATAGTCCCAATATGTTAGTTGATCTTGCAGGTACCTCAGTATTAGGGTTTGAAGCCCTGTTTCCAGCCCCAGACCTCTTCCCTACCTCTCCTTGTTGCATTGTAGGGAGATCTTCCTTGACTTGCGTCGGGCTAATCGATTATGGGTTCGAGTCGGTCACATCCTCGAGCTCGACTATATTATATGGTTGTTTCATCCTCTCTTTACTCCTTTGGACCTATCAAGTGACCTGGACAAACTATCCTAGCGACCCAAACTTTGGTGGATTCATCCTTTGCAACTATCACAACTTGGCTTGTTATTTCGTGACTTGGTAACTAGGGCACGGGTTATTTTTCTCACTCTGAGATCGAAATTCTCTAAGTGTTGAATAACTATATTCTTTCTACCTTTTATATACCATGTTGTTTTCACTTTTCACCTTTTGCATGCATTTTCATTGACTCCAATTTTTACTGCACTCGGTCTTCTGACGTTCGTCGCAGTAATTTCTGTGAGCAACTTTTCCTAGTGTTTTTGTATTTTCTTTCATTTCTATTTTTGTATTCCTTTTCCCCTCTTTTTCTCCTTTTTATTTATTTTTGTCATTTTTCTATCCTATCTTCTACTATAGTACACTATGTACATGTCCTTCTTACTGCGTTGTAACTTTTAAGTGTTGGGAGATTGAATGTCCCTGTATAGTTTTATTCGACTACCATTGATCATTCCTTTCTGTTTTCTTCCTGCCAAATCCTTTAGCTGTACAGATCCTCCATATATGACATTAGTTACCTTATATGTCCCTAGCCAATGCATTCTAAACTTACCAGGATGTTGGAAAAATTTATTGTCATAGAGAAAGACTAGGTATCCTTCCTTGAAACTCTTCCTCTTGATATGTCTTTCATGCTAGAATTTGTATCTAGATTTCTATACTTCTTGGTGAAATCCTACTAGAATCATATCATCTTCCATTTCCATTAGTTTATTCGACCTCTCCTTCATTGTGCCTCTTTTTGTCATGTTGGTGATTGTTGCTACATGCAGACTAGGTACTAGAAATTCTAATGGTACTACTACTTCATTCCCATACACCAACTTGAATGGTGTCTCTCCTATGAACTTATTCAATGTATTCCTGTATTCCCATAGTACTGTTGGTATTTTCAAATCCCAATCATTCCTATTAACATTGCAGATCTTTGTCAGAGCATTCTCCAATATCTTATTGAAGGCTTCTACTATTCCATTTTATTGAGGATGGTATGGTGTACTCTTCTGATGATAGACTTCAAACTCTTCAGTCATAGCCTTTATAGTATTGTTGATAAAGTGATTACCTTGGTCATTCATCAAAATCCTTGGACAACCAAATATAGTGATGAATTTCAAACAAGAAGTGTGTTAATCTCTCTGCATTGCATCCTTTTACTAGTGTTTCTTCTACCCATCTTGTTAAGTATTATGTTGCAGTAATTATATACCTTTCTCCTAACCATCTTGTTGGTGGATTAATTTGTCCCACAAATTCTATTTCCAATTTTTCAAATACCTGCAAAGTTACTTGTGGTTTTAGGGGCATCTCATCCCTTTTGTAGGATTTTCCCACCCTATGACATACATCACATGCCTGGCAATATTCCTTGGCATCCCTTGGAAGTGTTGGCCACCATATTCCTATGTGAAATACCTTCTGCGTGGTAGCCTTTCCTGCATAATGTCCTCAAGCTATTCCCTCATGAGCTGCTACCAAAATTCTAGGCCTTTCATGCTCTAGTACACACCTTCTCAAAATGTTGTTAAATTATGAGCTTGATTTCTTATGAATATTAATTCTTTTATTTTTTTCAACACTTTGATTCCATCTTAATACACTTCAACAATACCAAATCATAAGAAAATAGAAATAACTATGTAGTTAAGTAAGCAACCCATCAACAACACATATACCCTGGGGAAACCCTGTATAGGGATAAAACCCCAGCAGACGATACTCCTTTATTTCATTAATAATGTAAGATCACTTACAAATATCCATCATGAATGTTCTTCTCTTAAATATATCGCCAAGATGACTCTGACCTGACAAACACCTAAAATACCTTACTGAAATACACCTCTGATATGTTGCCTCTATTGTTGATATACATCACTGACATGTTGCTAATATATGCCTCTGATATGAAACCTCTATTGCTGATATACAACACTGATATGTTGCTTTGGTATGCTTCCTCTTTATCATTGATATTATCCTCTATTGCTTATCCCTTAACCTGCATATCAAAACTATGTTGAAGAGAGGGGTTGACCTCTTCTTATATAGGATGAAGAGGAGAAGAGAAGAGGCTCGAAATAGTAACTTGTTTTCATGCTTTAATCATAAATCAGCTTCATACTTCAGTTTGAACTAGACTTGAGACTGGTATACTCTAGTTCGAAAATAGAACTAGACTTGAGACTTCAGTTACAACTCAACATTACACTTTAGTTAGAAAATAGAACTAGACTTAAGATTTTAGTTACAACTCAACATTACACTTTAGTTCTAAAATAGAACTAGACTTAAGACTTCAATTACAACTCAACATTACACTTTAGTTCTAAAATAGAACTAGACTTAAGACTTTAGTTACAACTCAGCATTACACTTTAGTTCTAAAATAGAACTAGGCTTAAGACTTCAGTTACAACTCAACATTCACTTTAGTTCTAAAATAGAACTAGAATTGAAACTTCAGTTACAACTCAACACTTTACAAGGCAATTTGAAATTCTCTTCATGGTGGATAGTGTTACACGTGCCAGCGCAGTAGATCAATACATTTATATCATTTGCAATATTAGGAATATTGTTTGTTTCTAGATCATAGGAATTTTATATTCAACCTAACTTTTTCTAGATGCCTTGAACTTTTCTCATGGCTCACAAGGTTTGACTAGGCTCACAGAGGTTGTACATTCCCCCTGAATTTTGCACTAGTCTGTCTATGCTCACAGAGGTTGTACATTCCTCCTAACTTTTGCACTAGACTATGTATGCTCAGAGAGGTTGTACCTTCCCCCTAAATTTTGCATTAGACTCACATAACATCTCGTTCATCCTGAATTTTGGTTTGAATCACAGAGGTTGTACGTGCCCCCTGGATGTTTTCAATACCTCACAAGACTGGTTGATTCTCCAAATCTCCCTGGCTAGCCTCGGGGTCGACCATATGGCATCTCATTGGAGACTGACTATCTATGCTACCAAATTTAACACTCCCTATCAACGAGGGAGTCATTCTCAGCCACACCAAGCTTGCCTCTCATCTGCACAAACTATCTCGAGGTCAAAGGCTTGGTCAGGATATCATCTACCTTCTCGCTCGTGGCTATGTACTGGAAGTTTACAATTTTTCTCTCGACCAAGTATCGGATGTAGTGGTACCTTATTTCAATATGTTTTGACCTACCCTAAAATATTGGGTTCTCTGTCAATTTTATGCAACTTTGATTATCATAGTGAACCATTGTCATCTCGATCTTGTCACAAAACAACCCAGAAACCAATTTTTTGAGCCATACTGCTTCCTTGATAACATCACTTGTTGTAATGTACTAGGCCTCTATTGTACTTTGTGTAATGGATCCCTTCTTCTAGCTTGACCAAGAGATCATAGAGGATCCTAAACTGAAGACATATCTGGAAGTACTCTTCCGATCGACTGGGCTTCCTACCCAGACAACATCTGCATAGCCATGTAGAAACAAACCACCACTAGATGTATATCTCAGACCATAAGTAATGGTCCCTCTGAGATATCTCAAGGTGTGTTTTTCTTCCACCCAGTGTCTTTGTATCGGTTCAGTCATGAACTGACTCATTGCAATCACTGCATAGCATATATATGGCGTAGTGTGGATCATGTACATCAATGATCTAATCAATTGCCTATACATGGTGGGATCCACCAAATCTAAATGTGTATCAAAATCATCTAGCTTTCCCAGGATGGTAACCATTGGAGTAGACATGGATTTTCAATCCATCATACCAAACCTCTTTAGTACATCCACTGTGTATTTTCCTTGTGCTAGAAATATCTCTCCCTGTCTTTGCCACACTTCCAATCCTAGGAAGTAATGCATCAATCCTAAGTCTTTCATCTCGAATTATGAGGTTATCTCCTTCTTACACCAGGCTATCATCCCTTCATCTCCTGTTAGAAAGATATCATCAACATACATGATTAGTATAACAGGTTGGTTACCTCTTACCTTGAAGTACATATTTGCATCAGCATCACTTTTCAGAAAGCCCAGAATTTTAAGAAATCCATCAATCCTGTCATACCAAACTCTGGGAGCCTGTTAACACCATACAAGGCCTTCCTTAGCTTGCATACATGAGTGCCTTTGTTATGCAGTAAAAAACCATCTGGTTTTTCCACATATACCTCATGTTCAATCTTTCCATTTAAGAATGTTACTTTTACATCCATCTGATGTATCTTCCAACCAACAACGAAAGCTAAAGAAATAATAGTTTGAATGGAGATGTACTTGGATACTAGGGAAAAAGTCTCTTCGTAGTCGATTCCTTCTTTCTGAGTGAAGCCTCTGTCTACAAATCTTTCTTTGAATTTTTCCACACTTCCATCAGCTGCATGTTTGATCTTATAGATCCATTTGGAAGAAACCATTGATTTGTCTTTTGGCCTCGACACAATGTCCCAAACATTGTTCTTTATAATAGACCTGTATTCCTCAAGCATGGCATCCTTCCATACTTGTAATTTATATGCTTATTCAAATGAAGAAGGTTTGGAATCACTAATGCTTCTCATCAATTCAACATAGCATCCAAACCTATGAGGCCTCTTCCTTTCCCTGAAATTTCCTTTGGGAGTAGTTATCCTTTCTGCTTCCTGCACTATTTATTTAAGCCACCCTGGATTCCTTTTGGCTGGAGCTTCTTCAAGATTTATTTATAACACTTCACCGAGTTCTAGGGGCTCATTACTTAGCCCTTCATGAGGTTCCTCCCTCTGATCATCTGACTCTTCATTTTCAGAAGAGGGTGAAGCTGGCTTAATTGCTTCTGATTCATGTTGAAGCTCTTTGGATTTCTTAAATGTGGCTTCCTCATGGAAGGTCACATCTCTGCTTACCTTTATTTGCCTCTAAGCTGGTACATAAATTCTGTAGTCCTTACATTTCTCACTGTACCCCACAAAAAACACTTTCTTTCCTGAGGGTTCCATCTTTTTCCTCTTTTCCTTAAGGACATGAATATATACATGACACCCAAATATCCTTAGATGCCCTACTTCAGGTTTGATCCCTGCAAACACCTCTTCAGGAGTATTTTCCTTCAAGGTAGCATATGGACACCTGTTTTGGATATACATGGCAGTGGAGGTAGCTTCTTCCCATAAAGAATTTGGTAGATCCTGGGCAAACATCATTTCATCCACTGCCTCACAAATTGTTCTTTTTTCCTCTCAACAACTCCATTTTGTTGAGGGTTATATGGCATGGTCAACTATCTCTTGATTCCTGCTGACTTGCCGAAATCCTCAAACTAGAGATATTCAAACTCTCCTCCATTGTCTATTCTAAGGATTCAGATGTGTTTCCCTATCTGCTTTTCAGTAAAGGCTTTATATTCTTTGAATTTATAAAATGTGTCACTTTTAGCTTTAAGGAAATATATCCAACATTTTCTTGAGTAATCATCAATAAAAATGACATAATACAAATAGCCATTGAGTGAGGGATATGAAATGGGACCACATACATTAGAATGAACCAGATCTAAGATGCCCTAAGCTCTGTCGTCACTACTAGGAAATGATTTCTTTATATTTTTTCCTAGCCTGCATCCCTTACAAATTTCATTTTTACTAAGAGAAATAGAGGGCATGCCACATACCATGTTTTATATATCTAGAAGATATTTGTAATGAATATGTCCAAGTCCTCTGTGCCAAAACTTGTTGGTGCTAGTCTCATCATGAGACAATTCCTGAATTGACTGTCCTGACACAGCGTACAGTCCTCCACTGCAAGTTCCAATGGGTTTTGTTGTACTTAAGTGGCTACCTTTAGCCCATATTAGTGCCTTCTTGTCCTTGAAGATCACCCAATATCCCTTTTCCTCAAGGTTTCAACTGATAGTATATTCTTCTTGATCCATGGAACATATAATAGTTCATCCACATGAAGTCTATACCCAGATTCCAATCTGAAGGAGATAGAGCCTACTCCCTCTATCTTGTAACATTTGTCATCCCCAATCTCAACATGCTCTGTAAAAGATTTTGTCTCTAAATATGAGAGGATCTCCTTGAACCCTTTCATGTGCTTTAATGCACCACTGTCTACTAACCAAGTTTTCATCCCCGTGAAAAATGAACTGGATAAGGCAGAAACCAAGTAATATTATTTTCTATTTTATTTTTCATTAGAAGGACTTTTCTAATTTCTTTTGGATTCATCATCCTCAGCAGTTGAGGCATGATGATTCCCTTTCCTTGGATATTTCTTTCTAAACCAACAATATTTAGAAAAATGACCCAACTTATTACAACTAAATAATTTAATCTTAGATGTATCAATATTCTTTCCTTTGAATGTACCTTTGATGTTTGGCTTCCTCTAAGATCCTTTCTGGAAAGTGCCTTTCTTCTTTCCCTTGAATCTTAATGCTAAAGATGAGTGCTCTTCTTTTATTGGCTCACTCTTGGTAGCATTACGACTCTCCTCCTAGAGGCAATCATCCCATAACCTCTCAAACGTGGGTTGAATCTCTCTCCCACTTACATTGGATAGGAGGTTCTCCCATGAAGAAGGAAGACAATAAAAAATGGCCTGCACTAAATCATCATCATCCACTGTCACCCCTATGACCAAAATATGATCTCTGATCTGGGCTATCCTGGAACAAACATATTCCACTGATTCACCTTTCTCCATCTTCAAATACTTAATATTTTTCTTAAGTGTCTTCTTCTCACTTGGACCTTGTTTCTCATACAAATTCACCAAGTTATCCATATAGTCCTTGGAATTCATTAACAAAGTCATTGCATGAATTATATTGTCTTTGACTGAGTCAAAGATGATTCTCTTGGCCTTTTCTTGACTCTTCCTGGAGGTCATTCTTCCTGCATTATTCATGGGTTCCTCCACCAATGTGGTCACATACTTCTCAAGGTCATGCTCCTACAAGATATTTGTTATCTGGAGCTTCCACATATTGAAGTTGGTAGCTCCTTTCAGCCTATCCTCGGCCCTGACTAAAATGGAGGATGCCATGGACCTCACACTAGAAACTTAATCAAGCTAGCTTGGATCTGTGTGTACCTGCTGCTGCACTTCAACACGTTTAACACACCCTAAGCTCTCATACCATTTCAAATTATGAGATTGATTTCTTATGCGGATTAATTATTTTATTTTCTTCAACACTTTGATTCCATCTTAATACACTTCAACAATGCCAAATCATAATCGAATATAAATAACTATGTAGTTAAGTAATAATTCACATCAACAACACATATACCCTAGGGAAACCCTGTACAGGGAGAAAAATCCCAACAAGCGATATTCCTTTATTGCATTAATAATGTAAGATCACTTACAAATATCCACCATGAATGTTCTTCTCTTAAAGAGCTTGCCAAGATGCCTCTGACATGATAAAGACCTAAAATACCTTGCTTAAATACACCTCTGATATGTTGCCTCTATTGTTGATATACAACACTGATATGTTTCTGATATATGCCTCTGATATGCAGCCTCTATTGCTGATATACAATAATGATATGTTTCTTTGGTATGATACCTCTTTATCACTCATATATTCCTTTGTTGCTTCTCCCTTAACCTGCATATCAAAATTGTGTTGAAGAGAGGGGTCGACCTCTTCTTATATAGGCGGAAGAGGAGAAGAGGAGACGCTCAAAATAGTAACTTGTTTTCATGCTTTAATCATAACTCAACTTCATACTTTAGTTCGAACTACACTTGAGACTTCAGTTACAACTCAACATTACACTTTAGTTAGAAAATAGAACTAGAATTAAGGCTTTACTTACAACTCAACATTACACTTTAGTTCTAAAATATAACTAGACTTAAGACTTCAGTTACAAATCAAAATTACACGTTAGTTCTAAAATAGAACTAGACTTAAGACTTCAATTACAAATCAGCATTACACTTTAGTTCTAAAATAGAACTAGACTTAATACTTCAGTTACAAATCAACATTACACTTTAGTTCTAAAATAGAACTAGACTTGAGACTGTAGTTACAACTAGACTCTTTACAAGGAAATTTGAAATTTTCTTCATGGTGGATGGTGTTACACATGCCAACGCATGAGATCAATACATTTATATCATTTGCAATATTAGGAATATTGTTTGTTTCTAGCTCATAGGAATTTTATATTCAACTTAACATTTTCTAGATTCCTTGACTTTTTCTCATGGCTCACAAGGTTTGACCAGGCTCACAGAGGATGTATGTTCCTCCTGAATTTTGCACTAGTCTGTCTATGCTCACAAAGGTTGTACGTTCCTCCTAACGTTTTCACTAGACTATCTATGATCACAGAGGTTATACGTTCCCCTTGAATTTTTCATTAGACTCACATAACATATCGTTCATCCTGACTGTTGGTTTGATTCACAGAGGTTGAATGTTCCCCCTGGCTTTTTTCAATACTTCACAAGACTGGATGATTCTCCAAATCTCCCTAGCTAGCCTTAGGGTGGCCATATGGCCTCTCATTGGAGAATGACTGTAGATACTTCCAAATTTAACAGTCTGCACCCATTTTGTATAAGTGTCCTGCAATCAATTGATAGTCTACAACTCTGACTACCATAATTTTCTTCTGCATAATGTTAAATTCTTGTGGTGCAATCCTTGTATTCAATTATTCAATAATGTCAGAAAAATATTCATCAACTACTTGTACTAAAAATAGTTGCGCATAAGGAAAGTTTCCTTCCAAGTTGGTAGGTTCTTCTCCATTCCTTACTCTTGACAGGTTATTTGGTCCTACATTTATCTTCCCTGGTTTGACTATTACTTCAATGTCAAATTATTGAAATAACAACAACCATCTATAGATCCTTCCCCCCAACACTCGCTTGTTGACTAAACATTTTAGGGTAGAATGATCTATGAACATCTTAAAATGTTTTCCCAGTAAGTAATTTCTGAACTTTTGAAGTGCATACACCATAGCTAGCCCTTCTCTTTATGTATTATTGTATCTTGGCTCTGATTTTGACAATTTTATGCTTGCAAATGCTATAGGATGGTACAAATCCCCTATTCCAAGCTATGCCAGAATTGCTCCAAGTGCTATAGTTTATGCATATACATGCACATGAAATGTGTTTTCTGATTATGGGAATATTAGGATAGGTTATGTGACCATTTTTTCTTTTAAGGTATCCAACCCTTGTTGACATTCCTCATTCCACTGAAATATGATATCCTTCTTTAGCAGTTTTTCCATTGGTGCAATAATCTGCATGTAACCCTTTATGAATTTTATGTAATAACCTATATGTCCCAATGTTTCTCTCAACTGGTGCACTAATTTTGGTGGTGGTAAGTTGACAATGACTGCAATCTTGGTAGGATCAACTAGGAATCCTTTTTTACATACTATATGGCCCAATAATATTCCAAAAAGTGCCCCAAAGATGCACTTCTGGATATTCAATGATATCTGACACTGCCTGTATCTTTCCAACATCAACCTTAACACTTCCACATTGTCTTTTAACAGACTATATATACATTCCAATCATCTAGATACACTTCTAAAATATTATGTATGAACTCCTTAAAAGAAGCTATGACTGCCATGGAAAATATGGTTGGTGCATTCTTCATCCCAAAAGGCATGACTGTGTACTGGTAGGATCCCCATTCTGTAGAAAAATTAGTCATGTACCTGTCTTCTCGGGCTATCTTGATCTGGTTGTAACTTGAGAATCCATCTGTAAATGAATATGCTTCATGTCCTCCCACATTTCTAGGACCTCATTTGTGAAATGGGTAGGAAAAGGATCATGTAGGAAATCATCATTCAATTTCCTCAAATATAGAAAAATCTTGATCCACCCTTGTTTATTTTCTTGGACTACCATGGAACTTATCCATTCAGATTCCTCCATTGGCTCTATGATGCTAGCTTCCAACATTCTGTCAATTTCCTCTTTCACTTTCTACTTATATATTGGATTTAGTCTATAAGGTCTTTGTACGACAGGTCTAGCCTCAGGTTTGAAAGGTATCTTCATCTCCCCCAACTCTCCTGCTATGCCTTTCATTTCTGTAAAGGTCATTGGTAATAGGCCATTATATTCATGTAGTAACTATGTTATCCTTTCTATTTTTTTCTCATCCCAGTAGTCTCCAATACTTGCCATTTTTGGATTCTCGATTGTCCCAATTTTTACTTTCTTCACCTTGATTGGAGCAGAAAATACTTCTGACTCTAGGGATGGAACTTCCACCTCTCGTTCACCTTCAAATTCTATAATATGAATGTTTCATGGATCATATTCATTTGGTGCTTCTTCCTGCACATGATAGCATGACAATAGTTCTTTCATTGTCTGTCTATTCTATTGTTGGTATTATATCATGAGTTCAAACTATAGTTCAACAATAAATATCACACCTCTTATATGTTTCATCGATGCATCCATGTTGGGGTTCTCATGTTCAAATGAGAAAGTGGCTATAAAATTTTGTTGTAATGCTTTCCATTCTGTAGTGCCTCTATGCATCTCTTGGTCTACATACCAATTCTATGGAATTCCTTCCAGTGTATGGATGAAGTGATGAGGCCATTCTTTTGGTGGTGTCATTCTCCATAGTCTTCTGCACTTCTCCAAATGTTTTTTTTGTGTTCCCTATCCATCATATCTCTGCATCCAATTTATCCCCTTCTCTACACTGAATCTAATGCACATTAGTCACTTGCATTGGTACTAGTCTTGAATTGTTCCTTTATGTGTACCCCACCATCTTGCAGGTGTAGCCTTAAGTTTTATGTCCAGGGATAAGAGAATATGATTTTCTAGTACCTTGTCTTCATATTTTGTTAGGAATTCCTCTAAATCATTTATTCCATGAACACTAGGGGGTTCTCTGATCTTTGTACCCACCCATATTACTACGCAGTCTATTCTTGCACACCTTCTTGTAATCTCTTCTGCCAATTCTCCAACCATGTCTCTTATTCTGAAGCACATGATGTGATGCTTCTCCAGCTAAGTACCCCATCTACAGTTGGGTTAGTATAATCTTCTTCACGTGCGGTGGTTTTCTATAACTAGTTTATCTCTTCTAAATCTAGTCAAGTTGGTTCTACAAACCTTTCTCCTTCTGAAGGATCTATTGGTGTAACAAATCTATATTCTCTTGATTCAAATTTCATTTTCCTTGTCTTCATATTGATTATGGTCTGATTATCAAATGCCCAATCCAGTCCAAGAAATGTTAGATAAAGTGTTGTGCCATCTACTATTTATATTACTTCAAAGTCTTCCTTAGTGTGCACTCCATCTAGGTCTATTGTCATACCTTTTATCCTTCCAATTGGTAGAACTCTGTGTTTATTTTCTAATTTCAACTGGACAGGTGAATAACCTAGTGTGGGCTCTCCCATACACTTCCATGTCTTCTTAGGTAACACATTGAACTCAGAGCCTAAGTCCAATATAATGTCCCCCATATTAAAATCCCCTATGTTAGCATTCAGTCTGAATTCCCTATGTGTTCTCCTTCTTGTATGGAGGTGATTGACTATTTTATTCTCTAACATCCCCTTTTCCTTTGTGTTACATCTTTCTAACATATTTTTCAAAAATTTAACAGATGATGGATCATTCAGTATCTTCACACAGGATTGTAGAAAAGTATTTATGGTACTTACTTGCGCTAAAGGTGGTGCTTCGCCAGTTTGATCCATTGAGGAGGGAATTTCATACATTGGTATGTTATGAGTATGTTTCGCAACTGATGTAGATGAAACATCTTTCTTGAGTAACTCCTCTCTTTCATCCTTGAATATTTCTTTTTCTTTCCACGCATCGAATTGCTTCTTTGGTTTAGTATTCTTCTTCACCCATTGGTGTTGCACTGGTTCTGTTCTTACTGCGTCAAATCCTATCTTAGATCCTTCACGCATGACTATGTTGATGTTCCTCCCATCATATCTGGCTTCTGTAGAAATCCACTTTACATTCTGATTGTTCTGATTTCTATTTTCTTGAATTTTTCGCAATAATGTTGGAAAGTCCTCTCTATCATGGTATGTTGCATGACAATACATGCATCTCGCAGGTGGAAGTGGATATTCTCTTGCATAATGTACTAGATATTGGATGTTATGGAAAACCACTAGACCTCTGCCTCTTCCAAATCCTCCTCTACCTCTTCCTCCTCCTCAGTATCCACCTTGATCTCCTTGTGGTGTCTTGTATTGAGGTACCCGATTATACTTCTCTCGGTTATACTGTGGTTGTATAGTGAGGCTGCACAATGTTATAATATGATTGTGCCATGTTTTATGGAGGTGGTACCCGGTTAAATTGAGGTGCAGCTTTCCATGTCATCATTTATTCCTACACCCTATAGGTATCTAAAGTTATTTCCCTCATCGAGTCCATTTTCATATAGTCTTTATCGTCATGATCCACTGATTTGCAAAAAATGAAGTATGAATTCTTGGGTACTGTCTGGTACTTATGCATCATTGGAAAATGATATGGATCATTCCCATGTTTCTTATAGATATCACACCATGGTCCTCCTATTGGAAAAGAGTTTGGTACTCATGTTTCCATGTACTACGCGAAAGTTGGACATTCATTCTTATGGTGTCCTTCTTTCCTACATGTGGTACACAAAACAACTTATCTTTTTTCTTTTCCCTTATTATGGTTTAGTTGAAATGTGAGGTTCTTTAGATCCTCCTTCATATCCTCTATTGTTGGATCTGACTTCTAATACTGGTTCTCCTCCAGTTTTCGAGATGCCTACAGAGCCTCTGCCTGATTTTGTAACTTTTGTTTTCTCAAGGGGTATTTCAAATGTGTTAACATTGAGATCACAAAGAGATGTCTATGTTTCATGTCATCCATGACATATTTCAACTTACCATTCAATTATTTGAACCTTTGAATAATCTCCCAAATAAAATCGCCTGGTTTCTATCTGATTTCAATCATATCATTCATGTATATATCTTCTGAGCTAGGATTTTGAAATTCATTTATCATTATCTTTTTGACATCTGCAATCGTCCTTTTTGTTCCTGGTGGACTATTTATAGCTAAGCTCATATACTAGTCCAATGCACAGTCTCTTAGCATGATATATAACTATGCAAGTTTTGTATCCTCATCTATGATATTTTTTTTCTTCCCATATCTTCTCATAGATGAATAAGTGATTTTTGAGATCCTTTGATGCCTCTCCCCTAAATTCTGGTAACCTGATGGTGGTATCATGTACTGCCATCTTGATCTATGATGAACTACTACCTCTGCGCGGTGTATATAATTGACTACTACATCCTGAAATGTCTCTTCCATTTGTTTCTCTTTTTTTAGATGGATTTCATACTCTCTTTATTCCACTAAAATTTGGTTGTCTAAACAGTGGTGTTCTTCCTGGTGTATTAGTCGCACATGGGGTTATGGATTCCACACTGACACAAACATGGATGGGAGTTCTTCCTTTTGTTCCTACCATTGAACTGCTTTTCTTCTCTTTCATATGTTGTGTGCAGGATTTCCTCAATATTATCCACAACACATATATCCTCTATGTCTTCCTCATTACTTTCCAAGTCCTCTCTATCATCTATGGTTCTTTTCTTATTATTCATCTTATACTGGTAGGGTACTCCACTGTGTGTATTTCCTGTTGTTTCCATTATCTTCTTTATTTGATCTTCCTCCATCATGATTGGGTCCATGGAATCCTTATTTCCCTTATCCATCTCTTCCGTCATTTCTCCACCTCTATCAGTGCTTTCGCCCCTTCCCCCATGCACGCAGGGAATTTTAGCTATATGATTCCATAGTCATCATGTTGTTTTTATATAGTAAAATATTGATTGAAGCATACAATGATATGATATACCTACCTATAGTTCCTTTTAGAAAATCCTTCTCTGCTGTGTTGTAAGATTTCATGGTATCTACTACAAATTATTTGATAAACCTTGCAACAATATTGTCTAACTAGAAATCTTAGGCACATGTGAATTTGTTTTTAACTTGTTGTAATTGTGCGATATCCACATGATTCAACTCGATCTATCTGATTCAATTTCTAGGGTGGTTTTCTTTCAACCTCAATAGCCACTCTTGCAACACATGTGAGAAATCACAGAAAAATACCTCATGCAGGTTGCTAAAAACGTACTTGTCCAAATATTTGCACGGTGTTTATCTTAAGGTTTATGCTATCCTTTTGTGCAAATTCAAGATCCTTTGTTTTCAACCATCTTTAGATCTCTTCCTTCATTGGGTTCCATGGTCTGAACATTTATTGTTATGACTTCATTCTCTACAAATATTTCACGGATCCTATCCACTCAATGCCATATAGTTATAGCCGATAACAAAACCATTTGATGGTTGTTACTCTTCCTTTTCTACTTCTTGGGATGACCCATGTTTAGATATGAATAGGTTTCCAACAAAAACCTCTAAAACTATCATCCCTTATGGTAAACTAGAAGGAAACACAACACACATACGGTACTTCACAGTCTCACCCGAGATAGTTCTATGGGTGAATGAAAATATCAAGTGTGTGTAGTCTAGGAAAGAGTAGGGATCTGGTATTACATTTCATCTTCTTAGGCCTTGATCATTTTGTTCCTTCTATTAATCTTAGATCCATTCATATGTTAAACTCTTGCATTGCAATCTAATAGATATAGCTAACCACATATGTGTAAATCAATCATTAACATGAATTAAAGATGATCAACCTTTAACACAAAGTAAAAAAACATCCAATCATCACACAATACATAGGTTTTATCGTGGTTCACCCCCTCCTAGGCTATGTCTACAAAGATCTAGAATCTTAGGCTCTTTTTTTAAAAATCGTTGCATAATATGGCATTACGCACACTACAACCTCGATCATACAATCAAGAAAGAGGTTCCATAACCTTTGTGAGATGGACTTGATCACACCAGGCTCCTCAACCAATGATCTGGACTTGATTTGACCAGGCTTCCTAGTGGGGTCCCACGGGGGGCTAGTTATGCCCCCCTTGGTTATGTCCAGCGTTCGGGGCAACGCCCCAAAAATTGTTTTTGGCTAGTTTTTGCTATTTTTAGCAGTTTTCTAAATTAATCCTGGATTAAGGGATTAGGGTTTTTGTATCTAAGGAATACCTAAAAACATTGTATATATTGTATGGTGAATGGTGAAATTCGATATAATGAGTATAAGAAAGGTTTTCCCTGGTTGAGGGTTTCCAGTATAAATATCTGTGTACTATGTGGATGAGCCATTGATTAAATTCTATTTTTCTTAAGAATCTATATGCATTGTTTTACTTAACAGTTTTAAAAATTACATGTAGTATCAAAAATTGTTTTTTTCTTCATAGGGATGCCTTTGTTGCCGAGGGTTTTGCTCGGTCTTGATAGATCAATTTTATCTTGGGTCTGTGATAAACTTGGTTTTAGTGGGAGCTTTTGCAATGGTAATTCGAGTGTAGAAAGAAGAATGGAGAGATCTTCTAGAATCGATATAGAGAAGTTCAACAATAAAAACTTTGAGCTATGGAAGTTGAAGATGGAGGACCTTCTTGTAGAGAAAGAATAATGGATCGTTGTGGATCCTAGTACATAGCCTATTGGTACACAGCCTACCGGAACACAGACAACTGTTACAAAACCTACTAGTACACCACCTATTGGTATGTCAAAGGAATATTGGGATAAGTTGGACAGAAGAGAAAGGAGTACTATTCGACTCTGCCTGGTAGATTCAGTGTTGTTGAATGTCTCAGGAGAATCTACAACCAAGGAACTATGGGATAAGTTAGGGAATTTGTATCAATAAAAGTCTGTGGCAAACAACTTGTTTCTTTGAAAGAAGTTGTATCATCTTAGGATGGAAGATGGATATTCTGTGACAAAACATATAAATGCCTTTAATACTCTGGTAAGTCAACTTGTACTTGTTAATATTACGATTGTAGAAGAAGATAAGTGTATTACTTTGTTATGTTCTTTTCCAAAATCTTGGGATAATCTGGTTGTACCAATTGGTAGTACCACTCAATCTACATTGAAGTATGAGGATGTAGTTTCATCCTTGTTATTTGAAGAGATGAGGTGGAAAAGCATGGATGGTCATAACACAAATGATTTATTTGTAAGAGGTCTTACCCAAGACAGGAATCCTGGTAAGTCTTCGGGAGGAAGATCTAAATCTACAGGTAGATATAAGTCTCCAGGAAAATCTTCGAGGAAATGATGGAAGTGTGGTAAAAGAGGGAATTATAAGAAACATTGCACGTCTAAGAAGGTTGATAAACCAAAGGGATCTGATAGTACCTCTTCCAGATAGGAGAAAACCTCCACTAAAGAAGGAGGTGATGTTTACCTAGAATCTACAGGTACACATGTAGACCATGATGTATGGTTGATCGAATCAGGTGTGTCACACCATATGAATCCTCACATGGAGTGGTTCTCTGAATATGAAAAATACGATGGTGGTGATGTATTCCTAGGAGATGAATCGATAGCCAGAATCATGGGACATGGAAGGGTTAAGATGTTGCTAAAAGATGGAAGGATTAGAACTCTCCCTAGGGTTCTGCACATTCCAAAACTATCCAAGAGCCTAATATCTGTAAGCAAGTTGGATGATGCAGTAGTGGATACTGTATTGGGAAAGGGCACTTGCAAGATGGTATGAGGGGAAATGGTGTTCATGAGGTGATTTCTGCATGGAACTATGTACAAGTTGTTGGGAAGAACTTATACTAATGGTGTAACATTTTTTTTGTCCCTGAGTAGAGAGATGAAGGAGAAAAGACCAATATTGTCCCTGGAAAGAAGACCATGTTGTGGCATCAAAGATTGGAGAAAATTGGAGAAAAGGGCCTTCTAACACTACAAGGTAAATGTATGGTTGAAGGTATTTCTAATTGCACTCTGGATTTTGATTTCTGTGAACATTGCATATATGGTAAAAATAATCGAGTAAGATTCCCATCTGGTGCTACAAGAGAAAAGGGGATCTTAGAGTTGATACACAGTGATGTGTTTGGACCTGTTCCCATTCCATCCCTTGGTAAATCTGTGCATTATGTTTCATTCATAGATGATTTCTCAAGGAACACATGGATTTATTTTCTTAGAAATAAATATGAGGTATTTGACAAATTTAAAGATTTTAAGGCTCTGGTAGAAAATCAGACAAAGAAGAAAATAAAGGTACTGAGAACAGATAATGGTGGGGAATTCTGCGGAAATGAATTCGAAGAATTCTGTAAGAAGTGTGGTATAGCAAGGAAGAAGACTACTCCATACACTCCTCAGTAGAATGGAGCTGAAAAAAGCATAAACATGACACTGATGGAAAAAACAAGGATCATTCTTAATGGTGCCGATTTAGGATAGGAATTATGGGCAAAGGTAGTGGGTACATCATGTTACCTGGTCAATCGATCACCTTCATCAGCGTTGGATGATAAAACTCCACACGAGGTATGGTATGGAAAGAAACCCTCTCTTAAACATCTTAAAGTGTTTGGTTGTGATGCTTATGTACATGTTCCAAAGGAAAATAAGAGTAAGTTGGATAAAAAGGCTGAAAAGGCTGAAAAGTGTATCTTTATTGGTTATAAAGATGGTGTGAAAGGTTATAATCTTTGGAAACCAGAAACCAAGAAGATTGTTTACAGTCGAGATCTTGTTTTCAGAGAGGTAAAAGATGTGTCCAAACAGGAATTCCTACCAACTCAAGATGAACCTGAGAAAATAGAGCTTGAGTTGGATGATGCAAAATCTGAATCATATGAAGAAGAGGAGGCAAAAGAAGAAGAAGAACCTCATACCCTAGTATTGAGGAGATCAGTGAGAGATAAAAGGCAACTAGAAAGGTATAGTCCACCTGATTTTCCTTCCAATTTTTCTTTATCTATTACTAATGATGATCCCAGAACTGTCGGGAAGCAGTGAATTCAGAGGATAGTAAACTCTGGAAGAAGGCCATAGTTGAAGAAATGGATGCCTTGGATAAGAATGAGGCATGGGATATATTTGAGTTGCCAGCTGGAAGAAAATATGTTGGTAGCAAATGGTTGTTTAAGAAGAAGTTTAATGCACAAGATAAAGTGGAGAAATACAAAGCTCAGTTAGTGGCAAAAGGTTATTCCCAGGTAGAGGGAATTGACTTTGGTGAGATTTTTTCTCCTGTTGCTAAGTTAAATTCTATTAGATTTGTTTTATCTATTGTTGTTTCTTTTGATCTTGAAGTGGAACAGATGGATGTGAAGAAAACATTCCTACATGGGGATCTGGAAGAAGAAATCTACATGAAGCATCCATAAGTCTTTGTAGTGAACGGAAAGAAAGAGCTGGTATGTAAGCTAAAGAAGTCACTATATGGTCTGAAGCAATCACCTAGGATGTGGTACCCAAATTTTGACACATACATCCTTGGATTGGGATTTGTGACAAGCGGGGCTGATCACTATGTATATTCCAAGCAGGTTGGTAATGACTTCATTTATGTAGTGTTGTATGTTGATGACATGTTGTTGGTAGGAAATAAAATGGATGTTATCAAGGAGGTGAAATCGCAGCTATCTTCCAAATTCTACATGAAGGATCTCGGTGCTGCTAACTTCATTCTAGGAATGGAAATTAAAAGAGATCGTGCAAATAGGAAACTCTGGTTGAATCATAGAAAATATGTTGAGAAGGTATTGCAAAGGTTTAATATGCATGGAAGTAAACCGGTCAAGATTCCTATTCCTATAGGTGTAAATTTATCTACAGATCAGTGTCCCAAGACACAAGAAGAAGAAGAGGACATGTCCCATGTTCCATATGCCAGTGCAATTGGCAGTTTGATGTATGCAATGGTCTATACTAGACCAGACATTACACATGCAGTGGGAGTTTTGAGCAGGTATATGTCAAAACCAGGGAAGGAGCATTGGACAACAGTAAATAGGGTCTTCATGTATTTGTGTGGCACTACCAATTATAGATTGTGCTACCAAGGAAGACCATGATTGGACAGAGTGGTGGGAATACATCTCTTTTTTGATGTAGACTGGGCTAGAGATCTGGATCGCAGAAGATCTACAAGTGGGTATGTGTTTAACCTATTTGGAGGAGCAATCAGTTGGATGAGAAAAAGACAGGTTGTAGTGGCACTCTCAACTATAGAAGTTGAATGCATGGCAGCCACTCATGCAAGAAAGGAAGCAGTATGGTTACAGCAGTGATATTACATTGTGACAGTCAGAGTGCAATATTCCTGGAAAAGAACCCATCTTATCATTCGAAGACAAAGCATATTGATGTTCAGTATCACTTTCTAAGAGACATGGTTGAGGAAAAGAAGGTGTTGCTGGAAAATGTTGACTCTTTGAAGAATGTTACAAATTCATTGATAAACTCTATGAGCACAGAAAAGATCTCATGGTGTAGAGTAACAATGGGCATTGTCGCCCTGGATTGTTGACTATATGATCTTGTGGAAGCCTAGATGCAAAGAAAACAACAAGTGGGAGAATGTTGGGTATGTGTTATATTCTTTGCATGTGTACGTGTGTGTGCGCGCCAGATTCGACAACTGCGTCTAATAATCCCTCTAGTAGTGCTCTTTGTGTTGTGTGTGCCCACCGCTTCCTAGGGGGGACCCATGGTGGCCAGGTATGGCCCCCCTTGGTTACACACAGCGTTCATCATTGGGCAGTAGCCCAAGGCTGATGGGGTTCGGGGCAATGCCCCAAAAATATTTTTTGGGCGGTTTTTGCTATTTTTAGCAATTTTCTAAATTAATCCCGGATTAAGGGATTAGGGTTTTGGTATCTAAGAAATACCTAAAAACATTGTATATATTGTATGTTGAATGGTGAAATTCGATATAATGAATATACAAAAACTTTTCCCCGATTGAGGGTTTCCAGTATAAATATCTGTGTACTATGTGTATGAGCCATTGATTAAATTCTGTTTTTCTTAAGAATCTATATGCATTTCTTTACTTCACGGTTTTAAAAATTAAATTATCACAATAGTTTCTTAAAATTTAGAATTAACTTGGAACACACTTCAAACCAACCACAACCATTTGGGGCCCCTGACCTAGACCTCTTCGATACTTATTTATATTATTTTAAAGTCTTATTAGTCATTGCATTCCAAAACCCAAACCCTAACATGGTTATGTTTTACTGCCTTTGCACCTTGCATGATTTCCTCCTTTGCATGTGGCTTTTCCTTACATGTTCTTCTTTTCCTTACAACTTTATTTTTCCAAATTAAGCTTTACTTTCCAAAACTAGACTTTTCCTCAAAATTGGCCTATGCCCAACAACTACGCCCACCAGAGAAATTGTCAGGTCCTTCCTTTTTATTATCTAGAAAATGAATGGATACAACCTAAAACACACATGTTGTAACTTCCTATTCTTTCTCTCATAGTCTCCTTTCTCATAATACAATATTCACAATGATACATAGCTGCAATACATTTCTCACATGAAAGAGGGTTTCCTTCTAGGGAAAAAAAACCTAACATAACTTCTACTGTGATATCTATGACATTATAATGAACAATCTATATTTACCATGAAATTAAAATATACATTTACAAGGCAATTTTTCCTTCGGGGGATTCTCCCCTGAACCCCCACTGGCAGCCTACTTGCCGCTGGACCCCCCAATCGGGGGGATCGGCCCCTCAGACCCCGTAGGGGGGGAATCCCCCCCTGAAACTCCCCCGCGTAGAGAGGTGTAAATTATTCAAGGGTGTAAAGTGTTCATGGGATATAAACACAACTGAAAACAAAAAAATCCGAATTAGGAAGATGATCGGGCTCCACAACCAACACAGTCACACCAAATAACTAGACTCTTTAACTAGTGAAACAAGTGGAAGAAATATACAATAGGATGTCCCACGCTGTGGAATTGTGGTTGGCGAGTATCTTATTAGGATACGTAACATAATTTTCCATAGACTGTACTTAGGATTACAGTGTTGCAAAGGTCCGTGAGGAAGATTCTTGAAATCGTTAGCTATTAGGATAAAGATGTTGTTATGCGATAGAGAAGTCATGAAAATGGATTCATATAGATAATTAAATTCACACACAGGCAGGGACTGGGGTTTGTTGATCAGGAATTGATTGGAGGATAGTAAAATGGACAGTGGAAAGGGAGACTGAGAAATAAGAAGGGATATCAAAATGATAAGACGAATTTGGAGTCTTACACAGTGGGAGAAGGTACAAGCAGTTGAGAACTGCAGTTGAAGAGGAAGAGAAGTTCAATGAATACCCAGAACATTACATAGGCATCCATATCATGGAAGTTCAACAGATAGAGGGAGCATAGGAATATATCCAGTTCAGTCTAGTCATAGAATAACCGATAAGGACTTTCCGAGCCGAGTCTCGATTCAAAATAAAAACCTCATGGTCATCACATGAATCTGGGACAAGGTTTGAAGATCATTCCAAAGAAATTGTAATTAGTAAAGGAATTAAGAGCAGTAGTATCCAAAGTAGGGGTAGTGGTACATGTAGTTAGACTCAACTAGCACCACTAGGAAGGGGTCCCACACATAGCAATATGGCAGTAGTAGATAATAAACTAATATTACTGGAGTTCAAAGGAATTGGATAAGAGGATCTAGAACAACATATGTTAATATGTGACACTATCTAGAATGCAAGGAATGTCCATGATGATGGAACAAAGATCACACAACTGGACACAAACTTTAGAGGACATGTGCTAGTTTGGTACATGAAGATCCAAAGTACCACAATACCAGGTCAGACAAGGACTTTAGTAGAGATTTCACAAGCATTGTTAAAAGAATTTAAGAAACTCAAGTTTGATTTGCAGTACATTAATGAGCTCAAAGAGATTAAGCAAGTACAAACTGAGTGAGAATGGGAGTTCGATCATAGGTTCAAAGGTGATATGGGAAGGTTAACATTCAAAATACCCAATCAACAACATAAAGAGTGGTTCATTCCATGCTTGTTACCTCACATCTGTTGTACTTTAATAGAACAAAAGGTTACATCACAACCTGAGGCGCAGGAAACTGCTATGAAATTGGAAGCCTCTCCGATCAGAGAAAATAGTGGAATGGCGCATATAGAGAGCCAACTAGCTACACTAACAACTAAGTTGGAAAAAATTACTAAGGGGAAAGAGAAATGAGAACATGTATGGTGCACCAAATGCAGGAATGAAGGTCACCAAAAAGATGAATGTCTATCCTTTGCACAGTACTTAGCGGTTGGAGCGCTAAACCCACTATCAGGAGGAGGATACTACGAGATATGCAAGAAGTGGGAACATAACCCCCATGAGTTCCAACTATTACATAAATATCAACATACCCTAAGAAGATTATTTTGTATTTTTTTTCAAATCAGTGGGACATGAAGACAAAGATTGTCATGCATTTGATCTAATGAGGGAGAACACGATATACATGTATAGAATTTAGGAGGAGAATGTAGTGATAGAAGGAGGAGGTAAGTATAATAATCCAAGAGGATTTAATAAAGGAAACTAAGGATGATTCGGTACGGAGATAGGTAGAACAAACTTTAGGTGAGGAGGAAGAGGCCCCATAGTATGTTATAACTGTAACCAACTAGGACACTTAGCATGGGATTTCCAAAATCCTTGCACACCATGTAATTATTTGCAGGCATTAGAACATGCAACAGAGGATTGTCCACAGCTATTGGAAAAATGGTAGTCTAGAGGGAATCAAAATCAAAACCTGGACATTCAGAAAATCCTGGCCAAGATAAGGGATGAAGAACCCAAACTCGCAGTCAATACACGTGGAGGCACCAAAACAGGTAGAGATGCAACCAATGGAGGGAAATGGGTTGAGAAGTGGGTAAACAAATCATAAGCACCTACAAAATCATTTGACCCACATGAAGAGAAAGAGACCTATAAAAAAGAAAGAAAGTATCTCATGTGACAAGACTGAAAAAATTCCACATCAACTACACCGCCTATGGGGGATGTGCATCACATTGAGGACCAAGTCATAACCAAAGAATCACTGGAGAAGGTAGGCACCTTAGGAAAAAAAAATCAAAGTTTCATTGAGTTGGTAGAATATGAAAAGGAATTGCATACATTATTATCTATTATCGATCACATCGCTCAAGGAAAGGTAGTCCCTACAAAAAGAAAAGTAGTGAACCAATTACTGTGCAAGAAAATAACCAACAAAAAAATCATATTTAGTATGCAGATTAGAGAATACGGCATAGACAATGTAATATTGGACTTAGGATTCGACGTGAACATGCTACCTAAGAAGACATGGGAGATGATGGGGAAACCAAAGTTAGTGTGGTCACCCATCCAATTGAGACTATCAAATTAGTACAAAATAGTACCTATTGGGAGATTAACAGGAATACCTGTGAATATAGATGGAGTGCACAGTGTCACAGATTATGAAGTTATTGAGATTGTGGACGACATCCAACAATATCCATCATTAATGGGACTAGAATGGGCCTTTTATAACCAAGAAATTATGAACTTGAAAAGAGAGATGTGATATTTGAAGTAGGAGACCTGAAAGCTACTACGCCCTTGGACCCAACAGAAGGAAGGAGGTACATCGAATCAAGAAAGGGGGATGAAATTGATAACCTGTACATCATGATTGTGAGGATGGACGATTATGTTAACCCCACCATAGATGGTGCACTGAGTTCGAGAAGCATCATTTCACATACATCAGACTCAGAAGAAGGTCTGGAAAACTCGCAATAGAGGATGCATGAATTCTCAACATGATGATGTGAATGCATGACCAAATCAATAAAGTGTATTGGAATACAATTGTGCAACCTGCCAAAGTATGGCATCTTGAAATATATAGAAACATTCCTACAAACAATTGAGGCACAGATACCAAAGAAACAAAGGCTACTAGCAATGGACATTGTATTAAAATCCACCCCTGGAAGATGGTGGGAGATGCACAAAGGAACCATGGAAAACTAGAAACAATGTAGGATAATAATCCAGATAAGATTTAATACTGAAGAGGGAGACATAACAAAGAAATACATCGGCAAAAGATACCCAACAGAGCATATTGCATAGTGTGAAAACCAATGGAATGAAGTTCCCATGGAGGAATGGACACACGGGTTCAATTCATTCTCTTGAGACAGTACCAAAAAACGCATATTTAGAACTAGAAGTGCTCAGACATACAACAGAGTGTGGTTACATAAGTCAAAGTTTCAAAGCAACATTTACATTTCAACATAAGTCACCCTCGATAGGTACAACACTTCATGCCATCAAACACAAACTATTCAACAAATAAGAATAGATGGAAGTAAGATCGATATGCAAGGAAGAAGAAAAGACATAAGTAATACTAATATGTAGTGCACATATTGTTCCTATGCCAATCCATAAATTACTTTAATGCTATAATGTGACTCAAGAGGATCAGGATGATGAAGATCCCTAGAATGTTCAAGTACATGAAACAAAAGGAGAGAACACAGTAGAAGTCCCAAAGATGGAATAAATACCCTATGAACAACTAGTAAAGACAAGGAAGGTAATCATTCACACAGACATAGTGGAAATGGAAACCATGTAGGTAAGGGAAACTATCCCAACTAGGGAAACCCGATGAACAAATGGTCTAGTAGGAAGTGTAAATGACACCCGACCACACCACGTGAGAGATGTCAAGTATGAAAAAGAAGGAAACAACAATTATAGATGAATAATGACAAGCCCTATGATGGTGAAGGACAGGACATGCCCAATCGATGATCTCATCCCATGAGACAAGGAGACCGAACGAGGAAAAAGGAGAGAAGAAATAGAACCATTGTGCAAGGCAGGACGAACGACACAATAGAAAAAATAAATAATAAATAAATAAAAGATATCATCATGACACGTCATAAAAAAAAAGTGAAATGGAAGGAACGTCACCATAAATGGAAAGTTTGTGTGAAAATTCGACGGAAATGTAAAACTTAAATGGCCACATAGAAACCTCGTACAACGAAGGAACCAAGGATGATAGATATCGTTAATAGGTAACATAAGTAGTACTCGGGGCATGTCATAACCACTATGATGACGGTTTTTTATCAGTAAAGGTGTGCAAGTAGATTTACGCACTTACCAGAATCACACCACAACATGTCAAACTATTCTCCATCATAACAACTTATGCGAGGAGTACAACATGATAAGACCACGGTATATCATGTGAAGGCCATGACCACATCTAGCAGCTATTATAAAGGGGTGAAATCACTATAGGGGCCAATAGTCGTTGAGACATGAGAATGATCAGAGATCAAAGACTCAGAGTGAAGTTGGTAACAACAAAATGTTAAAGAGATATATGGCATCACAAATAGTTAGGAATGCATGCACTAAACAAGCAGAATTACTGAGTGAAAGTACATACATGGTGCAACTGTCAAGAACAGAACCTCAACGAGTGGGATGATGATGCTGGAGGAAACAAAGACAAAGAAACCAAGCTCTGCATACTTGTTACAGGATGACCACATACAAACATAAGTATAGAGAACAATAGAAGGAAGGCCTAGTAGTAAGGTATAAACCAAGTAAACCTAGCATGCATGAGAAAGAACATAAGAATATAAAATCAATCGTCACAAGTGCCTCTAGGGATGCACGTTTAAGAAAATGACCACAAAGGCCGATAGGGAGGTTAGGAAGTTGTGCACGACCGAGGGAAGGATCGATGTGAAAATTAATAAGGCAATATGGAGTAGGGGCACCAGGAGGATTCCAAAGAGGAGACCTGTCCAATTGGAAGAGGGGCTTAGTGGATTGGGTACTAATATTATCTCGGAGGAAGAATAATGGAATAGTGGTTCACACAACCTGGAGTAGAAAGGATCGTTAAAAAGATAACAGGGACATAAATAACGGTCAACATTAATGACGAGTGATAAAGCCACAGTCAGTCCATATATAGCAATATCAACCGAAAATCAAGACAGATTGGTAGAACGGGTCAAGATTTTCGGACGGATTCAGTAAGAGAAACTGCATTAATACAACCATATGGCATACCAATGGCGGAATGGGCCCAACAATTAAGTCTAGATGAGATAGTCCCCATTGGAACAAAAGCATAAGAACCACATTAAGTTAAAGAAGGGACACTATTGTTTCATGCAAGATAAATAAGAAGTAGATATGGTGGAACTGCAGAGACAACACACCATTGCGCTACAGGAAAAGTGCACAATAGAACAATGAATGGAACTTGCAGAAAAGGTGAAGAGCGAAGAAGAAGAATAGACAAAAAAAGTAGGAATAGAAAAGAGTGAAAAGGAAGGCAAGGTTGAGAAAGCCTTAAACGAAAAATATGAGGTGGAAACAAAGTCTTCCAAAGTTGTGAAGGAGAAGGAAGAATCTGAACAAATATCACAGAATGTTCACGCAGTTATCCAAAAACTATACAAGGAGGTCCTGGAAGTATTGATGGTAGTATAGGCCATGGTCGAAGAAACATTAGGGAATATTAGCGAGGCTATATAGGGCCTTCACAAGAATTGGAAATGAATGCAACACCAGGTACACCACTAGAAGAAACAATGCAAAGGGATAGGACTGTGTAGACAATGGTGGAGAAGAATAAAAACTTATCATAGGAGTGTATAAATATATCTGAATAAGGAAAGAACATGTGGACGGAGATGACATACACCTTATAGTTGTAAGCGTTGGATGAGTAAATAAGGGTTGTGTAGGAACAAGTGATTGAATCCATTGGGCTTGCAAATACGCTTCCACAAGCTGAAAGAATGAAAACATTGCTAGCTAACAGGAAACTACACCTTGCAGTGGAATAATTTAAGGAATAATGGTGAAAGATCGCATAATATTTGCGACCGCGATAGGATGAGGAACTCACAGAACTATAGGAACTAGCTACCTCAAAAACCAACACAACATTAGCAGTGCAAGACATTGAGGCCAAATTAAATTGCTTGACAATGCAGACAGTGGAAAAATTTGTGAACGAGGATAGAGTCACAATAGTAGTACAGGAAACAAAGGAGATCCTCCAAAAATTCATTAAGGCATGGAAGAGCATGACACAACAACCCTAAGTGGCTCGATACGAGCCACGGGTGACTGTTAGGGGTATGTTGGGTAGGAATATTGGATAGAGAACAACAAGAAGAGACAACACACAGATAAAAAGTGTAGGATCAAGAAGATGAAGAGGATCAAGAAATAAGAGAGAATAAAGAGAGGAAAGAGAAGAATATGCGGGATAGGAAGGAACAAGATCTCACGAAATATGGGAAAACCAGTCAAGCATGAGTTGTATCCAACTCAGAATTAGTTTTCACTAGTCAAGCATGAGTGGGATCCAAATCATTATGAGATGGAAAGAAAACCCAAGGAAAAGAAACTAAATAGAAAGAGGTTAGAAAGAAGTTCAACATCGATGAGAGAAATCACACTAGAGATGGAAGCAGAGAAGAGAAGCAACATAAGAGGAAGAAGAGAGGAATTCTGAGTAGTAATTGTAGTTGTAGGATTTTTTGTATGTAAAGAATCCATGAATTTAGATTGAACATATATTTTAGTGCAGAGCACAAGTAGAATTCCTTAACTGTAATAAAGAAGAAAATATTTTCTGGACATAGCCGAGGAGGGGGTGAACCACGATAACTATGTATCAAATTATCTTGTGGAATGGTTATTTGTGTTTGTAATATGTTAATTCATGTTTCTATGATTTTAATTCCTTCTTTTTACTACGAATGATTGATTATCTTTACCGATAATGTTGAAAGATTCATGCACAGTAATTTTAATTGTATGTTTAACTGTTAAATGGTGAGAATATAGACTGATATGCTTAAATAATTAATTAATGAGGTTAATATAAATAGGATCTAGTGCATGAAAGATTCTTGTAGGTGTGACAAAGCGTGCCTCCCTTATTTCCCTCATCGTCGCAGAATCTTGGTTGTTATGGGATTAATCGGTAAATTCAGACATAAACAGATCCCCCTAGATCCACCTAGATCCACCTAGATCTAGAACAAAACATAACAGAACATGAAGCTTTCCCTAATCTCTAACCATTAAGTTCACTATTTAACAAGATATGGGAAACATACCATTTAAATGTCACTTCCTCTTGCCGTTGTCATCCTAGCTCTAATCCGGTGCTCTTGTGATATTGAATCTACAAGGGAACACAAACCAACCAAAGTGAAAGCAACACAATGTCCTCAATAAGAACTTATGCATGGGATCAAGGAATCATACAATAAAACAAGAATATTTTTATGGGAAAGAAACATATTGTTGTATCATATTAAGTAAAAGTGGAGATTACAACCAAAATCCTTGATGTCATAAGGTCCCCTTCCGATGGCCCTTTGCTCCAACAGACACACACTTGCTCCAACCTTGAATGAAGAAGATCCACAATGACTTGATGAACTGAAATGAAGCCCTCAAGTATGAACTGAAGTAGAATTCCTCATCCAATTATTAGCCTATTCAATATTAATCTTCCTTGAATAAACCTCCATTAACCTTATCCTTTTCCATGAGAAATCCCTCTTTATATAAGGGAGAGAGAGATGGTTAAAGATATTAGGATGATCCCACCAAATCAGAGAAGCGAGTAAAATCCAAACCATACAGATGCCACCTCACCTTCTAGAAGATCCCCTTCTAGAACTTTCATGAAACTTGAACTTTTCTTAGTCTTTTGACATCATTGGCCCCTAGTTGTAGAGCAGCCTGTGGAGACATTGCAACCCAACTTTAGGGAAGGGGGCAACAATCAGGGATCGTCACACCTTGCATATGGTGCAACCCATGATGACCTTCCTTAATAGGGTTTTTAAGAAGAGAAAGTCAGTCACTTTCCTAATGAAGAAAGGCTCTTTTTAGAAACATGAGCACATGTTGTCAATGGATCACTGGGGTGACCAAAATAATGTGTAACATTGGTTCATATAGTCCCCATAAAGATACCTCAAATGAGACTTCACCTACTCGCAGGTGATGCCGAAAGGGCCGATATCTATAGGGTTTTGTTGGAAAACTTACTTTGAACCCAGGTTCTTGAACCTATCCGTGTACGCGTGCCAACAACTTTATCCCAATAAAATTCACAGTTACCGAACTTTGCATTCAATTGATGTTCCCTAAGTGTCCGCAAGACCATTTTCAAGTATTCTGCATGCTCTTGTTTGGTTTTTTAATAGATCAATATATAATATATGAACATTATTACAAACTTGTCTAGATATTTTCTCAATACACTATTCATTAAAAACATAAATGTAGCAGGTGCGTTTGTTAAACCAAAAATTACCACTACAAATTCATAGTGTCCATATCTAATTCAGTAAGTAGTTTTATGAATGTCCTCTTATTTAATTCTAGCCTGATTGTATCCTAACTACAAATCTATCTTAGAGAAAATATTATCTCTTCTGAATTGAACAACCAAGTCATCAATGTGGGGTAAAGGATATTTGTTTCTAACAGTCATCGTGTTAAGTTGCTTGTAATCAATGCACAATTAGAATGCTCCATCTTTCTTTTTAACAAACAAAATTGGTGTCCCCCATGGAGACATACTAGGTCTGATATACTTCTTATCCATCATCTCTTGAATTTGCATCTTAAGTTTAGTTAATTTTGGAGTACTCATTTGGTAAGGGTGTTTAGACACCAGTGAAGATCTGGGTACTAAAATTTCTATGGTGAAATATATATCTAGTATTGGTGGAAATCCTAGAATTTCTTCTGAAAATACATCCTAGAACTCTCTTAGTATTGGATTCTTGGCTAGAAAAGTTTCATTCATCTCTTCAATACTTTCAGATATGTGCACAAAATAAATCTCACAAACATTCCTTGCATTTCTTTTTAATTGTAAATAAAAATATTTGTCTTATTGATACTCCCTAGGGTATTCCGTTTACTGTTCTACTTTTGGCAAAATCATCTAAATAGTTAAAAGTGTTGTCACGACATTTTACAATAGATGAATGTCTTTCTAGCCAATCCATGCCTATGAGTAAATCATAAGACACTAATAGTATAATATTATATATATATTGGTTTCCATTCCATCGATATTTATGGTACAATCTCTTACCATTCAATAACATTTCTTTTTGTGCCTATAGCTAATTAAACTAGCTAAGATTTCTTATGTCTAAATTTTTATAGTTTACAACTTTTTGCCACTGTAGGTGAAATATAACTTAGACTTTCACCATGGTATATAATTATAAATACATGCTTTTGATTTATCATGCCTTCTATCTCCACCATGGAAGATTGATGGTCATCTTGTCGATTTTCCAGGGAAGCATTGATCTTATGAATACTTCGAGTGATGTCATTTACTATTGTTTCTTCCTGAATAATATGTAATGTCTTATTTATGTTTTTATTTAAAGGACAGTCTTAATATATGTGAGTTTCCTTGCAACCCCAACACTAAAGAGGTGGCCTAATTGTCTCCCTAAATTTCTTGTTCACCAAATATGTAGGTTTATCGTTGTTATGAACTGATACACTTTGTTGTCCATTGAATCTGTAGTGTCCCCAAGGCCGAGCCCTGTCGTAAATTATGTTTTGAAAGGAATTGTAATTATGTTTTATAGGCTGATGAGCCAAGTTTTTATACACTGGTGGCTTATGTGTTTGTTAGGCTAGGGAGCCTAACTATTGAAGGCCAGGAGCCTGTTGTTGTATATGTAATCATGCAGAATAATTAATAAAATATAAACACCACCATGTGCAGGGCAACCACGATGAATGAGTGAAGGGGGACTAAGAATCCATAGAGTGGGCAAGGAATTAGGGGCTGGAAGGTGGGAAAAAGGGGCTAAGTGTTTACCCTAAGGGGATTAAGCCTGAGAATAATATTTTATTATTATTCCAAAAGAACATGTGCCATTTATGTTTTATCCTAAGTTCCTAACCATAAGGAAGGTAATGCATGCTGAGGAATGCATGCAGTTTCCAGGGAAACAAGTGTCAGTCCCGACCCATGCAAATAAAATGGCCAAGATGAGCTGCGAGAGGGGGTTCTCCTCCATTCCACCTTAATGGCCTGAGTGCGTATGGCCTCTGAGTGGTATGACAGATCCAACCTCTGCAGAAAACCTCATATACCTTTTGAACTAAAAAACCCGTGTTCGTCTAGAGAATTTGTGTGCATCCACTGCCGAAACCGAGCCTATGCATGGAGTCCCTGTCCCGAAGTTGTGACTGTGAGACCATTCTGTGATTGTTGAACTAGTTGTGATTGAGCCTGTGTCTGTATTTCCCATGGGATTGTTGTGGCCATGCAGTACTAGATTACGTGTGGCTTGTTGGCCTGTGAGGAATTCTCTCCAGGTGAGAGAGTGCATAGAGGAAGGAGAGGACTCCTGGAAGGAACCCTATAGCTACCACAGAGCCTAGAGACTTCTGGTCCAGTCTGTTGCTGTAACCCAAGGCAAGGTAGGTTAGCAGCCGAAGGACTGTCTAGGTGACAGAGAAGGTGTATACTCCTGGGGTGGAACAGGTATGTGGGGAATGAGGGTCTGTGGGCAGTGAGTGTGAGTGGTCTCTGGGAGAGAATCCCTTCCTGTGGTTGTGTACTGTTTTCCCTGTAACCTCAGCCTAGCCTAGGATTCCTTGCTTTGGGGTGGGGCTTAGTCCCAGCTCGGGGGTGACCCACTGCTGAGCTGATGAGTAATGCGGTCTAAGGCTGGGAGGTTTGTGGAAGGCCTGCACCTAGTTGGTGGAATCTACCACTGTTAAAAGATAAGTATCTGATTATTCTTTAATCATGTTTTGCATGACTATGCTACTTATGTTATCATGAATTCCATTGTGTATATGAATTAATATTAAATGTTATTGATTGTTAATTATAGCAGTAAATAATATGTTTACTCTGAGCTTTAATTGTATTTCTTTTTTTAAATGCATGTTGATTATATAATGCATGTATGAGTTATGTACAAAGGGGTGTTATAGTTTTCCTTTAAGAACGATTAAGCCTTGGTTGTAGAAAAGGTGCGCTACAGTTTGGTATCAGAGCCAAGGTTTCGATGCTGAGCCTAGATGGGCCAGTTGAGTGGTCTTTGGACCGAGGGTGTGAGGAGAAATTGTATCTGGAGGACCAATTTCAGACCCTGGATTGCTCCGGAGTGTCAATTAGTTTCTTGACCATGCTTATGAGCTCAGGAGGTATAGCAATGTTATGAAACCGCAGCCAGTGTGGTATAAGTCCACAAGGAGAGAGGACTCCACACCAGAAGTGTTGGAGCTTTAGGATCTATTCGGGAGGGAAGGTGAACCCTCGTGACCATTAGATCTGGAAAGTGTGCAAAAGGATTAAATCCCTTTGGAGTTGCACAGGAGTGTGGAAATCGTGATACATGAAATATCGAATTAGTCAGGACCGTCCATCAGAAAGAACGCGTGGAGAGTGATCAGCCTTTCGCTGAATCATAACTTGAAATAGTCAAAGGGTGAGTTCGTGAGAATTCACGAAACGCGAATTCATGATTGGATCATAACCATCGATCTAAGAGAGATCTGGATCGTTAATTGTCCAGGAAGAAATCGACTTTTTGGGATATGGGAAGTGAGGAGAGGTCAACACCTCCAAAACCCGAAACCGCGAAATCCCGAAACAATCTACACCGTAGATCGTGGGGAGAAGAACTTGACCGTTGGATCAAGTAGGTTAGTAGACAGTGATTTCAGGATTTCTGCAAATGGAAGTTCAAGATGTGTGGATGCATGAACTTTCGATGCCTGAAAACCCCGAAACGTTGAAAGGATCTACGTCATAGATCTGAGAAAGATCCGACTGTTGGATTTTACTAGGAATGGACGTGGACACATGGATGTGTACCACGTGCCAGTGGGTCGAGAAGAAAAGTGAGAGTGGTGGGACCCGATGACGTCATTAAAAGTGACGTGGACCCTCATGAACGTGCCATGTGCCACTGTGGTTGTGGGTGACCACTGCGCTATGTGGGCCCAGAGGGTAAAGTAAATTGAAATTTCGGAAGTCGGGGGTTGGAAAGGAAAGCAAGTTTGAAAGCCTCATGGACCGAAACCTTGAAACCCAAAGTCCCGAAGTCTCGAAATACCAAAACCCAAAGTTTCGAAGTCCTGGGTACCGAAAACCTGAAGTCCCGAAGTCCCGAAATCTCCGAAGACAGAAGAATCATAGCGGATTTTAAGGACGACAGCTATGTTGTGGGCTTGGAGAATAAGGAAACCGATTTTTTGGAATTTGGGAATTGAAATGATAAAAGGTTGGGAGTCACTGCAAAATGAACTCCTGGGTGCCGAAAACGAAAGTTTCGAAAACCCAAAATTTGCAGAGCCAAACGAGAGCTCATAAAACTTATTTGACTCAAAATGTCTTTTGTTCTTGTTCGTAATGGCTTATAAATGTTGTGGATTGTTCATGAAGTTTTAATGGCCTGACAAACCTTGAATTGAATTTCACAGTGCGTGTGTAGAGTTCAACGAAGGTCAGGACTCCAGCTATCCAACACCGAGTATGGAATGGGAAAAGGTGTAGATTGCCTCTGAAACAGGAGACGAATGGGAAGGAAAGGATGTCAATGTGGAAGTGGAAGGATCGAACTCCAATGGGCACGAAAAAGAGAAGGATAAGGAAGGGCACATAATTAAAATCATTGAAGGATTTCAAAGAGAGGTCCAAGCTGGCCGAGCTGATAGCCGAAAGATCATGAAAGTCAAGGATCGATAGGGTGAATTCAACTTAAAATTGTTGAAGAGCCTGAAAAGAATAGAGAGGAAACTCGAGAAGGGAAAATACTCAAGCAAGACAGAGAGTTGCAGAACCCCTGGGAGAAGAAGGAGGTCAAGAAGTGTCAGGATTCCCAAGAGGAGAAGGAGGTCAAGGAGTTGTAGCTTACATATTAGTCACTCCTAAAGACATTCCAACAAGGAAACATGCAGCAGTTCAAGCCCATCCCCTACCAGAAAACATTGGAAATATGGAAGGGATGAATTGAAAGGGGAAATCAATAAGATTAAACCGCCTACGTTCGATGGTGAACATAAGAAGGAAGAAGATGTCGAAACATGGTTGCTAGGTATGAAGAAATACTTCCAACTGCAGAATTATTCTGCCCATGCAGAAGGAAGAATTGCAATGTACCAGTTGAAAGGAAAAGCATCCATGTGGTGGGATCAATTGGTGCAGGTGCAACACATCAAAGAGAAAGAGGTCACGTGGAAGGAGTTTAAGAGGTATTTCGAGAATAAATAGCTGACCAAAAGATACTATGATAGAAAGATGAAGGATTTCTTTGAACTCAAGTTGGGTAGTATGACCATTGATGAGTATGAACAAAGTTTTCTGGAACTACTGAAGTATGTTCCATTCATCAAAGACGAGGCTATCAAAATTCAGAGGTATCTGAGTGGACTTCCACCTTCCATTGGTGACAAGATTCAATATGATGATCCTATGACTATGGAAGAAACAATAAGAAGGGAAAAATGCTTATACGAACAACAAAGAGAAAAGCCTACCTTTCAGAAGGCTTGGGATGACCAGAAGAGGTTTAAGAAAGAATAGAGGCAGAAGGGAAACATGCCTCCCTTTTTCAAGAACATCCCTTGGGGAAAGTCATCTTTTAGAGAGCCCAGGAAAGTTGAAGGGAGTGAGCAGATGCCAAGGCCTCCACCTATGGAGTGTTGGGGTTGTAAAGAGAATCATAGGTATAGAGATTACCCCCACAGAAAAGACAAAGAAAGAATTGTCCATACGGTTCAACAAGCTGAAACAGTGGAGGATATGGGCAACATAATGTCGAGGATCTATGAAGCCTTGGAAAACAAACAAGAATAATTTCAATCACACGTTATTGAAGTGGAAGGTACAATCAACAACCGACCACTTGTTATTTTAATTGATTCATGGGCTAGCTATAGTTATATAGATCCTAGAGTGGTGGACAGTTTGCATCTAATGAGAAGCAAACATGAGAAGTCTTGGTTAGTGTAGTTGGCCATAGGGACAAAGAGGAAGGTCACTGAATTGGTTAAGTCCTATTCAGTGGACATGAAAGGAATGAGCACTAAGGCTAAATTGAACATTCTGCCTTTAGGATCATATGATTGCTTAATTGGGATGGACTGGTTGGACCAGCACCATGCCCTTCTGGACTGCCATAACAAGAGGTTTACCTACCTGAACGAAGAGGGAAATCAGGTAACAGTCCAAGGAATTCCCAGAGCCCTGGCTGTTAGGGAAATCTCAGCCATGCAACTGAAGAAATGTTACCAGAAGGGCTGTCAGTTATTTGCAGCTCTGGTAGAAGAAGCATCCCGAGATGTAGTCTCAAATCTAGAAGACCACGAGGTACTCAAATAATTCAAGGACGTATTTCAAGAGGTACCTGGACTACCTCTGAAGAGGGACATCGATTTTTCTATAAATTTGATGCCTGGAGCAGCTCCAGTTTCGAAGGCTGCTTACAGAATGAGTACTCCAGAGCTGAAAGAGTTTCAATTGCAGCTCGAAGAGCTACTAAAGAATGGATACATTCGCCCTAGCATGTCATCGTGGGGTGCCCCAGTCCTATTTGTGAAGAAGAAAGATGGGACGCTGAGACTGTGCATTGATTTTTGGCAGTTGAATAAGGTCACTGTCAAGAAACAGTATCCTCTGCCAAGGATTGATGATCTTTTTGATCAGTTGAACGATGCAAAAATATTTTCAAAAATAGATCTCCGATCAGGATATCAACAATTGAGAATAAATGATGAGGACATTAACAAGACCTCCTTTAGAACAAGGTACGGACATTATGAGTTCACAGTGGTGTTGTTTGGGCTGTCCAACGTGCCTGTTGTTTTCATGTGCTTAATGAATGGAGTGTTAAGAGATTATTTGGACAAGTTTGTCATAGTATTCCTGGACGATATCTTGGTGTATTCCAAGACAGAGGAAGAACATGATCAAAACCTGAGAATGGTTGTTAAGTACCTATACCAGATTTAAAAATATAATCACCACAAATACTGAATACACAATAGATCCACAAAACAATATAGAAGAAACCACACTTTATTATTACCAAACCCTTGAGGTAGGGAAACACTATACAATGGATCTTATTATGGACGAGATCCTCTCCTTTTCACTTGCCTCTTCGAGGGGGCATCCTCCTATTGAGCTACCGCTCCAAATACAATACTTCTTTTCATGTTTCATTACATTGCTTGAACCCCTTTATATAGTGCTACCATCACCTAAGAACATTCTAGAGG